>QUSF01000073.1:1419467-1443273 GCA_003676055.1 Chloebia gouldiae | reverse complement strand
TCCTCCGGGCAAAGCCCCCGCAGCCTGCGAAAACACGCGGGCGAGCGTCCCGGAGAGCGGCTCCGCGGCACCCCGGACAATGCACCGACAAAGGCAAGACGCTCCTCCCCGCCGCGCCGGCCGCGCCAGCGCTCCCAGAGCCGGGCCCGGGGCAGGGCCGGGGCTCCCGCGGCTCTCCCCGCCCGCGCCCGCCCCGCTACCTGCTGCTGCTGCTGCTGCCGGAGCCGCCCGGGCCCCGCCGCGGGCAGGGGAAGCGGAGGGGAAGGCAAGGGGAAGGGAAAGGGGAAGGGGCGGGCGCGGCGCTCGGCCCTGCCGGGCGGAGACCGAGCGCCGGGGCGGGCACAGCGCCCGTCACAGGCCCGGCCCCGCCGCCGCTTCCGAGGGGCGCGGGCGGCTGCGCTCCCCGCGGGGCTGCTTCGCTCAAGTGCTGCCCTGGGATTCATCTGTAGTGCTTTTTAAAATGTATTCTGTATTCCCCCCCCCTCCCCGATATAGTACCGTGCATGTGTGATTTTAAAATTGAAATTAGTCTGTTCAACGCGTTTTATGAGCTCCACTGTATTTCTTGCTTAGCTGCACCGTAAACGTTTAAAGGGGGGAAAGACCTTTTGTAGCTGGAAGATAACGGCAATGCCAGACTTTGTTCTACTTAATGGGTACCACCTACCCCTGCAGTAAGTCTTGATTGTAAGTTTTATTTGCGCTGTCTTTGGTAATTGTAGAAAAAACCATGCCCGATGAAGCTGTTACCAACAAACCGACTGCAGGTTCCATCACAAAATGCTGATTTCCCAATAATCCAGACAAATTCTGTGGAATTGTCGGGGAGAGAGTTCACTTCTTCAGGACAATATTTAGTTGATTTTCCATCACACTTTTATAGTACAGCAGTACTTTTTTTTTTCTCTCATTGCACAACCTTGGTTCATTGAAAAAATATTTCAAGCAGGAAGAGCCATGAAATTCACAGAAAGTATGCTCAGAGACAGCAAGAAAATGACCTAGCAATCATCCTGATCATTCTGAAGTTTGAAGCCATTAACACTAGAAATCAGGAAATTTTTCAGTATCTGCTCTTCGTGCTTGTTTTGTAAGTATTTTTTAGAACTAACAGAATTATTTTACTTCCTCTGATCAAGTTCTCAAAATATTTAAACATTTCTACTGTAAGTCAATTTACAGCCATGCTTCTTTTGGTTTTGGGTTTGGTTTATTTGAGTAATAAGGCAGGTCATACATTTGTGGGGAATGCTTAAACTAAGAATAAAAACTAAATAAATATGTGCCTTACCATGGGCAATAGATTTACCTTCCTTTTGTCATTGCTGCATCCTAGATGTCATGTGTTTGTTGAAATGAACACATTGTATACGTACAAGAAATTTTACAGTGTAGATAAATACCTTGATTGCGTGTAGGTTTTTGTGTAAAGTAGATAATGTATTCACATTTCTAAGAAAGGGGATGCTGTGGAAGATATTGCCTGGAATAACAGTTCTGCTTCTCCACTACTTGTAAAGAGGCCAATGCAAAGTAAATTTTACAAGAACAAGCAGTTAGAGAAATGGGTTTAGAAAGCATAATCAGTGAAGAGCTTTAGAAATCCCTGATAAGGGTAAGTTATCTTAATTCTTCTGTGTTTTATGACCCCATGCATGGATGTAATGTATTTGTATGTGATAAGTCACTGTACTCAGCTGAAGTTTTCCATTTTGTGGAGTGATGCACTGGACCAACAGTACAAATCTCACTGACATTTCTGAATACTAACACAACCTACATTGCAGAATAGTGTTATTAGAACTAAAAAGTTTCTGTAATATAACAGTGTTACACAGATTTACACAGTTGTTAATGTATCTAAATGCTCAGCTATCACCTTCTGTCTGAAATACTTACTGTTCAAGTTTCATATAGCAGTAAATTAGATACTAGAGGAAGTAAAAATGCATTTTTCCTCAATTCTGTATATTTTATCAAGTCATTTCCTGTTGCAATAAGTGTTTAAGTGCAGCACTAGGAAAAAAAGTTATTATTTAACATATTCTCACTGAAACAATTTATTATTTCAGCAACATGTCTGTTGATAAAAATTTAATGTTTCAAGTATGAGACTACAGAAGAACTAAAGAGCTTCCAGATGGATGTTAATATGTAAAAGTTGTATTATAAAATGTAAATTAAAGTCACCAAACTGTAGCTTGCAATCAATAATACTAATGATTATATCATAACTGTATTGTTATAATACTGTTGCAATGCTGGCTTCTTACTTGCCAAAATAACAAAAGGATATTTAACAATATTCTGTTTGCTCATTCTGTTCCAACTAGATCGAAGTAGCAGTGTTCATGTTGGCACCGTTAGCCATAATCCCAGCAAATGCCAAACATCTACAAACAGGAAATGGTTGGATGAAACTTTAAATTCAGTTTATTTGTGTTTTCTCTTGGATTGCACTGTAGAAAGAGCTACCATGAACTAGGAAAGCAGAGGACTCAAGTTCTGCCCCAGTAAATTCTAAGTCTAAACCTTCTGCTTTGAGCTGCTGTTCAGCAGCCATGTGGTACGTGGCAAATATGGCAAATTTCTGGGTTCTCACTATTTTTCAACTTTTAAAGCTTGTCAGGGTCCTGAAGTTTTTGCTTTTGGGCAAAAATCTTGTCTTGACCAATTGTGAATTTCATTAGCCAGCTAATCTTAGGTCAGTTCTAATGGTGTGTCCCTTCTTGCGTGTGACAGCTCTTCTCCAAACAGGCCTCAAGGGATGCTGAACAAAGGCTCCCTGTGGTGCATCAGCTTTCTGCAGCAATTCCAACCCTGAACACTTGCCAGAGATCTAGGACAGAGTGATTGAATCCCAGTGCTGTGTGCCAGGGCTCTGGCTCTTTTTTTCCCAATCCCCAGGGCTGTTCCAACCATCACAGGACCCTCGGTGCTCTGTCCCAGCCAGCCCCGTGCCCAGTCCTAGCTGTGATCACACATGGCCAGGTCATTTATGGGGGCAGGACACTTCTGAGGAGGCTCTTGTGCTCTGTTCAGCTCAAGTGAGGAAGGTGTTTTAGCCCAGTGAACAGGGTAATACCTGGATGGCACATCCTACTAACAAAGAGCTTTTTTCCCAGGTTTTGCATTAGAGAAGATGTGAAAAAGTTGCATGACACAGCATTCTGTAGTGTTGCATCTAAACCCATTTGTAGTTCCAGCCTTTAGTTCAACATATTTGGCCCAGGGCCCTAATAATAACAACAAATAAATGGCAAAAGATTGCTTGTTCATGTAACTGTAAACCATGCTGATGCCAGCAGTGGGAATCCTGGCCATACTATCTCTTTTCCCCAGCAACACCAACTGATTTATTTTTTCTGAGGAAGATGGGAAGAAAAGCTCCAGCAAGGCCAAGAAATATGCTGTATATTTAAAAATAGGTTTCAAGATATATTTTAGCTTATGTGATGGAAAAGCAAAAGTCAATCACCTGAGAAAAAAGCTGTTTAAGGCTTTCACTCTTATTTAAATTAGGGAAAAAAATTCCTAGTAGTTTCATTATGAATTTTGAATTTGCAGTTCTTTCCTTCAGCACGGTGCCACCCAAACTGCATGCAGGCTTACAAATATTTTGACTTAATAGTTTTGTGTTTCTTCACCACAGTTACTTTTATAAAACTTGTATTAGCAGTATTTAAACTAGTAATGACTAATACTAATAATTTCATACAAGAGTAAGAAATGGCAGTAAAGTATTTAAAATACTTTTTGGCTCAAACAGATTTCCCTCTCTCTAAACACTGGTTTAGTCTTTGGATTTTCCATATTCATATTTCATAGAGGCCAAATAAAAGTGACTAAAGCATTTAACAAAAAAAAGTTTATTACCAAAATACAATATTAAAGTCAATACGTGACAAACTCCTGTAAAGCAAAATAAATTATTCTACCATTGTACAGTATTCCAGAAGGTAGTTAAAGTAGTACTACAGACTTTGCTTCATCCTTCCAAAGAGTTGCCTATCAGGAACACAATCCTAGAGAGAGCTTAAGGCATGCAGCTTAATGTGCTGGATAACTTTATAAAACAAAACTCATCCTATTTAATAAGATACAGTATCAGAATTAACTGCAGTCTTTACATGTCAGTTTTCTAAATTTTTTTATACTTTGGCTATAAAAGCAGTGCCATAGTGTTACAATACCTTTTCTTAAAAAAATACATGTACCCATGTCCATGAATATCAAATGCAAATGTAAATTTCTATTAAATATATCTTAACAAATGTTACTTTGAGCACCAACTGTACATTTCTTCAAATGATTAAATAAGTGCTTATGAAAGAGGAAAATACAATAACTCCGACTGAATCCCACTCTGTTTTTGCAGGTCAGGCATAAATTGGGAAGATGAAATATGCACCCATTTTTCAGTACAGCCAAGTATGAATGAATGCTCTTTAGTGGAAGTACAGGCATTGCCTACAAAGCTGCAAGGTACAGTTTGTATCACAGAATAAAATCTAATTTAAACAAACAGCAAGTGAATAGCTGATCACCTGCTAGTGCTGTGACCTAAGAGACAAGAATAGTTTAAAGGGGAAATTTGCAGTGTTAGTGACTTTGAAATGTGCTTAAAACCCCTTACAAAACATGCAACCAGGCTAGCCATACACCTTCGAAAGCAGATAACCTGAGAAACAAATTGCTTTCAGAAAAACAAAGTCTATAATTATTTCACATGCAGGACTTCTGACAAAGTCCATGGGAATTGTGGGTGGGTAACTAATTGCAAGCAGCATGGAAACAGCTAAAAAAAGTAAAACTCTGTGCATATGGGAAAGAATTATTTGTTGGCATTTGTCAGGACTGATAATGGTTTTTAGAGGCAAGTAGCTTTCTATTTTACAGGAACACATGGTCAAAAAGAACAAAGCAACAAGATGGCAAAGAACAACTGTGAACAGACACATCCTGCTTAGGAATGCTGTGCCACTGATTCCTGGTGCACTGCACAGAACGCTGCACGTGTGGCTTCCACACACACCACAGCTCTTCTGCATTCAAGATTACGGGCTTCTCAAATTTTGGTTCACTTCCATCTCCTTCTTAGCTTATGAGTGCAAGTTTTTCCTTTTTTATCTTTCATTAGCTGAGCAACTTTAACAAAATTACACAAAAATAACAGTGCGGTAAATATTGTTCCTGTGAATACTGACTGGTAGTTTAGCATTACTAGGGATCTCACTGTCCTTTAATTTTTCAAACAAATGGAAAGTTGAGCTATATTCTAGATGATGCAGTATTTTCACATTAATTCTATACTGAAGGTAAAACAGCAGTGTCAGTAAGACAATATGAATATCCCATTATCTCTGAAATTTGGGATCGTGTAAATAAATAATGTATTTTTCAAATTTAAATTCCATCTGTAGGAATATGAAAAATAACTATTAACTGAAAATTATGTATAATTAACTTCAAATACGTAAAGTATTTAAAAAATTCAACACAAAAATGCTTTGACCTTATATCCTGACTAATTCTTCAAGTCAAATGTGTACTTTCAGCTATCTAATTTATAAACAAAATAATACCTACTTAACCCCAAAGAAGAAGTCAAATTGAGGAAATCTCTTGAAAACAAATATCAACTACACTTGAAGTCTTAGTGCTTTTACCCTGGCCTCTACATTTTGTGCTGCTTCATGAAGCTGTGACTTCTGTCACCGTTTTCTTTTCCTGGTTGCCACTTCCAGGCAGTGCTAGCACAATACAAACACTCCATGTGCCAGCCTCTCACATTTACAGCTGCAGCTGATTGCTGCTGCCAGAAGGGTGTGAATAAAGGAAGCAGAAACCACTGTCTTCCTGAGAGTGAGGAACTTTGTCAGTACTGAGCTACTAAAAACCAGGTCACTGCAGGCCCGTGTCAGCACTAGGCAAGCTGCTGTGCATCTGCCACTCATCAGAAGCAGGAATACAGTTCCTGTATTCAGGAATGCCTGAACTAGGAAGTTTCAATCTGGCTGCCAAAGGGCTTCTTGGAAGTGATACTGCACTTAATGAATCTTTCAAAAAATTAAGTAGCCAACTTAATCAATAACCTCAACAAAGTTGCCAGGAAACTAGCCAGTGAAATAGTATTCCACACTGATATACAGGTGAGTATCTTCTACTGCCAACTCCTGCAACTGTAAAAACAGCAAACAAAAAAACCCCCCACACTTTAATTTTAGAAGCTGAAGGTTTTAAAAGGGTGAGATTTCTGTTTTTTTTTTTTTATACAACAAAGTAGTTTCTAATTCCCTTTATCAATCCATACTATAGCACTAGTAAAATTTACTCAGTAAGTGACTGGATACAGTTTTGGCTTAAGACATTGTTTGCCATTTCTTTTTTTTTTTTTAACAATGATTTTCTACAGGAAAATCTTTCAGCTCATTATTTCTACAGTTACAGCTCTGACAGACAAGTGGGAAATTTGGCCAGCCAGTGGCATTTCAAAGATTGCCAAAGCACGTAGGCGTTTCTGAAAATCCCAATTTGAGCTCACCTACATCTTTTGGAATCTACATAGATTTCATCTACATCACTTTGTGGCAATTATTGTTAATATCTTGTTCTCATTAAAAACACTGCTTATCCACACTGCAAAATAATCACCACAAATGAAACGTGATATTATAAGCTTTTCTTTTTTAAAATAATTCATCTGAACGTGTCAAGAAATCCATAGAGAAACAACAGGTTACTGTTATAAAAAATAATCTGTTACACACTATGAGTTGAAAAGATAGTTTTGTAGTTAGGACCCAATCAAACAAATAATTATTAACAAAATGCTTCTAGGCCCTTCACCTCCTGCTTCTGTAAACTGAGGGAAAGGATGGCAGTCTTTTTGGGAAAATTACTTGAGAGTTTGTAAAGCCTTAAAAATAGAGTGGGAAAAATGGAACTCCTGTGTGTGAATACAACACACACATGCCCTGGCCCACCTCCTCTCCCCCCACCTTCCAGGCAGGGGGGTTTACCAGATCCTATTGTAACAGTTCGATCTGATCTGTTGCCAGATCATCTTCCAAAAGAGAGGGTAAAAATCTTCTTTGCTGAATTACTTGGAAAACAACAAAGAGGGAAGAAGAAAAAAGCTTTTCAAGTGATTCAAAGCTTTCACACCTTTGGGTTTTAAAGTACTGTGCTAATCCATTATTACTGACTAGTACCTGACAGGAAATGAAAAAAAAACCAACAATCCTACATTCTTGGCACCATATAAAGAAGTAACAGGTTAAAATGGATCGTTCTATTCTCCACACCTTATATTTATCTCTGAAATGATTCATCAGTCCCTGGTGCAAACACTGGACTCCTACTGAAACAAGAACTCAGGATGGGAAATCAAGTTTTGCTTGCAATTCTTCTCTTTAGCAAGTTTCTCAGGCAAAAATTAGCAAAAAAAAAGAAAATATTCACTCTAGGAAATCTCTCTTAACTTACTGCTTCACCTAGTTTGTATTCTGAGCCGTGCTGTGGTCTTTGTTTAGAATGATGTTTATGATTTCACCCTCATGTTCTTTCATATGATCCAACAGATTTTCTTTGTTGGTAGACTCAAAACCACAAATGCAGCAGCAGAAGAGAAGAACACAGTATTCTGTGCCAAGATGGGGTAGAGTGGAGTTCTTTTCTAAGCTGCATGAGGTATTCATCAATGTGGGTTTTTCATTTTCATCAGAACCTGAAATTTCATTTGTAGTCTGGTTAATGGACTCTGTAAAAGACACCAAGTTGTCTGAACTTCCTAGTATAGGTACTGTACTTTCATCTGTGCCTTCTAGTAAGGTTTTGTCAGTGAGCTGTCCTTGAAACCTGAAATAATAATAAAAACCAAAAAAATAGTAAAATATACAGCTGTTGCTTTTTGATGGGAACTTTATTTTGAGTCAGGGTTGGATCTTTTAAAAGATAACAGGGCTTGACAGAAAATCAGACATACCTACTACTTTGTGAAATTGCATCATTAATAGCCTTGTTCACTTGTTCATAGTTATAATTTTGGTCACTTGCATGTTTCCACATGTGGGACTTCAGGGATGGAGGATGGCTACATACATATCCACAGAGAGAACATCTGGGGGAAAAATGAGAAGGAAAAAGAGAAATATTTAGAAGTTAAATTTTATTAGTTTAGTAATCGTTTAGTTCTTCCAGAAGGATGAGTAAGCAGAGGAATCCATGTGAACCTTCTTCTTGGTCCCATTTTCAGTTTTATAACTGGGTCATGTTAGTTTGCAAAGTTTCATCCTGAAATGTAAGACTATTTTTAGGGTCTGAGAAGTTTCTAATATTTTATTTTAAATTTCCTAAACAACTGAATTTAAATATTATCTGTTTGGCCTGATAAAACTGTTCAAACACTGGAGAAATGCAGTACTTCTGCTGAGTGCAGAAACATGGCAGGGAGGTGCTGAGCTCTCTGCCATTGCTCTGAACCAAGCAGGAGCTGTGTAATTAGCACTAATTATGTCAATTGAGCTAAATAAGTATTTTCTGGTATAGCAGGTATTAGTTTATTAAGGATCACAGAGTTGTTCAAGTTGGAAGGGACCTCTTGAGGTCACACAGTCCAATCCAGCCCCTCAAGAAGGATCAGCAGGTTGCTGAGGGCAGTGTCAGATTCTGAATATATTCACAGATCAGGATTCAGACAGGTGATCATTTTCTCCACAGAGTTTTCCATCAGCTCCGGTACCACAAGACTAAATTTTCTATTTCCCTGTAAAACACCATCTTATGCAGTAAAGAATAAAACCTTGAAGAATAAATCCTATTGACAG
Source organism: Chloebia gouldiae (assembly GCA_003676055.1). NCBI lineage: Eukaryota > Metazoa > Chordata > Aves > Passeriformes > Passeridae > Chloebia > Chloebia gouldiae. The sequence goes on along the minus strand of QUSF01000073.1, from coordinate 1,434,445 downwards.
GGAGATGTAGTGTATATTTATGGACAGAAATAACCCAAGACTGATCAAATCCTGTATAACCCTTTTCATGCATGAATATACATCAGAGGAGGTTTTTTTTTATGTTTTTTAAGATGATAAATTAGTCACCTCAGCATGAAGGAGATGAGTGATACTGCATGACATCACTTCAGAGCAGAATCTGTCTTTTTAGGTCTTTTGGATAAAAAAGCTCTATTGCTCAGCTGCCTTCTACTTGGGAAGGCTTCAGTTCCCCAAATCCCATGGAAAAGATCAGAATCAATTGAAGGTGACCTTGTGCTAATAAATTATAACCAGGAATGCAGCTCTGCTCAAGCAGTGTGATCCCAGTGTGTTACACTATGAGGCATCTGTTAAAATTACCACAGTGCAAGTCAGTTTTTGTACATTTTCAAGACCTTTTCAGAAATGTAACCTGGAAACACAAGAGGGCCTACATAAAACCACATTATACACTACAATTCAGTAAGGTTTTATGACTTTTCTTAATGACAGTAGGGTATAGTCCTTAAATGCCCTGCAAATAATCATACACAGAAAACTATTTCTGCTCAGTAGAAGACTGCAGAGAACAGCAAAAACCTCCCAAGTGAGGTGAAAGCACAGTACATTACCTTGCTTATGGAGCAAGGTAATTCTGTCCTGCTGGGGAACAATGGGTGTGTCCTTCTAGCTCACTCTTCTCTAGCATCCTGTTTCTCTCTTTTCCTTCTAATTTGGAGCCTTAAAAAGAAAATGGATGCTTTCAAAGATAGGTGAGTGTATTCTCAGATTGGGAATCCTATTATCTCTAAAAAGGCTGTTACAAAATACGTCATTAGATAAAAGGCAGACCTTATAGTTAATTTATAGACAAAACTAGGCCAAAATAATTTTTTTTGTAAAACACAAAGATCAACAAATAATCTTAATTTCATTTAATGTGCCCACTAGTCTCACCATAGATATGATTTCCTGTGCCACTAACATTGCTTGGTCAGTGATTTGGGAACAATCAATGAAGCCACAGCCCAGTGTCCACTTTTAGTCCCTTTTAAATATTCTCATTTTTTGAAGCTCATTAATTTACTCCAGTGATTTACTAATAAAATTTACTTTGCTGAGAACAGCATGTTTTGAGCTAAATACTGTTGTCTAGTTTAGCATACAGTTCAAATCAGACACAGAAACTCCAACAGCTTTTAGTATGCTGCACTACAGTTAATGATCATATGCTTACAGTATATTCAGCTATCTCAGAGAAACAAAATTATTTACCACTGAGTTTAGTAGTAGAAGCCTTTGAATTCTATAGCATGACCTGCCCTACTGCTTGATTTGTGCTGAATTATTAAACTTCACTGTTCAGGTGTATTCTACATTGATACACTGAGGAAACAATTCTCTTGCAGCTTTGGATAGACTAATTCCTTGGGGATCAGGGACCAAAGTGTGGAGGTTTCCAGTAATCCGTGGTAATACCAAGAGCAATACTGTGGGAAGTATGACAGCTGAGCAAATACAGCTTAATTCTTCCAGGAACATTTTGGGAAAAATGCACTGGAAGTACTTCTAAATTGTAGAAGCAGCTTTTCTTGAGAAGAAACCTCTATATGAGTGTGCTTTATTTAGACCTTTCATATTGCCCTAAAATTCTTCCACTAAGAAATATTCAGAATATTCCTCATTTTCTTTCCTTTCCCTTCCCAACTTCTATTTTTTGTTACAGATTAGTAGTAGACAGTTACACACATTTGTACCAACTTTCTCATATATCTACAAACCACCCATCTCTATGAACAGACTGTAAGGGACACTCATCCCTTAATGGCTATTCATACTAAATCTCAACTAGGTGATGCCAACCTGCATTCCAACATGTACATGCAAAGACTGTGCCTATACTGGATATTAAAGAAAGCCAGAGAACATTCCTGGATACTGGAATTTACCTGTCTATAATGCTGAATGTTAGAAGTGCCACAACATGGTTTTGGCTCATACAATCTCCTAAACAATTCCAGGCATGCTTAGGTAACTAACAGGGATCAGAAACTACTTGCAATAGGCAGTTTGTGTGCAACCACCACATTCTGAACAGTGTGCCAGAGAGAAGTCATGGACATGTTTAATCAGGCAGCAGAAGCACGGCCTGGGAATGCCATGGCAAATCCATGGAAAAAGCCCACACAACTCTCTGGACCAAAGAATGACTCTAGGAGGGAAGGGAACAGGATCTGAACACTGCTGGAATGTAACAAGACCCCCGGTGCCAGAGCTTTTGCCACATGAGCCCCGTTACATACTTGAACTGTTCCAAGAGCTGCACTGCCTGATGCTCCTGGGGGTGCTGCCTCATGTGGCACTTCAAGCTATTCATATTTGTGGTGGCGAAGTCACACACGCGACATCTGAAGAGACAACAACAAGTGACTGATCTGACAATTCACTGCTGACACTGCTCCAAACCCCACAGCTACCAGAATGCAAAGGTGCCTAGAAAGGCCACAGCTGAGGGAGGACTAACCAGATTTACACAACTCCAAGTTATCACGTTAAGCTGCTGTTGGGCAGTGAGAATCTTTGCAGCCCAAAAAAGCCTCCACCTTTCAGCAAGCATCACAAGGCTTACAGATTATGTTTCTTCCTGAAATCTCTCTCGTGCCCCTCTCCTGATGTGGGTAAGCATCACTTAAGTGCAAGGGAGGTGAGGATGCATGTGGCTGGGTGCACCCCTTCCAAAGGCACAATGTGACCCTCTTCACAGCTGCAGGGGAGAGCATATGCTCTACTTAATACACCAGCAATGTTCTCATGACATTCTAAAAGCCAAACCATTAATAAAACACCAAGTTTCAGGGCTTTAGTGCTGAAAAAGAAATCAGTGACACAATCAACACTTTAAGTGCCCTAAGCGTGTCACATCATGCCATACAATTTTTTTTATTTTTACTTCTGTCACAATATCTTTGTACAAAACCAACACATAAAACAGTCTTGATCTAAATTTAGATCCATGGATTTAGATTCCAAAGTATTACACAAATTCCTTATTATTCATAAATATCAATATACTACCACACAACTTTCTTGTATCTACCATATGAAAACAGAAATCATAAAGCTCAGCTAAAATTCTTATGTATTTCTTTGAACTTTAGGTGTTTCTTTTTTTCTGAAATGGTAAAATGTCCAGTTATAAAGTCTGTTCCATAGTGTGAAACAGTTTGAGACTGCAGCATACTTAGCCTGAGAATACTCACTATATTTTTGAAAGGATTTAATTGTGCGGTAATAAAATCCAGAACATATCAAATCTACAAAAACATATCATTTAAGGTTCAACAGCTTAGTTTCCAGCAAGTTTTGTCGAACAAATAATAAGGTATGTTTGCAGCTCTCAAAAAGGCAGCAATATAGTAGGTTGCTGTTTGACACTATGGAAGAATTGAAGAATTCATGTTTCAGAAGGAGAAATACCATAAATACTGGATCATTATGGTTTTCAGACTGTGGCTCAAGTATCCTGCCAGGTTTTCAGATTTGTCTAAGGGGTTTATGAAAAAATACTAAGAGAAGCGAGGCAGATGGGCTGGTTTGTATTTAGCATGCAGCAATGGAAAATTTCCAAGGGTTCCTAAATCAAAACAGGCTGCTACACCAATTTGAAAACTACCACGTACAAGACACTCTACAGTATCTGCTGCTCCAACCTCACTAAGTAATAAATAAAGGTAATAGTGAAGGTTCTGAGGAGAAAACAATCTATTTGTATTCCACGCTTGCTCTCTGAGTAAATACCTTGTGAATTTTTGCCAGCATTATGGGATATCATTATAATGCACAGATCAAAATACAACATGTCTTCAGGGTTTATTTATCCAAAAGAGAAAGTCCCTGGCTTGGCTCAGCATTTCAAGGTGTTGAGTTTCTAGAATTTACACTAAAGACTGAAGGTTATATTGAAGATCAGCTCAAAAAATCTATTGACTCAGATCTATTTTCTAGCCACTAGAGAGGGACAGAGATCCACACTGAAGAAGCACAGATTGAATTTGGGGGAATTTATGCAGCAACCAATAGGAAAATGCAGGATTTATTTTTTTACTGGGGACCTCAGCAGTAGTATTACACGTGATTTTTAGATACCCAAGTTCCTATATAAATCCATATGAACCCTTTGTAGAAAACTTTTAAAATATGACCCTAAGTGAGTATGTTGCTATTGTTAGAAAGCAGTGAAAAAGATGAGGCTCTTGTTGACAAGGTCAGACTGTCACACTCTCTAGCAGCTGATGTATAAAGCAGTAATATGACAATGGAGAACATTTTTCAATAAAGCAAATCCAAAATGAAGTTAGGTGTGCAAGTGTTTTGAGAAATATATTATTGCTGTTGGCCAAAGCCCAGTATTATAACAAAATTATCTTCCTCTCCACATGTGAATGCTTCAAGCTGAAAACAAGCAGAAGACTGCCACAGCATTCTGGAAAAATGAGCAAATCTTAATTACAGAGTTTGAGTCAGCCAGCAAGTGTGTCTCCTTCAGTAATGTGCATTAAATAGTGTAATTGCAGTTCTTTCCCACCACCTCTGGTGGGTGCCTGAGCAGCTCAGGGGCCTGGCACTGACCTGTAGGGCTTATCCGAGCTGTGAATGCGGCGGTGATTCCGCACTCCCACGTAGGTTGTGCTCGTGTAGTCACAGACATCACACCTGAACAGCTTCTGGGCTGAAGACTTGCTTCCTATGGAAACAAAATCCATTACTGGAGAGAGCTGCACTCAGCCTTGTAAGGAATTCTCAGATTATGATTTCATCGCAAGTCAACTATGAAGCACCAATTTACATTTTAAAGCAAGAGTTTTGAATGTCGATAAAGATTTAATACTTTTAAAGTATTAAATAAGACAGCAGACACAGAGGTAAGAAAGGAGTAGAAACCACATAAACAGTATGGTTTATTTTACTACATTGTTCTGCATTTGCCCCGCCATTTACAGGAATTACTAAAATTTAATGAAAACACATTCTTTTTCTCTGTGTGGACATTTTCCTCCTCCCTGCAGCTGGGGAAAGTCTCCTGTGTTACAGCAAAAGGTGATAATATGTGGTACTGCTGGACCCAGCAGTTTCAGTGCTTTGCAGAATGCATCGAATCAAAGGAAAAGACTGAGATTGAGAATGGATGAGTTTCAAACTGGCAAACACAGAAAAGAAAAGCAAAAGATCTCCCAAAGCCTCTAAATCCTCTTTCTCAGCCAACATACACTCACATTTTTTGAAAGATATGAGATGATAAAAAAATAGATATTGACCAGATGTCTTAATAAGTAATTTGGATTTTATCCAAATTACTAAAAAGCAATTGTAACAAAAGTAATTTTTCCTTCCAGAATGAAAAAGACTCTTGAAAAATTAATGGCTGCAGAGACAAAGGCTAATGACTCCTGACAGAGGAAAATGTGTGTCCACCAGTGCACAGCTGGGTATTTTTGAGATATAAGTGTATACACTTTAACAGCCCTGTTCCTGTTCCCTCACTGAATAATGGGACTGATTTGGGTTAAGATATTAACATTTGGGAAGAGGGATGGCTTTTTTTATACAGGTAATTTTCCCATTCCATCCTATCATGCTGTACCTCATGCACTTTTTTTTAGGCTGAACTTTTTCATTATCAAAACAATTAAGAGTCATGATGGTAAAACTCTTTTAAGGAGACATTTCTTTTCCCACAGGCAGACACAGAATTACGCCAAAAAGGGTTCTAGGTATATTATTCTGATTAATACAGTCACACAGCTTCAACAGTAAGGGACAATTACACCTAATTAAACTTTCACTCCAAAATTTAGCGCTTTTGGTTCAAGATGCAAAATAATTAGTTAAGGTTGATAACCCCAGAGGGTTATTGTGAAGAATATATAGTATATAATATAAAATAAAATAGCAGTCTGAATGCAAAGACAGTGAAACAAAATTGGAATATTTCTCTGTGTACCAAGATAACCGAAAATATATTTCCTATATTTCATTTTAAAACATGACACAGTGCTCACTCTTTAGCATTCTTAGAAGAAATAATATGGAAGTAATACACAACAGGCACTCTTTGCAAGTCAACCTTAAAACAAAATATATTAGAAGTTTTCCTACAATATGCTCATGGAGTAAGATTTATTAGATTTGTTTTTCCTTTAATGTAAAAATTATCAGAACAATCCTAATTATCTACTTGGAGACTTTGGAATTTATATTTATGCACTATTCTTTTATGAAAACACATTCCTCTAGGAGACCTCAAGTGGATCAAGGACACTCACTGCGCTGCAGATTCATCCATGGGAGAGCAGGGGCTGTGCTCTGCTTGAAAGGGGTTTTCCATCTTAAATTCTGCAGCTTTAGAATGAAATGCTTCCAAATGTATTTTCTGTTATGAATTTGGTATTTCAGTGGGCAGGCAGTTTAAAACCAACAGTATCTAATGAGATTTTTAAAGCATTATGCAAACATATTAGCTACAGCATAATTCTAAGATGCTCACACCTAGCAGCACACACTTAGGAGCAATTATTTATACCAATCACTACTTTATATTTATTCCTTCTAGAAAATGCACATAAATTATAATACATCACATAATCTCTTGCTGTTACAAAATAGCACTCGTGTCCCTCACCCCCTCCACAGGCTTATTTCTTGTGGGTTTGGGGCCTGTTTTGCTTTCTGGATGGAGACTATCAGGTCTCCTACAAGTGAATATGGAAATGACAGATCTTTGTTGCAGCAGCAGTAACAGGTGCTCCTGTAATGCTGCTTATTACCCTATTCCTTCATTATTAGACATTTACAATCTGATCATATCCAGTGTCATAATGCTCCTTTTAATTTATTGTACAACCATGATGAATAAAGAGACTTTTAGGACTAACCATTTCATAGACAAGAAATGAAACTGTTCCAGCTCAGGCATCTTTCACATAAACAGATGCTATGCCATAAACTTCTTTGTTTTGTGTGGCTTTATAGGGATGACATCTGTTTGACAAGAGATTGCTGTACTGCAGTGGTGCTGCAATTTGATTATAAATTGGTTCTGAAATAATTTAAGCATTCCACAGTATGAGTTAATAAAAGTTTAAATGGAGAACTGTTTTCATTCAAACAACATTACTAAATTTCATGTGGGGTAAACAATTAAAGTGCATGGTTGGAACACTTATACATAGTAATAATAAGAAAAAATATTTATAAAAGCATTTCTAAATTAATTGAAAGCAGGCAGATTTCTTGAACAGGGGCTTTCCTTTCATGGAAGTCAAATTACAAAATCAGGATATAAACTGTAAAACAACCTCATTAAACACACTAATTTCAAAAGCAGATAGGACTATTGATTTTCACATTAGCAGTCACATTACCTGGAATTGAGCTCAAAAAGTACAGTATTTCTCCAAACCTGACACATTTCAGGCATTGCAAGATAGTTATTCCTATCTCACAACATGTTTAGGAACACTGGTTTTCAGCACATGAAGCACTGTCAGAAATAACAGTCCAAGCTGTGCTTGTAGATATTTGTAACTCACTAAAGTATCAATGTTTTATTTCCTAAGACTGCCATTAAAGCATCTGGGCTACTACTTCTACAGAAAACCCCCACTATGTAATAGGGAACATTCCCACTCCCAGCAGACCCTCCCTGGCCATTTCCCTGTCTCCCCTGGCTTTGAATGGCTCTCTCAGGATTCAGTCTTGGGGATGTACTGAGCAGTACAGATCAATTTCCTGAATTTAAATGCCTTCTGCATTGATGAGAGCAAAAAGGAGCTGGGAAGAGTCATTCTACCTGAGGTTGACAAGGTAATTAACTTTTAACTTGTATACTGAAAGCCAAAAAAAGGAGGCAGTGTGAGCTGTAGAAGGCAAAGCTGGGAACTCATTCTGGTCTGACATGTACCAGGTTGTTTTGGGCAAACCACTGCCCATCCACCCTGGCTCCTACTGGTCAGTGCCGTTTTTCACAAGAAATTGCCTCCTTTTCAACAACTTTTGCACTCACTGAGCAGCTGTGGAGGAAAGAGCAGAACCCAGAAATTTCCACAGCAACCTAAGTACTATTAGACTGCACATTTTGCTGTCTAAACAAACAAGAGAGCACAGATAGGACAGAAAAGAGCTTAGTGAACAAAATGGGAATACTTCAGCTCACAGTTGTTCAGAGACTATCTAATTACTAGTATTTATCCATAATGCTCTAAAATTGCAAAATGCTAATAATTACAGTGTTGCCTTCAAAATAAAAATGCTGTAAATATTTTCAGTAGCTGTAACTCGCCAGAGAAGAGGATGCATTCACACTGCAATGATACATAGTGGCTCTCCAGGACACGCAAGGAATTTTAAGGCTGTATTTTCTCCTAAACGTCAGAATTTGGTTATTTTTTCCCCCTATTTGATTACCTTAATGCCTCAAGAGTTTGTTGGGTTTGTCTTTGTTTTGTTCTTTTGTTTCTGTTTATGTTTTGCAAACAAACCCTATTAAATTAGAAGCAGACACACAGTTAAACAAACATGAGGCTCTAAGCAACCAGGTCTAGTGGGAGCTGTCCCTGCCCATGGCAGGGCTTGGAAAGAGAGGAGCATTGAAGTCCCTTCCAGCCCAAACCATTCTATGTCTCTATGAAAATGCAGACCTACTGTTACCCAGGCAACTCTTACAGATACAGGTTGCATATTTAGAATGTCTTACATTTGCCTCGCTAGGGCTAAAATAAATTACTCACTTTGGACATTACCATAATTAAACAGAAATTTCTAAACTCAGAAGGGATGGCATGGTATGCATATGCTGACAGTAAACTACATTACCATGGTGACTTAAAAAAAAGGCTTTCTATTGTTTAGGTCATTTGGAAAATACTATAGCTGCTGAAGAACGGAAGGGATGAAAAAAAGATTTTCTTCTTAAAAATCCAGAATAATATTGGACATAAGTTGTTTGTCATAAGAATTTTTTTTTAATTACTGGGGTTTAATTACTGGGGCTAAAAACAAATTGCCTAACAATAAATGCTACCTCAAGACTGACTGTGGCAAATTCTGCCCTCTGGAAAGAACATACATTTAAGGTTATGAACAGGCATGAAAACATTTTAGCACAAGAGATCTTAAAAGCAGTTATACAAATACAGCAAACAAGTAATGTTATGAGTGACTTTCAAATGTAAATATAAACAGTACCTTCTCTATCATCTGCTTCATTGGGAACTATTAGCTTGTTAGCTGTGGCTGTAGAGAACAGATCTGGAAGACTGTGTTGTTCTCTTTCATGATTCCGCAGCTGGCTCTGGAAAAAAACAGTTCCTAATGTTTAAATATACACTACAAACATACAGTGATCACTTGGAATACTGCAGTCATCTGTGACATTGTTACTCAAGCTTTAATGACAACTGATATGAAATGCATGTTAACATATACAGATTATCCCTTAGGTAATTTTACTGCAAACAAAACAAGTAAATACCATGGATTAGTAACATAAAAGGACTGATGAGAGTGATTGAGAGGATTCTATGATTTGTGTTTATTTAGAAAATAGATTTCCTTCTTTCCCCATTGCCACAGACAAGTGGCCACAGTTCTTCCTCCAAAATGACAGCACTCCAAAAGCAGTATGAGATTAGAGACTTGTATGAAAATTACATCAATTTTCATATTGCCTACTGACTTAAGAATACACCAGTCCTGTTTCTACTTGTTTGGGGAAGAGAAAGAAAAGAGAGCCTTTTGCTACCTTACCTGTATATTTTTTCAAACTAGGACTAAACAAATGTGGGAAAATTTGCATGACCACTGCTTCAGTCGTACAGGTGGATGCAACCTGTTCTGTATTCCTGACTACTGAGCTGAGTGCACAGGAACTCAATCACTAATGCTTAAAATAGCAACTAGGAAAATGACAGAAATGTATTATTCTGCTCTGGTATGTAATTTTTCAAATCTAAGTTCTACAGAACATCCAGAGTTACAAAACAGCAGAAAAAAAAATTCTACTTCAATGTTACCCCCAACTGCCACACTCACAAGAGGAAGGCATGTTTGAGCATTCTTTTAAAATTTCAGCTATGTTTCTTTGATGTTTCCATTTCTTCTTGCAGTTGCTATGTGTGGGCAGAAAAACACCATATTATTACGTCCGTAAGATAATTCTCAGGGAAAAAAGTTATGTAAGGAAGCAAGGTTATTTCAGTGGGTAAAGCAGAATAATTACAGTTCAACTGTATATTCAGCACGTGCTGCTGGCAATAATCCCTAATGGTAATTACAACAAAGCCAGGATGTCAGACTGAAATAAGTTAGAAAGAGGGATCATCAGTTATGCAAAAAGCAGCAAATTAGGTAATTTAGGGACTCCAGAGAGGCCCGGGGAAGAGCTTTACCTTGTAGTGGAAGGACTCCTCGCACTGCTTGCACTGGTACATGCGGGCCTTGCAGTGGTTGATCATGTGGCTCTCCAGGCCCTTGCTGTCGCCGGCGATGTGCTCGCAGATGGGGCACTGGTAGGGCTGGCGCTGGCGGTGCACCCGCAGGTGCTGCTTGATGTAGCCCTTGTTGCCGCTGCTGTAGTGGCACAGGCGGCAGCGGTACGGCCGCTCGGCGCTGGGGATGAACTCCACCAGGCTGCTCCCGGCCACCGCGGCAGCGCCCGCGCTCTGGCACTGCGCGTTGTCCTGCAGCTCTTTCAGGATGTCATCGTCAGAAGCGTTCTGGTCTGTCCTCTCCTTCAGTTTTTCAATGACAGTGAGCAGGGACATACTGATGCCCATTTTAATTGGTGCTTCTGATAACTCCGGTCTGTCTTTCTTTATCTCAACTATTGCACATTCACTTTGGTTTAAGCCACCGAAGTCCTCTGAAGGATCCTTAAGTGAGGACACCACTTTAGAATGAGCCGTGCACGGGCCATCAGCTCCTCCCTGTCCCGCACCCGCATCCACAGCATCTTCTCCAGTCAGAGCCCTGAGGCTGGACCGTGTCAGTTCTGCAGCTCTAATTGGCATTGTAACAAGAGCTTCTGCTGCTAAGGAGTGCAGTCGCAAGGACTCTGAATTTGTCCTCCTTCGTGCAGGAGGCACATTTTCGTCAGCGGTTACATTTTTATTAGCGCTTAATTCGTTATCTTTCTTCTCGGTGTTATTCCATTCTATTATTACTTCTTGAATTGCATCTGAATGATAAACTTCAGCAGGTTCTTCACAGGTAACAGAGGACTCCTCTGAGATCAGTTTTTTTTCTGTTTCAATGTCAGTGTTCATTAAGAATGGCTTTTGTAAAACACTTTCTTCAGCACCTGGCAAACGCTCTACTATGACATTAATGTGACCCTTTTTATTTGGACTACAACTGATGATTTTCTGTGCTGATGAAAGCAGGCTGTCAGTTATCGAATTGTCTGGTTCTGTATCTGATACAGTCTCCTCTACAACCTCTGTATTAGGAGAATGCACCATGGACTCACTTAATATCTCTTCCTCTTTTACATTTGTTCCTAGGGGCGATTTACACGACAGCTGCTCAGAATTGCAAATCTGAAGCTGAAGAGAAGGCTCACTATGGATATCAAGTTCACTGTTTTCCACAGAAAGGACAACTGTATCCACACTCTGAGGTGTGTGAGTTACAACTGTCTCTGACAAGCTGGTGTTTTCATTTTCTTCCTCAAAGATGGGGTAGGAGCAATCAACCTCCCCCGCGTGTTTCCAAGCGTGTGTTTTCAACATCCTCTGCTGACCGCAGGTGTACCTGCAAATTAAACACCTGTACATGCCATACTGCTCGTAGGTGTACCATTTCCTCCTACCCATTTCAGGCACAGGAGCAGACTGAGCTGTATCCTTACATTCCACATTTCCTGTCTGATCAGTCCCTGTTTTGACACTTCCTTCCACTGGCCCTTGCAAAAATGAACTCGTGACATTGACACACTGCTGCGCTTTTGTCTGGATGCTGTTTTTACCACCATTCTCGTGGTGACTTTGGAAGTGGGATTCAAGTTCTTCTTGGCTTTTGGAGGCAAAATGACATTCTGAGCACATTAATATCACTTCATTTTTCTGCCCATGTTGTTTTATATGTTCTTGTAGAGTTAAGAGTGAAGGTGATAGAAAATTACAGAGACCACATTGGTAGCATGTCACCTTTTTTTTGCTTGGTGGAAGACATTCAGTCACAAAATAATCTGCTTGTAACTCTTCAGTCTTTTTAGCAGCAATCACCGAGAGCTCGATGGCTTTAGCTGGGATTTCACAGAGCTCAGCTGTGTCCAAGGACTGCGCAGAAGCCTCGGCATGGGAACGTTTCTTCCCTATTAAAAGGCACCTTTGTGACTTTTCACTTTCCACTATTTTGCTCAGCTTCTGGATAACGTGGATCAGGGGGTCAGTTTTGCATTTCCTCTGGTCTTCGCTGCTCTGCAGTGCTGGGCCAATGACTGTCTCAGAAATCAGCACAGCCTCCTGATCCCCAATATTTGGCATCAATACTGCAATGCTGCTTCCTTCTTCCATAATACCTAGGAGAATGGGAGTTATAAAAATAAAGATTTATACCTGCACAATAATGAAAACACAGCCCAGTACTATTTACATTTCTCTCTCTACCGAACACGGAAGTCCAATTCCACTAAACTAATAAAAATTTTCAGAATGGCTACAGAAATAGCCAAAGATATTGGTGACATTTAGTGGATTCTTTTCAATACAGCTGCAGAGAATAATTCCAAGAGAGCCTCCAACAGGCTGCCTCCAAGCTGCACAAGGGTAAGACAAGTATTTTCAAGTGTAAGCTGAAGAACAGTGTTACAGCTATTCCCTTTTTCTTTACAAGCACTACACATTTGAATGCTAAACATTAAAATATCAATTGACAGTAACTGGCATACTGATGTTTAAAAGCACGGTAGGATATGAAAATATATTCCTAATGTACTTTGATGCATCAATGCTCCTAAAGCAAATGACAATTTGCAACAATATAATTTTCAAAAATAAGCAGTTTTTTCCTTAAAATGTTAGAAGAAAGTAATTCTGGCATTTATATGCATTACTCATTTCACTATGACTATTTTAAAGACCATTCAAATGTCAAATCATACTTCTCATTATAAATGTCATTTTCTAGAAAACTTATTAATTGCAGCTACAATTTCTTAATTGTAGGGAAAATCAAGCAGTACTAAAGTAATAAAAAGCAATTCTCTGTTTTGAGGGGAAGCTACAGGCAGTTACTGTTTCCAATTACCCCTCCTTTAAAAATATCAAACCATAAACCACAGGCAATAATGTGACAGTGTTGGAGGTCCAATTATAAGCCAATATACAAAAATGTACATGAAAACAAACTCTGTGATGTGGGCAGAACTGTGGGCTGGGGGGTGAAGGAGCTGGACAAAAGGTCTTACATTTAAATTTACTTCTCTAAAAATGTCTAGAAATAACCAATGAAGTGCCACTAGATATACACACATTTTATGCAAAGTTTTTATATACTATGTATAAAACTGAGAACATAAAGAGATGAGGGATCAGTCTCCTTGAAAAATTATGCCAAGTACACTTGTGGATTTTTTTTTTTTGCAAGAAAGATATAGAAGCCAAATAAGATTTTCCAGAACTAGTCCTAAAACCCACAAAATCCACTAATTTATACTTGTGGATTTAGTGTACAGCATCATAATGCACAGACACATGAGAGCAAGGTCTGTGCTGCCCCTTTCCCACTTCAGAAAAATTCTGGGCATTACTACATAAATTACCTTCATCTGCCATTCAGCTTACAATTCAGGTTATCATCACAGCTATCAATATAAGCAATGTTAATTTTTTAGTATCATCTGCACCTCATGTTACACACTTCAAGTTGGAAACTATTATTTGAAAACCACCCTAATTCAGTTGTATAAAACACTTTGGTCTTCGTTTCAAACATGTTCTGCAACCGTTGTGAAAAGTCAACAAACCTGCTTTTTCCCCTGGAAGCAGATTTAATGAAACACTCAAAGGAGTAATGTCTATTTGAAATATTTTCAAATTGAAAATTACTTAAGGAAAATTGGTGCTACCTTAAATTACCCTTGGTACTTTTAAAACTTTTTAAGTAATGCTAAAGAGGCAAATATTTTCTCTACCTGAAAAGACCTGAAAGCATCATAACAGCTAAGATAAAAAATCCTTGCTAGAACATCATAAAAGAAATATGCTGTTGCTATGTCAAAAAGGCAGACAGAGAGAGAACCTTTCGCCTCTATTATTTGGGATGCTTGGAGCCGATTCCCGTTACCAGATGCATAACCATGGTGTATATGTGTTATGTCACTCCTTGCTTAGAGTTCAATTCTTACTGTTGCAGACTTTGGTTTTTAGAGGGATGGTAAGAACTGTGCGCAAATCATCACAAAGTGTGAAGGGACCCACAAGGATCACCGCGTCCAGCTCGTGCCCCTGCACAGGACCATCCCCGCAGCCAGCGGTGACGAGAGCGCTGTCCCGCACGGGAACGGGAACGCCGTGCCCGGGGGTGCCACGGGGACGCGGAGGGGAGGCTGCAGCCCCGCGGGAAGCGCCTGCGAGCCGCCCGCCGCAGCCCAGCCCCGCAGCGAGGCAGGGCGAGCGCCCGGGGGCACGAAGGGCCGAGCGCGCCTGCGAACCCGGCCCCGCGGGCACCGAGAGCCCGGCCCGGCGCCACGGCCCGAGCCGCGCCGCGCCCCGGCCGCCCCGAGCGGCGAGGAGGGCTGAGGGAAGGCGGGGAGGGGAAAGGAGGGAACGGAGGCAGCCCCGGGCCCGGGAAGGCTCCGCCGGGAGCCGCTGCCGCCCGCGGCTCCGCACATGGGCTGCGGCGCGTCGCCCCGGGGCCGGCCCGCCGCCGCCGCGCCTGGCGCCCTGCCTGGCGCCCTGCCTGGCGCCCGGCCGCCT
>QUSF01000073.1:1190857-1414128 GCA_003676055.1 Chloebia gouldiae | reverse complement strand
TGAGCTTCAAAAGTGATTTCACAAGTGGCTGGGTGATGGCAAGTAAAATCCAATCTTCATTTCCAGAATGGAGATTAAAGGTTATTGATGTGGAGATTTAGATTTGGAGGGATCTGGTAAAATTGTAGGAAGTTTTTGCAATGACTGAACTTTTTGTAAATGATTGTATATTGTTTCATAGACATATGGTCTTCTTTAAGTATATGATCTTTCTAAAATATTGTCAAATCTGGTATTCAAGAGATGGATTTGACCATGCTTTCAATAGGTATCTCTAATTTTGCTTTTTCTCTTTGACTCCTTGAATTATAAAGCTCTGTTTAATTATAAAAAGTTTTAAGACAATTCAAGTCATATCTTACAATCTCTGACTTGGTAAAAAAAATTAGTAAGCCTTTGATAGGACTTTTTTTAAAATAAATTGCTGTCAGGAAAATACAAGGATACAACCTATCTTCTTAACACCTATTAAATGCATTTAATTAAAAAAAAAGAGTAAAACTTTAAGCTGTATAGTATTCACAGTGTCAAAGGTAGTAGTAATAAAAATGGCAACTTGTTTCAGCTTTTTCTGCCATATTAAATAGAGCCTTTTCATAGAAAATGATTATTTTTCATGTACCCTGTTCCTATAAAAGCTTTGTTTCCATGTGTGTATATGTCATAGGTTAATTAACCAGTTACCTGAATTAATTAACCAGTTACCTGAATTTCCAATCAAAATATGCTAGGATCTGATAGTCTGAATTAAAAATACTGCGTGGATAATGAGTAATCATCTCCATATACTCTGTTATTCTTCTTTGTTGTAATTAAACCTGGACTAAGTTAAAGATTTCATTCTCTGTGCAGGTATGATTGTACAAAAAGACAGATTTAGATTTTGTGCTTTTACATTAATTTGAAAGGCTTTGTAATTCACAAAGCTATTTTCCTATTTTTCATTTTCATTACTTTGAAGTTGAAGGAGACATGAAGCCAAATGAAATCTGGATGAGGCACCTCTCCCTGAGCAGTAGAGATGAAGCTTTGTTTTGGGGATAATATGTTCAGAATGTTGATGTTTTTGTAAAAGTTTATACCAAATTGCTTCCTAAGTACTGTAAATATGTACAGAATGTCGGTGGCATGAGTTTTATGGTAAACATTATAAGCTTAATTTAAAAGAGTAACACATAGCCTAGAAACACCAGGTGAATTTCGAGCTGCATCAGCAAAGATGCAATCTTGAAGTGAAAACATGCAAAGTGTGTACAGGTTTTTGTGTACACTTTTAAAATAACAGAAATCTACAGGTAGTAGCTTTCCTATAAAGTCTCTGTTTATTCTTTGTGGCCTCAGTCTTGAAACTCTTTTCAGTCATCAAATTAACAATTAGGCTTGTTTTCATTAATGATTTGTACCAGCAATGAGTTATGTAATTGTCAATGAAAAATCCAATTTAGCCCATGAGTTTTCTACATTTTCCTGCCTGGCAGTTCCCAAACCATTCCAAAAGCTTTATAATTTCCACATTATTATAATGTATTATATAACTGGAGTCCCTGACTGTATTGAGTGGTCATTAAATAAACTGATTTGTAGCTCTGTGTACAAGAGAAGTGAACCTTGCATGGAGCCCTGGTGGGAAGGGAGGCTTTGGCTGGGGCATCCCTTCCTGGGTGAATAGTGCCATGAGTGCTGTGTGAGCAATTGGAGTGGCATGAGAAGAAGGAGAATTTTAATTTAACATTCCACCTAAGTTTCAGTTCTTGGTAGCCTGGAGCTGACCTTTATTGTGAGGTAGATCCACCATAAAAAGATGGAATTTGCCATTGCATTACAATATGATTGGCAAGTAGGGAATTTTCTGCTATCTTTATAGACTAACTACATCACAGAAGCCTGGATTTGGTTTTTTATTTCTTTTTGGTGGACAGAATGTGTTTCATATTGTCTGTATCTGCTCATAGCTGTATTGTTTCTGGGTAAAAAAAAAAAAATTCAGAGTGCATAAAACACAGCTCACTATCACATGAAAAATTATATGTTTGGTTCCTCAGAAAATTTGGAAGAATATGCACATTTTCACATAGGAGTACAAGTATTGTACAAGTACTTTGATTTATCAGACTAGCATCGTGGGAACCCTTACTGTGAAATGGAGCCTTAGGGGACATTTTGACTCTCTAAATACAGAAGTTTGCAAATGTGATGCATAATCTAGGAAAATGTAGACAGTGAGAGAAGCATGGTAAGAAAATGGAATAGGAGAAATGATATTGTGTTATTTGTTTATGAAATAGGACTACATTGTATTCTGAGAGAAAATCCTGCAGGTGGATTGAGAATTGTTAAGAGTACTGAGAAATTATGCAGCTAAGAATAAACACTGTGTCTCTGCATTTAGACAATACAATAGAACATGGTAGACATATATGGATAATAAATAGTATAAAGGAAATAAATTGCACTTTAAATACACTTCTCCTACCATTAGGTTAATTAGTTATTCAGTGAAGTTGAATAATGGTTGCACTTTCAAAACAGGTACAGGAAGTTTTAGATTTAATTTTCTTCTTCTATAAGTGCAATCAGCCTCTGGAACTCATTGCTACAATAGATGGTGGATAACAAAACTTTGCAATAAATAAAATGAGTATTTTAAACCCAAGTTTTTGTGTACAACGAGAGAACATGTACAATTGTTCTAGATAGAAACAGAGATGTAAATATTGAAATAACATTTCAATATTATTCAATATATTTAGATTGTTATATGAAATGTATGAAACATTTTTAGTATTGAGGCCAGCGTTGATGGGAGTTAGGAAGGACCTTCCCTTGGGACAGGTGTGGGATGTTTTGTGCAGAAGGTTTAGAGTGCAATTTCCTTTGGGGTGGTTGTGCTTCACTGCTGCCAGGACCCAAACCTCACACACAACCCTTTTGTGTAGTTAGACTTAGTTATCTTTTTGTTACAGCCTCAGAGCTCTTTGTGCTTTGGCAGCGAGGCATTAAAGCTGAGCAGAATTTATATTACTTAGATGTTTTATTTTGCTTTACACAGCCTTTTCTGCTAGAGAATTAGGAAAGTTCTGTATTAAGTGATATTTCAGCTGCAACAATGACATCTAGGGGCTGATTTATATTAATTTAATTTAGATACATATCTCCTGGTTTTGAGAAGATGGTTACTAATATGTTTACTAAATCTAAATTATTAGTATTTGCTAAAAAGCTGTGAATCTGATATATGTCATATATTCAGAGAATAACCATGATATTTTTAACTTCTTATCATTTTGTCTTTTGTTTCCCCTTGATCTGTCTTTTAATTATTTTAGTACTGCTACCACTGCAAATCAGTGACTCTCTCATTACTTTAGACCTTGTATTTTTCCATGACATGTTATCAAATGATGAGGTTTTTTCACTCTGTACTTTAGGCATACTCTTCTGTGAATTAAAGGGAAAACACTTTGCTTCTGCTTTCCTACATGACTTATTCTGTCTCCTAGAATCACATCTACTTGATTTTGTACAGGAAATGAGTCTAAAAATCCCTGTATTCAATCCCCTGCTTCCCTCAGCTTTATGGGAGTGCAGACATAGGATTGACTCCAGATTTAAACCCTGTGATTCAGGGCCACCTCTAAGCTCTACGTAAATCTAATTTTATGTGTGCAAGTAAGTGTATATGTAAAATACGTAATTGCAATTTAGAGATGATTTAACAGCATCTGTCCTATTATTTGCAAACTTACTCTCATTCCCTTGAATCTTAGTTATTTGACCATAAGTCACTTATTTGGAATTGCTTTTTACAGAAAAAAAATTCTATATTTCTTTCTCATCTGCTTCTCCACTTATACTTACAACTTTTTCTCAGAAATAAGGGAGTATAATTTTTTCCCAAAATTCTCCTCATGCTATTCTATGGAATATTGTTATTATCTTCAACATACTCCCTTCTTATTGGTCTTGAGCAGAAGAGGCAACGAGGTGAACTGAAAAGAGTGAGACATCATGGAAAGCTTTGCATTGGCTCAAAGCAAGGTGCTGAAATGTTCTCTGCAATAAATAAGGTTATTTTTTTGGATACAGCTATACCAACAGCAACTTATATAACTTATAATTTATATAGAAGCCACACTGGCACAGCAGGGCTTTTCACAGTTGCTGTATCTGTTAGTTTCATCCATGAAGGAAGTGAAAGCTTATTTCTGCCAGTGATGTTGGCAAAACATAATTAGAACTGCATTCTGTGTTAAGTCTTACATAAAAATGTCACCCAAAATCGCACCCCTAACTGCTCTGAGTGTGTTGGGAGGTGATTTTTATGGACTTGGTCAAAGTACTGCTGTGGCACATTTGTCTCTTGTTGGAAGGTCTGCAGTGAGTGGAAAGCAGGATAAACCTGGGCTGTAGCTTAGTGTGAGGGAGCAAGGACCTTACTGCCACCTTTTTCCTTTTTTTTTTTTTTTTGGAGGGGGAAATGATAAATTTGCAGATTCTTAAGTGATGTTTTGCCATTATCTTCTCCTCTCAGGGCTTCTCACTGCCTTCAGAACAGGCAGTTCCCTTACACCCGGGTTAATATAAAGTGTGGTCTGTGCACATGTACTGAGAACAGATGTGGTTTAAATTAGTAAAATCATAGATTTTGTGGGGGATTTTACTGCTGAATTGGCCACGGGGAAACTCCACTTAGAATAGGGACAAAAATTATTTATCTATAGAGAAAATATCAAGGCAGTCCACAGAGACTTGCCACATGATGTACTATATTGTAATATCCAGTATTTTCCCCCCTTTTTATCACTTTGCATAGATACTGATATTTTTTTGCCAGCTCTTACTCCAAACAGTTCTTTAGGTCTGTAATCCAACCCAGGGAGTGCAGAATGGGATTTATTACTGTCAGCTGTAGCAGGGGGAGTCATATGCACAAAAGACTCCAACAGCAATGACAGCAAAGTACCACTCTTTTTGTCTTATTATAGTCAGAGAAAATACAGAAATGCCTTTTGCATTCTTAAGAGAAATTATCTGTATGTGAATTGTTGCATTAGAGCAGGTACATACTGATCCCAGTTGTTACATTTGCCATTCAGAGATGCCCCAGTGGCTGTCCTCAGTGTGTATTTACACATCCAGGAGAATTCAGTTGTGAATGATAAGCTGCAGTAAGCCTGGAATCAGATCATGCATTACATAAATTAATATTTCACCTGTAAAAGGAGATCCCCTAAAAAGAATGGGACTCCCTGGGGTTCTAATATAGCTAATAGTCCTATAATTGAGTCAATTGGTGATTTTTTTTTTTACTGTTGTAGTTAAAAGGCATTACTTTTCCCTCCTTGTTAAACTGCTCAGTGTGGACTAAAATACCATATTTTCTGGTGCAAGCAAGAACCTCTAGAGTATGTACTACATGCTAGCTTCCAAAAGATAAAATAGCCCCAAAAATTTGGAAATCCACTCAAGTGTGAAACTCTGGTATATCCATGACAATTTCAGTATTAATCTCCAATGTTGGCCAGAATAAAAGTATTAAAACTTCCTGCTCAGCATGGAAACTGGATAGCTTAAATCAAGAAATAATAAGTGCCTTTGGGTACTTCTCATGCCATTAAAGGGAATCATGGACCTGTCCTCTGTTCTACAGTGAGTGGTCCAGGCAACTTTCCTTAAATTCTATAGGTTGGTCTCGTGCAGACTTTTTTACTTGAATTGCAATCTGTGTTTTGCCAAATGGGAATAGATAGAGTTTTTAAATCAAGCACAGAGCTGCTTGATGTGGTTTTATGCAGTAGATTGTGTTTTTTGGGTGTGACATTTTTCAGGTAACTTCAGGGTAGCAGTCACATTACCCTAACCACAGTAAATTTTATAAAATTTATATAACTGACCACATATTTGTCATATGGATGATATTGTGAAGCTTTTGCTGTGCTCCTGTAAACTTTTAGGAGTATAAACTTACATTATTTCTGTGCATCCATAGAAACACAGAGTACTGTAGATATTTTATAGTAAAGATATTGTTCTTCATTGAAATATTCATTTGCTTTACAGAATCTTAAATAGGAAAATTTGCACAAGTTTCCTATTTGGGCTACAGAACATTTGTCCCCTCAAAATCTTTGTCAAGAGATTGACATAAATGTGACAAGCTGGAATTGTTCATACTATTGTGATTTTTATCTGACAACTTAAAAAAGCAACAAACAAACAAACAAACAAACAAAAAACCCTGAGAAGGTAATGGACTGAAATTCTGTTGCAATTTTACTAAGTTCAGATTCTCATTCAGGTGCAAAATTAGGACTGCAGGGTTTGGCTCCCTTCATGAACATTCCTTGGCATCCCAAGTTTGTTTTTTCCTCTAACCCTCAGCACTGTGCTTGCCTGCAGGTCTGCAGGTCCTGCGTCTGCCTGTGTGTCTATGTCTGTACTTCCATGTACACAGAAGCAGAAAATCAGTTTTTCATTGCAAATATGCACATGGAATCTGCACATAGTGAGCATCAAACAACTTTATGAAAACAAAGGAGTCTGTTCATTCTTAGTCTTTCAATCTTCCTACTGTTTATTAGGTAGGAGGAGATCAAAATGAACTATCAGAGTTTTCTGTAGTGACCTTGAGGTGGCAGCAGCATTACGTTCAATTCTGCCATGCACCAAGTCCATTAAAAGTGAAAGTAAAATTTGCAATAAATCAAAATAATACTGATTGTTATAATTTTATTACCAGAGCATTAAGTCAATAAAACTTATCTGAAATGTCATTTGCATTGTATACAATTTTTACTAGTTATCAAATATGTTTAAAAAGCATGTTTAAAGCAACCAAATGAAGAAATTGGTGATAAATTGTTGCAAATCTGGGACTTGTCTAATGATGTAGTAAAACTAAAGTCTGTTTTGATCTCTTGTATTGTAAAAGACTGTTTCTGAAAGCATTTGTTAGTACAATAATGTCTTGTGTTTTGACTAACTATATTTAATGTCCTAATGTCTGATTAAATATTTTTATGCAACTTGTCAGGTCTTTTTTCATTCATGATTTTATGTAGGAAGGTCATCTAATTATATGACACCCTTTCAGTGAAGGAGAATGTGTTTGTTTCTTTTAATAATGAGGAATAATGAAACTTATTTATGTTGGAAGTCAGAGAAATTTATTGGAGAATTACAACATGAGAAACATGAAAATTAAAAAAGCCTTTTAATAGCATATTCATTACTGAGAAGCTTACAGGTAATGAAATAGTTGTGTGAAAGCCAGGATGCTGGGTGACATAAAGCCAGGATGCTGGGTGACATAACTCTGCTCATGGCAGCTTTCAGGCCATGGTTGTTTTGCATTTCTATGCTGTCAATTACTGTTAGGTTACCAAATTATGATTAGGTAATTAGTCAAATAGGAGGCACTGGAAGAAAAGGAATTGACAAACTTGTAAGCCAGCTTTGGGCTGGGAAGGCAGCTGGGGTGTTGGGATGTTGGGATGTCGGGATGCTGGAGTGTTGGGATGTTGGAGTGTTGGGGTGTTGGGATGTTGGGATGCTGCCTGTGCTACAGCTCTGTGAGGGCATTGCTGCTCAGGAGCTGCTGCTCTGCAAGACCAGCCCAAGCCTAGACTAAAATCCAAATTAGATTTCTGTTATCTAGTGGAAAGATGGGGAAGCAGCAACACTCAAAAGTCTTTTCCCTAACAAATGCAGAAAAATAGTGATAGTGCTGTGTTTACATCAGTTAAAATCTGGTGTGAAGGAGTCCCTTTATGTAACAGATGCTAAAGGAGTACAAATAACTGCTTAAAGATAGCTTATGTAACAGATAAAATAATTCTGTGTAAATCAATGAAAAATAAGATTAACTTATTCATTTAATTTTGAATTTATTCAATCTTTAAGTTTTAAGATTTGACATTTAGGCCTGTTTAACCTAGTATTAATTTTTTCCACTTGTTTTTTTTGTTGACAACTTTTTCAACTAAGGAAATAGAACTATTAAATATAAACAAGTATAGAAGTATGTAAACAAAAATGTAAGTTGAATTCTAGTTCCACAATAAGGTGTTATTAAGTTTAAAAAACAGAATCACGAACCACAAGGCAACAGATATTACAGCACACAAATGCTGTTTGGGCTGTGCCAGGGTTGCTGGAGCCAATACAAATACTGTTACTTCTCTAAGACACAGATCTGGTCTTTCACCTCTGGTCTGTGCTGTCATCTTCTCTTTGTCACTCTTTAGTGTTTCTTGAACTAACTTCTGTGATTCCAGTGCCTGAAAAAGATGGAGAGAGGCTTTTTATGAAGGCATGTAGTGATAGGACAAGGGGGAATGGTTTTAAACTGCCAGAGGGCAGGGCTGGATGGGATGTTGGGAATGAGGAATTGTTCCCTGGCAGGGTGGGCAGGCCCTGGCACAGGTGCCCAGAGCAGCTGTGGCTGCCCCTGGATCCCTGGCAGTGCCCAAGGCACATTTGGATGGGGCTTGGAGCACCCTGGGCTAATGGAAGGTGTTCCTGCCCATGGCAGGGGGTGGAATGGGCTTCAAGGTCCCTTCCAGCCCAAACCATTCTGGAATTGTGGTTCTTCAAAATTTCCAAATACGTGAACGCAGCGAGTGCCAAAAAGGCAGGTAACAGCAGTACTCCTGGGAGGAATGTGTTTCACCCTGAATCTATTTCTTCTTTCTTTCTGATTTTTAACCTTATGGCTCTTTATCATCAAAATATTTACCTCAGAAATAAAAGTAAGGCAGTAAATATGTATGAGCTGAATATAATTAATTTGGAAACTAAAAGAGTAATTTCACAGAACTATATAGGAAAGATGTTTAGAGGGTACCCCTTATCTCTGTTGGTCAGGAATCTTGATTATCAGTATTCCAAAAGGGAGATGTGCTTTTTTTGTGTCTTTAGAGCAACAGAAACACATTTTGTTGGAGAAATATAAAAATACTTGTCACAGTGAGGATTCTTTATAAGTATACAAAGTCCACATAAACAGGTTGCCCTCAACTTCAGTTGGAGAACAACCTACTATAGATGTGGTGGGACATTCCAGAGATTTTGACCTAGAATCAATATTTTAGGTTTTATTCAAATGTTAGTGTAATATTTGCCTAATGCTCTGCACTATTGTTAAGCAAGAACTTATTGTCCTGAAATCACAACATTGTTGTCTTAATGGTACCACTGTTAAAGTAAAATGGAAGGTACCTGGTGTGATCCATCTCTTTGGTTAAGTTGTGCAGTATCTGATAAAGGGTATTTTATTATTTTGTGGAGTAATTTGTATAGCAAAGAATAAATTGCAAGCTGTTCAGCAAGCAATACTACCATTCAGCAAAATCCCATTACCTAGAACATTAAAACAATCATTCTAAAACGTGATCTATAATGATTTGTACATGTTTGTAAAAAATAGATGACCACTGTACATTTACAGTTGACACAGAGGTCCCTAATGTCAAGAAAGCACTCTTGACCTTGATGGGTGGTTGCAATTCCATTTAAATCAATTGCCAATACAAGTCAAATGAAGTTCTTATGGCTGTCTAGTGTGCACTTCACTGTTCTTCTGACATTATTGTTCTACTCCAAGTCATTCTTCAATCTTAACAGCTGAGAGGGACCTGCATTCTGCAGCTTTATGGGGAAAGAGCACTGAGTTCTACTTCTCTGTGTTTTGAAAGCTTCTGCTCTTTTTCGCAGTTTCCAAGCTAAGCAAACCACGTTGTGTTCTGCACAAAACACAGGACTTGGTCTGCTGCTGGTAAAGCCAGGTGTTGCAGTGAGTAAAAAATGCATCTTCCCTGCCCACCATCTTACTGTCCTTGATTTAACTTGATAACCCTGAAAGCTGGAGATTTTGTTAATTTAACTTCATTAGAAGCTCTCACTGTATTGAACATTTAGAACAGGATATGTTCTAAACATTATAATGGTTAATGATGGTGATTACAGCTTTTGAGGTGTTTCATGGTGTGGAAGAGAAAGAGGCACAATAACTCAGAAAAAATAAGTTGAACACTTATCCTGTGTTTGTGCCTGTCTGGATACTTATTTTTTCAAAGAATTTTGTTAAAATTGGAGATGGATATAAGAAAAGTGCTATGAACTTGTTAAACATTTTGCTTAGGAAAGAAAATCCTTGGCTGTACAGAACTTTCTAAAAATACCTGGGTTAGTGTTATTAACTTGTAATTTATTTGCTCTTCTAAATGAATTTAAGTGTCTACCTTTTAACAAGTGGGAGTATTAAATTCTGACATCATGGCCCAGAGTTTACATGACTTTAAAAAGTCAAGCATTGATACTTTCTCTACAACAGATAATATAAACTATGGCTAATCCTCTCCAGCCCCCACCCTCAATCTCTTCAGTGAGTAGTCCAAGCTTCAAAAGATCCCATATTAATGAGAATGGAAAAACTCTACTCAACTCATATGCTAGCATTAGATACATATAACAGCTAATAAGAATTTGTCATGAAAAATGTGATTCTGGTTGCCAGTGAAACCTGGCTGGGACAGTATTAAGAGGATGCTGCAATTAATGTAAAACTAATCAGACTTCCATGGGGAAATGCAAATTGCAAGTAGTTAAAAGGCCTGTTTTGTTCCATAGGACTTGTATTGCTGCTAATCCACTTAGCAGGACACATGTTCCTCTGCTGAGGTGTTTTTAAATGAAAGTTTTGAAGTACTATTCCTATTTTAGAGATTCTATAGATTTATTTAGAGTCTGTATTTTGAGTCTTCTGTTTTTACTAAATATGTAAGTATGTTTCCATTCTCTTTCTTTGCCAGACTCATGGGCTGAGGTCAAAGTAAGTGGCTCTATTCTGTTCATTCTCCTAAGCTCCTGGAAACTGTACTGTACAAAGCTATTGAAGTAACCACTTGACATACAGTAAATGTGGTACATATTCTGATCCTGTCTGTGCAGTTGAAATTCCAGGATTCTGCTGCATCTGATGTTCTTTCCTCTGCTGGTGAGCAGGAATAGCTGCACAAACCCTGCATTGTAATTTTCAGGGTTGAACACAATGTGAAACAAACTTTTGTGCTTTGTATTTTGTTTCATTCATTCATTTAAAGGTACCCATAGGCAACGACTCCTTGCAGTGCCTGTTCATTCTGGCAGGCAGCAGGGGGAAATGTGTCAGCCTTGGCTGGGCTGTTCCTCAGCACAGGGACTTGTCCCCCAAGCCTGGGTGTTCAAATCCTTCTGCTCTGAAGAGCTGCTGTACTGAATAAAGAGGTGCAGATGTCCTTACAACATTGGGAGTATCGTGGGAAGATGTGCTTGAAGAAATACCCTGAACCACATTTACCTGAATTCACATTTACATCTGAAACAAATGACAGCTCCTAACATTTGTCTTTAATCCACTGGAGAAGCAAGTTCAGGTTGAGTGTAGAAAGGAAGAACATTGGAGTAGTTGTGCTTGCACTTTCAAATCCAGGTTTGATGCCAGAGTAAATACCTTTGCTTTCAACTAATTATGAAGGAATAATTTTTTTCAGGCAAGTTTAGTACATGGCATAAGTAAATCTTGTGTATAAAAGACAAGGTTATTAAAATCAAATGTTTGGCAAATATTTTGTCCAAAAATAAACACAGTTTTGTCATTGTTTGTTTCTTCAACAGATATTATGGTTTGTTGCCACTTTGAAGCTAAAGAGCAAAGACACAGAAGCTTATGAAACCTCTTGTCTTCTTTATACCATTAAATATTTGACCTTTGATCATACAATGTAGTCCTTTCAGACACTGAAGATTTTGACCCAGGTATGCCAACAAGAACAACTTCCAGAAAAATAAATAATTTTGGTTTGTGCAGCCCTTTACTCTGACATAAAAGCCATTTCTGAAAAAAAAAAAGCCATCTGCTACTTTATTGTTTGGTATCAGCAGCAGAATAATGTCCGATTTTAATATCAGACTGTTGGCTATGTACTGCACTAATTTGTTCTGTGACATCAATGAATCAAAGTAGAACTCCTGATAGAAGAACATCAAAAGGAAATTAATTTCGCTGTGATAGTAGTAATAATTCCAGAATGCACGTGTTTTGCTCAATTCTGGTAACCATTGAGAGCTGTGTTTTGTGGGCTGTTAGATCAATATCACAACTGCTACACAAACCGAGGGTGTAAGGATGAGACTGGTGCTCCTCAGTAGCCACGAGTGTCATTACTAATGGACAAAAATCTAACTCTACATTCTTGGTAGGATTTTATGGTTACCTAAGGAAAGTAGATGTAAAAGTGTGAACTCAATGGGGAAGGGGAAAAACTAGAAAAAAAACCCATCACTTCTCCATATGTTAGGCTGGATGATGGGCCTGGCATTAAAGATAGCCTTTACAGAGTTTGTATCCAGCTGTGTGATTCTGAAAAAATTTAGTGGGAATGGTAATTGTGTAGCAGACAGGAGCTGTCATAAGGTTATTCAGCATATATCTCCTGAAAATATGGTTTTGAAGTCTTTTATTAGTTTCTTTTTTTGGTTGTTTTTATATAAACCCTGTCAGATTAATAAAAGGTTTATTAGAAAGCATTTTTCTTTATTTGTAGTCATACAGTTTCACATCTTTCCCTACAAATAGATATATACAGGATTTGACACAATAAAAGAAATTGAACATTTTTAGATATAGATCCTTCAAAGTGCTGACTCAATTCAAGGGTAGAAGAAAGGGTTACTGCAGTAAAGCATGCTTGTTGTAGCTGCACAGCATGATACCCACAGACAGACTGGGACTATATTTAGGGTTCTGGTCGTGTGCTGAGAATAGAACTAAGTGAGTACAGAGGCCCAAATGTGTCACTGAAATAAATATTGGCAGTATGGATGTGTGATCAAAATATCCAAATATATCAGGGACTGACTGCAGAACTTAGAGTCAAGAATAGCCCAGGTAGGGATAAGATTTCAAATAAATCTAGTATTCCCTCTTATTTGTATTTACCAGCTTTATCTTTCCCCCCTTTTTTTGTTCTGTTCTCCCCTCAGCTGGCAGTCAGGGGTGTTGTTCATCAGCCTGGGGATGTGCAGGGTTGACCTTGTCCTGCAGCCAGCCTTGGGGGCCATGGCAAGGACTGGGACATCTCTTACCTGTCACTGTCCGGGGCAGATCAGGCCTGGCTTGGGGAAAATTTAGTTTATTGCCAAATGAAACAGATTTGAATGTTAAGAAACAGAGACAAAATAAAAATAATCTGCCTGTCCTCCCCTCTTCTCCTTCCTAGGCTCAGCTTCACTCCTTCCAAACTCCTCTGTCCCCCCCACCCCCAGCCCCAGCCGCAGCCAGGGGCTCCTCCATGCTCAGTGCTCCCAGAGCTGCTCTTGTTTTCACTCTTCCCCCCATCCTGCCTTTCCTCCCCCCTCCCCTCACTGCCAGGCAGTTTTCCCTTTCCCAGATGTGCTCCCACGGGGGTGCTGAGGGCTCAGCTGTGCCCTGGGCTGGGGCCGGAGCCCTGGCAGTGCCAGCCTGGGCACGGAGCACTGAGCAGCTCTACGTGAGTCAGCTCTTAATGGCTTTATTCCTGCAGGACTGCTGCTGACATGAACGAGCTTGGCCTCTGCCTACAAGCATGCAGTGTCTTTTTTGGGGATTATTAACAAGACTGACATTCCTTGTTCTAGATCAGCACTGTGAGAGTGAGGACTTTTCCTGCAGTAACTGAGATAACATCAGATGCTTTTCCAGTCTCTCTTTCCATCTGAAATGCTGCAATAATATCTTGTATTAAAGACAGCAGATGAATAATTAGACAGTACCATGGAAAGGCTTCCAGTGAGTAGGAACCTTGGGAGGACAAATACAAGTCCAGACATCAGCATCTCCTCTCTGGTTTCCTCTTCACCACCTATTTTGCTTTCCCTTCTGCCCAAGCTGGAGTTTTCAGAGGGAAACCAACTTAAACAGTATTTGATAATGTGGCATTTGAAGGAACTGTTCACAACAGTCAGATTCACAGCAGATGTGCTGTTGGGATTGTCCTTGCCTGGTTCTAGTAATGAAGAAAGAAATGACAGGGAAACAGAGGGGATCCCCCTGTAGTATTGAACAAGGGCTATTTCCCAATTGCTGTCATGGAAAGCTTCACAATTTTTCTGGGAGATATTAGGGGATAGAAAAATTTCTCTCTCTGATTTTACACATAAGTCCCAAGAATCTTTACTTTACCTGTAAAATTCAGATTTTTTTTTCTTTCTTCACATGTTCTAAATAGCGTAGACCTAAATAGCAAAGACTGTCAGCAAACTATTAGAATAAGAGACACTGTCCCACAGCAGTCTGGGGAAGCCACTCACATACCATGTTCCTTTGTTTCTCTCCTCCAGGCTGATAATGTGCTTTTGGAGAACAAACTCACCCACTTCCCCTAGAAATCTAGTTCAGAAAACTTTCCTCTTCTCCAATGTTGATATAAATTCAAATCTGGAAAGCAATGAACTCTAAATATGCCTTTAAGTGAAGAAATACTTAGGCAGTATTTGTGAGCATGGAAATAGTATCTGCCATTTGGGCTAATAGGTTATCTTTATAAGAGCAGGTAAAGATAGCACTCCATATAAGCATGTGGAGTTTCTGTCCATTCAGGTTCACTAAAAATCTGCACTGTCAACTGAAAAATTTAGGTTATTAAATACATAATGCATTGTAACTATATGTGCAATGGTTATCTGTTTACTAGCTCCCTGCTTTTCCAAAGTCTTTCTACAAAATATTTTTTATAGAGATACAACACGCCGTGTTTGGACGGAGTCCTGCAGGGAAAGATGCAATTAAGAATGTTATGCAATAATACATTGTTTTTCTTACACATAATGTATTTGTGAGCTTTATGCATGCAGGCAAGAGTGCTGAGCTCAGTAATTCAGGTCTTTACATCTTGATACCATACTGGCTGCTTCTGCAGTTTTAGCACAAAAGAAGTAGTCCCAAAACCAGTATTAATGATGGGAAATTGGAAATAGTTCAGGATTTTTTTGTAGAAAAATATTGAGAATATTTCTATCTAAAAGGTCACCAGATATTAATTACATTTTTCCCTTTTTCATAGAGATGGCTTATTTCTGAAAAAAAAATCTCTAAAAGAGTGGTGGTGAAGCAGAAATAAGCTTAATTTTTGACACTGAAATGCAATATTTTTGTCAGTTAATACTTCTTCATAAACTATAAAAAATAATGATGATAAAACCCTATCTGGTTACCAGTTGTTTTCCTTTTATTACAGTTGGACTTCACATTTTTTTGTTGTTTGTTCAGGGTTTTTTTTGAGTTTCCCAAATGCTGGACTTCCTAAACAGTCTTTTTGTTCTTTTTGTTTTTTAATTTTGTGCACTTCTGCAGTTGCATACACTTAAGATGAAGGATATATTTTAAAAACATCTACCCTAGATTTTTGTTTTTGTAATGATAACACAACTTCTATTTTCTTCTTACTAATTTTCAGAAGAATTCCATTTAACTTGCTCCAAAACTGGATCACCTAATTAAACTGAAAAGGTAAAATCCTTGCTTTATAATACTGAATTCAGTAGTTCAGTAGCAAAAAAAAAAAAAATCAAATGAATGAGATTTTAATACTCTGATAAATCATAGCAATACCTTTTATTGCACAATTAATTAAATACTATGTACTATAAGTAATAATTAATAGCAGTGCAGTCTCTCTACCTTGTCTGCTGTTACCATCATGACCCTTGGTAATGCTGCAGAAACATTTTAAACCTTTTGAACTCTAAGTGTGTGTGGATGTCTTTCATGGGAAGTAACACAAAGTTTCAGAAGCTAAATTACTGATGTTTTGTGCATGAAACTTGTACCTGTTAGGTAGCAGTGAAAACTTTATAAAGAAATGTCTGATCATTGAGAAAATACATTTTGTTGTGTATGTAAGTTTGTATTTTTTTTTAAGAAAAAATTGAAAGAGCAGAATGTATTCAGTTGCAGGAATTTGTGTCTTATGCAAAAATGCTCTGCAAACCTGTCTAAATTAAAATTTTGTGGAAATGAAATATAGTAATTTCCCGCTTGCATTTATCTTTTGGAATTTACCAGGGATCAAACTAATTCACAGAGTACCTGCAAAATATTTTCCTCTTACAGACAACTTGAGTATCTGTGTTGATGAATTCTTGAGTGCTTACTGACATATTTGTTTGAATTCTGGGTGTGTTTTTGCTTTCTTTGCTTTAAAGCAAGAAAAAAACCCTAGAATACACCTTTGCAGCTAATCCAGAAGTTAAGGGTAGGTAACCCTGACTTTTTTAGATTCTCTATTTTGTCAGTGCTAGACAGGGCCCCAAATCAGCAATGGATAGCCAGGGAATATTGTTATGTCACTACAGGTGTAGTCACATAATGCATGACTGCTGAAACACTTGCTTGTGATTGCAAATCAAATATGTAACTAAAATGAATTTTAAAACACCTGTAATCTCCTTACAGAGTTGTGGAAATCAGATTTAGTGGGATGGTTGACACATTGATTTTCATGTTAAGCCTTTTAAAACAGAAGGTTTTGGTCACTATGGTGAGTACTCACAGAACTCCAGGAGTGTCAGCTCCTTGTAATCTGTATTTTATTTGTCTTCTGCTTGTCTTTTTGTGATATCTGTAGTTTGTGAGCCAGGATTTTACTCCTGTGCAGCCATTTCAGTAAGAACAGTGGTATGTTGTTAATTGATGAATTAATTATAGCTCATGTTGATCTTGAGCTGTATTTTCAAGCTGTGTGACAGGAACCTGTTCATTTCCTGGGGACACCTGCATGTGAAGAACATGTGACCATGACTTATCTGCTTTTCTTAACACTGCTTCTTGTGTGCTGTACTCTTGGATATTAATTTGCACTAGATCTAGCTTTAGGAGCAAGCTCTTATTCCAGATCTGCCAGTTCCCTGATGAGCAGAGGTGAAATTGCCTCTCAGGAAGAGGGAACAGTAAACTCTGTGAAGACTGCCTCTACTTTTGTGGAAATTTCACTGAGTTGAAGGTTGTGACTGGAAAGATACTAACTAAAATGACAGAAGTATATATATCACCCCTGATATATTCTAGAAAGATTTATCCTAAACTGCTGAAGTGGAGTTTCACCTAAGATCCCGTGTGGAATCAGGGCCTCAAAATTCTGAATAACTTGCAATTTCTGTTGTGGTTATTAACATTTAGCTGGTTGGAAGCTACCATAGCTCTAGGAACATGGCAGGATAGTGTGTGTGGGGAGGATCTTCATAAGGCAACAGTGACTCTGTCTTCTGGCTAAAATGAGAAATGGAAGAATTTTTGATTGAGGTAGAAAACACTAAAAGATGTCTCAGAATTATCATTCAGAAAATGACATGCAGATGCCAGTAGCAAATGAATACTCCATTAGTTCCAGTATCATTAACTTTTTGACTGCAACAAGTTTCATATGCTAAAGAATATTGTAAGTACATCTTGAAAAAGACATCTTTATTACATTCACATTATATACGACAAGCTGGTTCAAATAATTTTTGAGAGCAATGATGTTATCTTGAAAACAATGTAGAAATTTTGTCGATGCTGTGGATTATTGATTGACAACAGATGGCAGTATAGCAGGTGTATTTACCTTGTAATGAACAAATGCCAATGTATGAGACATGGCTAAAATTTATAAAAAGGCAGTTGGGAGACTAGTTGACTTCTTTTAGATTATTTAGTCACTCCAGAAAATATAATCCTTTTGCTAGGGATTGACCTGTATCAGGAAGATGTGGGGTAATAAAATTACCCCACATCTGCAGGTTAAATCCTTACCCACCTGCTGCAGAGACTGAAGAGGTCTCCAGCCCACCTGAGGTGATCTGAGCTGCCCTTTCCATTTCCTCCTCATCTCTCTGTTCAGTCCAGCCTTATCACAGAGAGGAAATGTCCCAGTTTATTTTGTCATGTTCTGATTTTAATATCTTCACTGGAAATGCCTTTGTCACCTTGTGGAGGCATGAGATAGAGTTGAGAGTTTTCTCTAAATTGTTTCTACTCTGGATTTTTACATACATCTTAAGGAGACACCTCTTTCAAGCTGTACTTGCTTCATGTGCTTGAGAATATCAACACTGATGATCTCAAAATCACAAAATATTTGAAGAAACTATGAGAACACTAAATGAGCAAATAAAGACTTCCTTTAGACTTTCTCTTAGACTTTCTTTTATGGATGTAATTTTGCAAATAATTTTTCATATTGTTTCACATCAATTTTTAAGGGAATTTGGATGTCTGTAGCAAAGTAAACCCACCCAACTGCATTGTAGCTGCATAGCAATTTCAATGGATCTAAAATATGACAGTAAAGATTATTTGTATGCATTCTGCTTTATGTAGGTGTCTAAACATCCTATTTTGAGTGTCTTGTAACCTATGTGTACAGTTGGCTAAACAGTTAAAGTATTCATGTGCATTATTTTTGTCTGATGGAGTGCAGCACAGTAAGTGCACCCAAAAGGACAATACTGCTCACTCCTCTTGTGCTGGGGAGAGCAGCAGGGACTGGCCATTTAGGGCTGTGAGCAAACCAATGCTGTGCTAGGGTGAAAGGAAGCATATGAATCATAAATGTAGCATGCTTCACCTGTTTTGTTGCTAGCTTTATGATTTCATGCTGCTTAAGCATTATGATTTTGTGATTGAACTGTCTGTTTTCCTCCCTTGCAGAATAATAAGATGACATTGAAGAAAACCCTCCTATTTGGGTTGTAGCATGTGCAAATATATCAACATTGGATCTGAATCCCTGAATTAGCCCTGATTTGCCCTCTATTCTTTTCAATCTTTGAGCTTGCACTGTCTTCTAAATTCTGCATGGATAGTTCAAAGAGTAACAAGAGTCAAGAAGTTTTTATTCAGTTTGAGAGGGTTTGACTCCCATTTTATTGTTTGTACACCACAGTTTATAAGCTAATTGGTTGTTGAAACTCTATTTAATTTTTTTCTTACCATTTTGTTTCTGCTTATTACATGAGCCAAGGAAGTGATAAATTTGATTTTTTTTTTCAGCAGAAGATATCATTGTGTTTCAGAAGATATTTCTGTGCTTTCTCAAAGAAAAAATTGAAGTTTTGTTTTGAATTCAGAGGAAGCAAGATCAAACTCTCAGTTTAGACAAAAGAAATGAACAAAGGGACTTGACACAATAATGTCATTTAGGTTGTTCAGGTTACACTTTTATTTGAGAGTATTCTCCTCTTCTGAATAATTTATTTATTTTTTATCAATGTAATGGTTTGTGCCTTGGATTTTTATAGCGAATTTGCACTTCTGATGCTGCCATTAGACAGGAGTAATAGAGCTTGATAACAGTAGAGAGGTTGGACACAAACGTGTTAGAAAGAGAAGGGATGAAAGTTCTGTTGGGATTGTAGCTTTAGAGCCATTACTTACAGGAATATTCCAGAAAAATGACCACTGCATTTTTGACAAAAACCCAATTAGATTGGTTCAAAGCATTTTTTAAAAAACAATGCATTTTTTTTTCTTTTCATTTCCCTTTGTATTCTGAAACTTTTGGCTTGGAACATGCAGTATGTTCTTGTAATTACTGAATGTTAGAAACATAATTTAGAAAGAGAAAATTAGATTTTTAAAATATAATAATACAGCTGCAGGAGTGGTTAGATGAGAAGAAATACCAAGTAATAGGAGACTTGTGAAAAATCGTAAGTGTTGCCAACATAGTAACAAGTAAGAGAGATATAAATCAAAATAAGCATTCATTGTGTTCTGCTTAGTTTCCCATTCACCTTCTTGGAAAATAATGCTATTATGTTTCCATTATGGTGGATTCTTCCATATGCATTGCTAAGTGAGCTGAAAGCAGAATACTGAAGCAAACACAGCAGTTCTTAAGTTCTCAAAACTCTGCTGTCTTAATCAGTGGTAGGTTTCTCTGTGTTTTGCCCAGAAATGGGAAGGTCCTGCATATTATTTCTTCAGTAACCTTGACAGTGAATTACTTCTGAAAGAATATAATTAACTGGTAAGTCTACCAAACTGGTGAACAGCTGTAATCAGCAGTAGAACGAAGGTCACAGTGGAAGGATCCCTTAGGTTCAGTTCACCTCACACTTTGAGATGTTGGGTCTCTGCATCTCTGCACACTTCAGCAGCTGCTGCCTGAAAGACAGATATGCTTAGGAACATGAAATGAGCTCCCTTGGTAAGAAGGCAAAAGTTTGTGAAAAAAGTTGCCAGGAGCAAAAAAAGATTTTGAAAAATGAACTCAAAGCATTTAAACAAACACCTTCTCCCCAAATGTCAGAAGATGATGAATTAATTCTACAAAGACCGTAAACCATGAGGACATTGTATTTATTTTTAAAATTGTATTTTAAATAATGTGAAGGCTTCTGTTAAGTCCTCTCAACTTTGATCTATATATCCTCATATGGTATAGCTAATTCTTTCTGATGAAGGCTGAAGACAATGCTGTTCCAGTCCTCTGATCAGGAATACCACACAGATATTCCATAGGTCAGGGTGTTGTGTTTTCCATGGATCAGTAACTGTCACCTGTCCCCTGAAGAAGCTTTACCCTGTGGCCAGAAAAGAGCTGTCTGTGGGGAAACTGAGGAAGCACAGGTTTTAGGGATGTGTTCATCTATGAGTTTTTAGCAGAACCCAGAATAAACTCCAGAGCTCCTGCTCTTCACCTAAAAGTCTCTTTTCTCTTTAGCAAACCCTCTTTTGGTTCTGCTCATTGCTCACTTCATCCATCTGGGCATCTTAGTACTTTCTTTAAAATTATTAAGTTTTGGAAGATGAAAATAGTGTAGAAAAAAAATATCTTGCATGGTGATATCCCCTGAGCAAAATACATTTCAAAGTAGATGTTTAATTCAAGGGAACGCCTTGAAATCTTGAATTAAGATAGAACTACATATAACAGTTTACATGGTATAATAATAGAAAGTAAGGACTAGAAAATGAAAAAATATTATAAAACAAGATGTTTCAGGTAGAACTGCAGACTTGCAGGTGAAATAATCCTAATTTTTTTTTTGTCATGGTAAAGCATAGAAATCCTTTTGTTCCCTGCATATGTGAGCTGCTAATCCAAATGTCCATACCTGCCTGTGAGAAAGGGACTCTAAATACCTGAGCACTGCAATAGCTCTGGTTACTGAAAGATTCTGTTCACAAAGAAGCTGTAATACTAAAAAAGCCAAAAAATTCAACAACAAAACCTCCACACAATTAGATGAGGTACAGAGGAAATCAGTTCTATAGGCTTGAGACTTTCATGAGCTGAATGCTATTTGCTATCTATGCTATTAGATAATTTCAACCATTCCTTTAGTCCTTCAATTGCTCCCAAAATCAGTTTATAAGGTAATGAGACACAAATGATGCTTTCTGTATATGCTATGCTTTGTTGAGATAAAATAATGATATGTTAATTATATATTTCAATAGAAGGAACCATGTCTGTGTAACTACTGCATAGATGCACATTTGAAATAGAAATGGCAGGGAAAAAAAAGAAAGAATAGAAAAGAAAGGAGACATCAACAACAGCAACATCAAAAGGCAAAATAGCAAAGCAGCTGCTTTCAACTATCCGAAGGAAAGATTATCTCTTATCCTAGTTTCCTCTTACTGAGGGAAATGTGATGTGATCAGGTCACTGCATGTAAAATGCTGTAAGAATGTGATCTGCACTTCATCATTATAAAATTCAAACATTCTTGAACCTTTTATTCCGCCCTGTTCATATTTATCTTTTTGGTCCTGCCTTCATTGGGTACCACATTTGTATTGATAAATTGTAGGTACTTGGAGATGTATTGATGGGCTGAAGACAGTTCAAAATGCAGAGTGCTGTGGCTTTGCATATCATTACACCTAGCTCGGTCTTTGCCTCTTGAAAGCTGTCGATTTGTGCATTATTGCTATTCAGGCTGATAAATGACAGTAATTGTTCTTAAGTTGAAGAGCTGGCTTAATGTGCTGACTTGCTTGGGAATTCTGAGCACCAGGGTTAAACTAGTGCTCCACTGCTTCTAACAAAATGGTCTTTTCCAGCTCAGAATAGATACTTAATTGAATTACTTTAGCCTTCATGCATTTTGCAGCTTTGCATTTGAAGAAAAAATATTCATAACGAGATCAGGGAATTTAGAGCTGTTCATAGGGAGGTCAGGCTTGGTATGTGCCCCCACTTCAATGCACCTGCTCCCAGTGGTGCTACCACAATTAAAAAAAAAAGTTGAGAGGGAGAATATGTTAGTCCTATAATAACACTGAGAAAGACATAAACAATTAGATGGAGATGTATCACTATTATTTTTTTCTACTGTCCCAGTGGTGGAACTTAGTAAGACACACTTATAAAGATGAAATACAACTCATTTAGTATGATTTTTAAAAATAGTGTTTATTCATGTGTAGTAGCACTGATTTTTCAGGTAACTTAGTTTAGGAGAAGTGTCTTAATGTCTTTCTTAATTTTTTTCAAGACAAGATTTTTTTTTTTCAGGGATAAATCAGAAAGAATTCCTCATGAAATATGGATATGTTCTCTTAAATAATGCTCACAGAATTCAAACTAGAATTCAAGATTTTCTGAAATTGAGTGTGACTTGTGTTGAATTGTTCACATTTGGCATTGTTTATGTGTGATGCAGTACAAATTAAGGTTCACAATCCAAACAATTCAGTGTCTCAGTGATTCAGTACTTAGGCCAATTTGTTTTAAACAGTTTCTCTACAGTTCTTTTGGGTGACAGCTCTGCATTTCCACATGGACACAAAAAAATCAAACCAAATTGAAAAAATCGAGCTGTTAAACAAGCAAACTTAAAGTTTCAAAGTGAAGTTTATTTACTGCACTGTGATTCTCTATGGTGACTTATTTGTTTCACATATAAATTTTGAATGGGCTCAACCCCTTTCACATGAGCTATACAAAATGTTTCCTTTTACTTACAAAGATAATATAGTTTAAGGGTTTTCTATAGTTCTAGGTGTTGTATTTGAGGTCTCCTTTGTCAGCATTGTAAGAATATAGATTATTCATTCAGGGAGAGTTTTAGTCACAAGGCTATTGCAAGATTCTTGTCTTCATATTTATAACTGCTGGAGCTTCAATGTCTAATGTGTATTTTCAAACAAAAGTTATGAAAACACTGGAAAATAATTCATTATTTGTTTAGTCATCCTAGCAAATAGGAGTCCTTTTCTGCAATCTTAAAAAGGGAGATTATATTCTGACATTATCAGAAAAGCATATCTTTTTCTTTTACAAAGACTCTTGGCTGTTACCTGATGTATTTCAAGGTTATTTTTCATTCAGATACTTTCCTCAGAGCTATGTTTTTAAATCAGTCACCTACATCTACCAAGTAATCATGGACAAAGTGCCATGAATTGATGTTTGGGGCCACTGAAGACTTTTCCTGGGCATGCAGAAATGCTCAGCAAGCACCTTTAGTTGATCCCAGAGAATTCCTAAAGCTGACAATTGAGCAGGGAGGCAGGGAGGGTTATACTACTCATTTATTACCTACTATTTTGGATTACCAGCTCTTTGGAGAACACTTATTCTGTTTACATTCATTGAATGTTGGGGTTCATCTACTGAATGTAAAAGAAATACTCAGTTATATAAGCTGTAAAAATTTCCATGTTTTTTCCTTCCTACTCCTTTGTTGCCTCTACAGATACTTGTGTGTGTACTGAACTAGAATTCACTGACGGTACCACTTAATTGCCATTTCATCCATTCCATGCCTGAAATACATTTCCCAGTAAGGACAGACTTGTTACCTGACTATAATAGCCTGGAAAGTGTAGATTTTCCTCACTTATCTGCTTTAAAATGGAACAAATTCCTTACTTTTCTAATAGGAAAACAGCATTAACTAAGTTCACGGGAAGGTGGATTTTGTAGGCCTTGTGTGGATACTGTATTTAGTCTCAGTTTTATTCAAGCACTTTTCCTGACTGAGCTCATTTTTTGTTATTCATGAACCCTAAAGCCATTGCAGCATAAACCTTAATGGATGCTATCTTTCACATGCTGATCTTCACATGCCCAGTTTTCTTGCAAGGTCTCTGATTGAAGGTTAAAGAATATTGTGACTCAAGCATGTATTTTATTTTTCTTAATCTACTTTTCTCCAGTTCTTTAAATCTTTGCTATTCAAGTCAGGATAAAGAAGATAATAGGAAAGTTCAGCTCACAGAAGAACTTTGGAAATACATAATTCAGAAATGTTGTGCTAGTGAGCATATTTAATATTTGTCTACTAATTTTACATAAATGCTAATATGTCTGTCCCCCCTGCACCCCCAGAAATTAATTTTTATTTTAAAGAAAAATTCCTAATCTTCTTAGTTCCATGAGAACTTTTAAAACCTAGACCTGCTGTTATAGATTAGTTTCTGTCAGTATTATTAGTGCACTCTATATATTGGCCTTTTAAACCACAGAATATTTCTCTGTTGAAGACCAGCAGATGCCATCTTTCAGAATCTATGGACTGAAGTAACATTTGTGAACTGTTTTATTCAGCCAGTTGGGATCATGACTATTCTAAATTTAGAAATCTGTGAGTGATTACTTTTAAGTAACTTTTTATTTCTATTGATTTAGAGTCTAAGTCAGGCACTGTGTAATCCAGACTCCATCTCTAATTTCAATACAACATGGAGAAAAGATCTTGTTTGCTTTAAGGTTCTGAGCATCTGCAGGTTCCACTGAAGTAAAATCCTGAAGAGATGGGCAGTTATGAAAATTTGAAGCTTTAAATATTTTGGGCAGTTCACCGATTCCTTTGCTGGATGTCAATTCCTTACAATTTTGTTTACAATGAAATTTAATTTATCTTAATTGAAGTGTTAGAGTGATGTGCTATAGGAAGGACAATACTGAGAAGAAAAGTGAGTATTTTGAACAAGAAGGAGAATTTGTATTTTTTCTCTCCATTCTCTCATAATTCTTTTTATAGGATCATTAAAAGAGCTGCAAGAATGTGGTCTTGCATCATGCTGAATGTATAATTATCCTTTCCAGCTGGTTGACTGCCAGCTGAGCTGATGGAAATTCCCTGTAGTGGTTTCATTCCCTTTGTCTGACTTCATTCAGCTCCTCAGGTGGTTGGGCTGGAAGTTCGGACTAACCATGGTTGGTTCTGTACTTGCCATGAAACTGGGCTGCTCGTGCCTGGGCTTGGTTCTTTTCTCGTTCTGGCCATAACTTCTCTTTGCACACGTTAATGGGATCCAGCAGGAGATAGCTAATGCAGATATTTCATGGTTGAAAAGGATGCAGAGGGTTTTGCTGCCTGTTTTTTACTTCCCTGTGTTCATGGGTATGCTGTATATGGATGTACCAGTATTAATTTCTGTTATGTGTTCAGTGCTCTCTCCAAATCAGAGCTCCACAACTTTAATTGGCAAGGTAAAGCCACTTCATGTGAAGGTGCCCACATCAGAAATCTTACCACAATTGACCAACTCCTCCTTCCAGGAAAGAAAAGGAAGGCAAGTTAATTGTTTCACAGAATAAAAAAACATTTTCTTCTTAAAAAAACATCTACCAGAAGCTGGATGTAGTAGATCTTGAGGCAAAATTCCTATTTAAAGCTGATTTAAATTTTATGCCCTATGTAATATACTCTGTGGAGCAATGTTTTCTTCTAAAAGGATGCACTTTTGTGCTGTAGGCATGCAACTATTATTAGAGCAACATATTCATCACCCTTAATTTAAGTTTTCCCAACCTGTCCAATTTAAAAAAAAATGGTTTTTAGTGTCTTGAAAATTTGTCAAATATTACTTATTTTTATGGGCAAAAACTTGTAAGTTCATGAAATTACTGTTTTGACTAACATGTTTTTAACTGAAGTGTTTTTGAGAACTAGATTACAGAAAATGTGGTATTGGCTAATGTTCAATATTCTTGCAGCTGTTTTTTGGAAGCTTTGACTTTCTTTGCTATAGATCCATAGCAGGAGGGCACATCTGTTTATTTTGCATTTTGGTGACCACATTAAAAAAACCCAAATCATCACTTGGATATGGTAACAGGTGTTCATTGGAAAGTTTTAACTTGAGGGGTGAGTTTGTCAGGCTTAAGATTTCTGCTTTGGAAAATGCTACATTAAATTGAAATTACATCTTGACAGTTCTCTCCTGCAATTTTAATACTTGTTCATGAGGCATCGTGGCTGCTACACTGGTAGGAACAAGTTCAGTATTGTGAAAGCATTAAGGATAAATTAGTAATTTGGAAGTTGTCCCAGCACGTGTGCAGGATTTGGCTCCAGGTCCCTTTTTGGCTGAGTGGTTGCAGGAGCTCTGGGACTCTGACATGGGCTTCACCTGCAGGGCCAATCTGGCTGATGGGACCCTGCTGGGTCAGAGGGCACA
Source organism: Chloebia gouldiae (assembly GCA_003676055.1). NCBI lineage: Eukaryota > Metazoa > Chordata > Aves > Passeriformes > Passeridae > Chloebia > Chloebia gouldiae. The sequence goes on along the minus strand of QUSF01000073.1, from coordinate 1,387,706 downwards.
GCAGAAAGGTTTCAGGTGAAATCACAGCAACCCAGGGGCAATCTCACACAATCTTAATACTAAGACAAAAGTATCAACCTTCAAATCCCCCTTCCCCTACTCTTCTCCCTTTCCCATCTGTCCCACACCTGCTACAGAACCTCGTTAGGCTAAGTGGGTGCAACTGGTGCCCAGCCCCAAAGCACCTGGGGACAGGATTTATAAGGGGGTGTCCCAGCCCTGGGCAGGTCTTTGTGCTTCTGTCCTTCCACCTGTGTGTGGAAAACATCCAGTCCTTCCTGACAGAAAAGGTATGTGCATGGAGATCATAAATATGTGTGGCTGACATAAGAATAATTCACTCTGTGTGAGAGATTTAGTGAGGAATGTTTGATACAATCGTGTTTATTTGGTGACGAGTTAGACTTTTGCTTGTCTTGAAAATTTCTATGAAAGCTAAGGCAGAGTGATCTGCAGTTTTCAGAACACAGTACTTTTAAAGCAACAAGCTGGTAGAAATGTCATCTCTTCAGCTAGAAAAGCCTGGTTAAAACATGTTATATATTTGGATGAAGAAACCAAAAGAAAATGGAGAGGAATTTGCAGCCCTTTAAAATAGATTGCATATTTTAAGCAGAAGAATTCAGGTTAATGTAAAAGTGTGCAAACACTTCTCTTCTTGATTGCTATTTTTAAGAGGTATATCAGTGTGTATTTCACAAAGGGATGTCTTTAAAAAGTTTCCTGTTGCATACTTAGTCTGTAAGAATGTTTTATGTTTTGCAGAAATTAGCTAACAATTTGAAATGTTATAGAACCATCATCTTATCCACCAGCATCCCTTTAGAAATTGGAAAGATACAAAGCTTGATCTGGAATAGCTTCTGGAAGAATAATTTGGTTAAGATAAACTAAAATGTTTAAATTTTAAAACTATTTTCTTACTTCATGTTATAAAGGCTCCACAAATGTTTTAGCTTCATTTCTGTGGGACCTCGGATAATACAAATAAAACAAGTAAATCTCTCAGAGTAAAAGATCTTTTCATAAGCTTTAAAATCTGTCCTAACTGCATAGGGGTGGTGGTCGTTGTTGTTTGTTTGGTTTCCCTAAAGCGCTCAGAAGCTACTTTTGTAGAGTTAAATTTTTTTATAGGGTGGGCATGTTTGGTTTTTTGTTCTGAGTGATTATCATGCAATTGTGCTGCGTATCTCTCTTAAAAAAAAAAAGTTAATCCAAGCAAGAGTTACCAATACTAACACAGATATAAGAGTTTTTAAGGCAGTGGATTTTTTAAAATAATGTCTTGCCTATCAATATTTATTTCCTCACTGGGCAGGAAAGTAAATATATCCTTTTGTGTCTTTGCAGAACTCCTGCATTGAATGTGAGCTTTTGTGTTGTTTTTGAATGATGCAGAAAAGTGCTATGTGGCTTTCGACAGCAATGCACTTGTATTTTGAATGCATAATGGCTATTGTGTAAGAAAACAAAGCTGGAGAAAGTTTTATGTGTGTTCCTATATTTTTTCCCTTGATTTGTAAGTGAAATTGGGGAGTAAAAGAAATACTCAAAATCCTCTCCTGAGCAGTGCCCTGCCCCCTCAAACACCTGGTGTCTTGTTAACTGCAGCATGACTGTCTCTGGGAGGGATGTTTCTTTTTGACTGTGGGCAAATGAAAGAACTAGCAAAGAAAAGGTTCTCCTTCTGTAGAATACAATGTGAGGAATTATTCTATGAAAGGAAATATTCACTACTTAGGCTGTGAATGTACTTGCATTTGAATCCTGAATTTCTTAATTTGGCAACATAGAGTGTTTTCTCCCTTTCATCCTAAGGCAGAAATATATTTTGTGCCAGTTTCCCATTAATGGGAGAATGAGCTATATTGGCTTCAGTTGGTCAATTGATTTCTTTTGATAGAAAAGGGAAATATTAAGGATGCAATGAATAGTCATGTTTGAATCTACCAAACAGATGTTTGCTCCTGGAGGCTTTACTGTATACAAAACTAGAGGATTAAAGTAACAAACTGATAAATCTCTAAGTGTTTTCAGAATGAGGACTTTCTAATTTATCTTCTAGTCTGCAAGATTTCTGCCTACACCAGCTTGTACTCAAGGATACCAGCTCATTTCCTGTACTTGGGTCTTGGAGTTGTTTCTGCATTCGACTTTGTTTCCAGGAAAACACAACAAATCTGTGATCATTACAGCATGTCATAGTAATTAATAACCTTTGGTTTCTCTTTGTGGAGCAGACCTGATTGTTTTAAAGGGTATTTTAATCTAAAATCAAGGAGTAGAGAGATAAGGGCGCATTAGTTTGTTTTGTTGTAACAGATGTGTTTCTTGCCAAGACTGACCAAGTGGCTGAAATAGCTTCATTATTTTAGATGGATAGCTAATTACTGTCCTTTTTTTATTATTCCTATTTCTGTCCTTCATGTGGCTGTGAATTAGCTTTGTGCCATTTTCTAAAGTATCAGGCATTTTTATACATTTGGTATATTGAATGGCAAATGCTTGATGTAAAGTCTGCAGTTTTACTCCATAACCAGATTGTAAAATATGAACTGAATTAATCATAACTGCAAAGAGTAATGGCACATTTTCTCTTATTTTATCTTTACTGCCTTTCAGATCATGGTTTAAAACCTTCTACATCTGGTGCACAGAATGAAGCAGCAGCTTTGGTAGTGGATAGCAAGAGGCAAAGGTCAAACCAGAGGCTGCACAAATATTGTGCACTGGATTTATTGTTTTAATTAAGAGTGTGGCAGTTCATCATAAACTGTTTATGGTGTTTTTGCACAGTGCAGCATTTTGAAATCAACTGTTTTAATGAAAACATAATGTCATATCTGTCAAAGTTCTAAATATTTTGAAAGTGAAATATGAAAACAAGAACTTTAATTCTGGGTTTGCTGGGATTAGCTCTTAGAATTGTTTTAAAATCCCTTATGTGTCATATCACAGGTAGCATAGTTCTACGTTAGAAAGGAAATGGAAAATACTGTGTGGAGCTTATTTAATTGTGAAAAAACCTGGTGAGGGTTAATATATTGAAAGACAAAGCTGTTAGGATTTGCATTGGAATGTCAGAATTAAGACAAAACCAGAGATAAAGTATTTCCTTTTCCCTAAGAAGTATGTTAATGCTGTATCCTGATTGTGTGTTAAAAAAACAACCAAAGATGACCCAACAAATAACCCCCAAACTGAATGAATCCTTAAACCTGAAAAGAAAGAAATATGCTGTGGGTCATATGATGCTGTAATGTATTATCATCAGTGTCTTTGTAACTAATTATTTACATGACCTAATGCCTTTCTGTGGAATTTTAAGGCTGAACTTTCATAGTCTAAGAAATTTCTGCTGCTGTTCTGTATTCATGTAGCTATGTAAGGCAATTTTTTGTTACATTTTTTGTGTCATCTGATAAAATATTTGTATAATCTGAAAATTATATTTTTGTAGTACTCTCCTTGGAAAATAGAAATTAAGTCTGTCATTAGATGCTAGGCCACAGTAGTTGACTGAGCAGGGTAATGTATGTTACATTTTGTGCTATACTTGGTCAAGTTTCATATATATATTGTATTCCACGTTATTTTATTAAATTTAATATCTGCACTTCCTATTACCAGACATGCCTCTCATTCAAAGCACAGAGGCACAGTTCTCTAATCAGAAGTGACAAGCTATATACTTTCTTTCAGCCATTATTCGGTAGCCTAGAGCAAGGAGCTATGTTTCCTTGAAAATGTTTTGAATTGGGTTATTTTTATTGAAGTATTAAAGTAATTCTTCAGATTTTAGGCTATTATTTAAGTACTTTTGGGAGAATGCAATAACCTCTGGATTCTGTAGCCTTTGTTATGTTAACAGTTGTAGCTTCTAAATGTATCTTTTTAATGCTTGTTATGTAAGTGTCTGGAAAAATCATCGGACTGATAGAAACTAACAATATTTAGGAAATAAACAAGATTAGTTGACCAAATTAGTTTACTTTTGAAGAATAACGTCAAAGTGACTTGCTGTTTAAATGTACCAATAGATTCTGGTCACCATACCTTGACCAAGAAACGGTGCAACATAAAGTTCATATTTGGCAGATTTATTCTGAGATTATGCAAATTATACTTTCCTATGTGAAGGCAATATGTTGCTTTTAATGATGTTGGTTAAAGCCCTCTGCAGAAATTCCTGATGTTTAGGTTTGGTGAATGTCTTTGTTGAAAGGACTTCTGGAACCTTTGCAGATTTTGTATGTCCTGTATGGGCAGGAAGCAGAGTGAAAGTGTCAGAATAGGTGGGGTTGGTTTGGTACAGAAAGAGGAAGGAGCAGGGTGCCTTTGCACTCCTTCTGAAATAGGATATATCCATGAGAATCGAGACAAAAGAGCTGTACTGTGGGCACAGGAGCTGAGGTCCAGATGTTTTCTGGAAGGTGATCTCAAAGCATCACACATCCCTCCCATGTGGTGTGTGTGCATTCACAGGGCATGGGCTCCAGAGGAGCTGGCAGTGTTGGTTGGATTAGGTGAATAATGTGGAGAGATCCAGAGTGTTGGTAGAGGATTTCCCTGACATCAAAAGAAAATTCCAGCTTTTGATATATGCAGAAAGTGAGCCTTGCAGAGATTTGTGGTGGTGTAGATGTACATGTGAGAGAATGATAATGTGGAGAATGTAACTCCAATCTTGAATAAAGATCTTGTTCTTACTTGAAAGCATTATGGGCACAATTCAAAATATTTTCCTAGAAACAATTTAATAAAAAAACCTGGCAGTTGTAGGCATTATTCATAGCTTGTTCCTGCTGTAGTGTTTCTTTCTTTTTTTTTTTTAAGTATGTTTTAACTTTTGAGAGCTTTCTTTTGTTAATATGCTGAATTGATAGTGCTTGTCATGGTATTAAACATTAACTTTGTTTATCAGCATTCTGTACAGTTTTGTTCTGTTTATACATGCAGTGGGACTTAATCACAATTTTTGACCAGGACTATCCTAGATCTAAACACAGCTTCATGTGCATATTATCAATTCAGAGGATTGTGTTACTGTCTAATTCAGATGAATGAAAGTGTAGGAGATCCACAGGCAGTGTAGCCCACGCTAAGCATGGAAAAAGAAAAACAAAGTGCTCATGAGCATGTTAAGGGGAAAACAGGGAGACTTGCAGGCAATGTGAGGAATACCTATGCTGAAAACACGATTAAGTTCCGTGGCTGAGTATGTAGTTTTGATTAAATAATTACATGCACACTGTATTATTTGATTTGCAAATGCAAACTGTATCACAATCACAAAAGTCAGGGACGTTTCTGTGGAAAATATGGCCCTGAATAGACTTTCAGAATAACATTCCTTACACTTTGGTGGAATTAGGATTAAAATCAACTATAAAATGAATTTTTGAAATGAATTTATCACGAGGTTGAAATACAAGAAAGAGTAATATTAAAGTGGTTAATATAAAAATAAATGAAATAGGTAAGAACTGATGTGAACCAATTGAGTAAAAACCCATCAGAGATGGCTGAAACAGGTTAGAAATTAAAATATTAATTCTAATAATAACCAGCACTGCACACAGTGAAAACATCAACAGAGTAATGACATTACATGCCTTAAATATTTCATAAGAAGCCTAGCAATACTTGGAAAAGATACAGAGTGGCAGTAGAGGGCTTCAGTAGAAATGCAGATACGAAGGAAATTCTGACCTGGGAGAAGATGAGAGGGAAGTATCTCATCCTGGCCCTGTTTTACCTGTGGCTTACACCCAGGGTTGGACACAGGACACAAAGTTAAATCACCCTGTGAGTTCAGCTTGATCTGGCCCATCTTTTAGGGGTGGAACTGGGATGTGGCCATGGGATATGGCTGTACAAGCAGCTGGAGGAAGCTTCTGGGTCCCTCCTTGGCTTTGGCTGACTGTGGCTGCACTTTGCTTGGTACTTCTGGAGCCAAGTGCTGTGTTTAGCATTTGATGGCTGATTTTAACTGGGTTTCTTCACTGCTTGAAGTGATTCAGCCAGCTGGATGTGGCCTGAGAATTGCTTGGTGAAGTTTTGTGGCACTGGAATAGGTAGAAAGGGAGATTGCTTTTGGCCTTGAAAAACTATGGATCCTCTTTAGATATGTGGTTTGTAAGACCACTAATGAATATCAGTTCATTTGGTTCTCTGTTAAAATGACATTATATAGGATTCACTTAAAGATGTAGAAAATGTCCTTAATATACACAATCTATGTTTAATTTTCAGAACCTTTATTTTAAAATCACAGGTATGTAAAATTTAGAAATATGTCAGTTACTTGCTAGGGCACCACAGGAATAGTGCAGTATTTCAGTGATGTTGTATGAATACTAGCAACACTTCATATTTCAACATGTAAGTCCTGAATTTTAAAAACCCCCATACTTCTGCAGATAAAGTACACACTGTCCCTAATGTGCCCTAATGGGGAGAAAAACCAAAAAATCCTCATATTCCCTTTAACTTCCTACTCCTGCTTTCTGAGGTGCACAAGTTTTTATAACCTGCTCATTACTGGTACAGTTTCACTTGTAGGAAAAAACTTGTTAATGTTAATCTGGATGTAAAAGTAGAAATGACAAGAGGATATGTAAATGGGATCAAATGTTCAGAGTTATCACACAAGACACTTGTCCCCTGGGACAAGTATTTATCCCAAAATGGGACAGGTAAATAGTATTTCAGGATCTTTTGTTTACATGTTAGTGGAAAAACAGGTGAATGGAAGAAACAGTGAAAAAAATTGCATTGGAAACAATGCAAAGTTTTCCCCCTTAATTTTTCTTTTTAGAATGGTATTGAATAGTTGCTATTCAAATTTATTTTGTTAAACAGTGCTGTCATGTGGCAATTTAAATGCTGCGTTTTTAACAAATGTATAATTAGCACTCTTAATGAAAAGCCATAGCTTGATAGGCCAATTTCTATAGTTTTAAGGCAAAAACCTTCCATATTTATTGTAATAATCTACAGCAAGATAAAATGAATAGAAATATCTGAAAATATATTGAGATATATATTTTTACATTGTATGTTAGTGCTATATACAAAATATATTGTGAATGTGTTTCAAAATATTTCAAACATTGTTGACCTTTCTTATATAATACCAAGCTCAGGGAAATATATTTGCATAGATTTAGTAATATATTGTAAATAACTACATGGGACAGTGCACATTTTTCCTTAAGATACAGCATTATAAGCAAGACATTAAATTATGCCTATCAGACAAAGCAGCAGAATTTCAACATTTTTTTATAGCACATTCTATTGGGAAGACATCTCTGCTTCTAAAAAGCACATGCATTAACTGCCTGATTCATGTGGTGACATGTGGCATATCCAAATGTGTTATGGATCTCCCAGGAATAAAAACAACACAGCAAAATCATCACCTTGGGATGTTCATTGAGTGAATATTTTACAGACATACTCCTTTTATATTTATATAATAATTTAGTGTTATGACAATTTTTTTAGCAGTGTTGGCAGTTTTTCTTTTTTATAATGGTATTATATTTGTGAGCCTATTAAGTGCACATGGGCTAAACTAGAGAAAAAAGTATTTTTCATAATTCCTTAGGGTGCTTGTAGCACAAGAACCATATTGGTATAGAAAAATGTTAATAAAAGGTCAAGCAGAACTTTCCAATGTTTATCATGATAGCAATAGCAATTTGGGGCTTTTTTGAATTGTATATATAAGAAGCAGATTTATGGAGTGTATAGAGAGGAAGCTGTACCTGCTATACTTGGTACTTGAAGTCCTTATTAAGAGGAACATCTACCTTCTAAAAATGATAAAAGCAAATACTTTCTACCATTTGTCCCTTTAAATATCTGGAAATTGGTGTGAAATTGTACAAAATAAGCTGTAGCAGTTGTTTTTTTTTGCTGTTTCAGTGTTTCTGAGCTCTGGAGTTAAGAACAGTGCTCACGTTGTGCAGTCACTTTTGCTGCTCCAGAGAGCTGGCATCCAAAATAGGAACAAAGCTTCTGGTAGAGTGTGTCCAGGTCCAAGAGATAGGAAATTCTGGCTTCTAATTCAGGGGTTTGCCTGTCCTGCTGCACCTCAGATTGCTATTTGCACTGAAACAAGGACCTGGCCAGGCTGCTGTCCACCAACTCTTAGGTCCTACTGCAGCCATGTAAGAGTCTGAGCTCAAATTCTGATTTAATGAGTCTTGTACAGCAGAGATGCAGTGATTTGTTTAGTTTTAGAACAGATAATGTCTATTTAGAGTGTGCAGTTTATAAAATGCCTGTCCATATTTATCCAAGAACGCTGAAATAGTAAAAGGTGCATGATTTGACTGCCTGTGAACAGGATGAAAGGTGGCTGAATCAAATTTCATTGGTATCTTGTCTGGTATTTTTTCCAACTGAAATGGGTCTTCTCTTGCACCCTTGAAGTCTATGGGATTTTATTTATTTTTTATAAAGGATATTTAAATGCAAGATGTGATGATATTAAGTCTGGTGTGAATGCATACATGTGCCTTTACACTCTTGCTGTGAGATTACAGCCCATCAGTTATTACCAACTCTCCAGTGAAGGAGGAGTAAATAAATTTGTGTGCTGCTGCTTTGTGCATTAATTTGCTTGGGTGTCTGTGTCCCAAAACAAATTAAGTGATTTCTTTCGTTGTCTTCCTGCTGACAAGGGTGGGCTTCTGTTGTCACACCTGGTAGCTGGGTTAGGATTAACTGCAACAGCTCCAAAATTCTGACCAGCTCAGAAGATTTTGGATGATCTACAAACTGGTGCAAACATCTTCAGGCCCAACTATTAATTTTCAGAAAACTTTTAGTTTCTCCTTCAGCAGGTAAAACTTTACTATATGTATGTACAGGTCTATGCATAGTGCATAAATCTTATTAAATATTCTGAACTAGATACTTCTCTACCTGTTTTATATAATGCAAAAATAATTTTCCTCAATAGTTTTGTAAATCTTTCTCTGATAGTATGGGATGCTTTAATTATATGGAAACTACAACAATGTTATTCTGCAGGTAAAAATACTGAACAAAGACAAACATTGCATCTCCTGAAAACAGAAATGTGTTTTCTGTGCAAAAGTATAGATAAAGGCTATTTTCTTGAAATTGATCCAAGCTGGCTCCACAGGAACAGAAGCATGAGCATCCAAAGTAGCTGTAACAGCAGGAAATTCACTTTTCATTGCCATTTTGCTCTATCCCTTGTGAAAAGGGTTGAAAATAGTGCAGGGAAACTACAGGAAATCTATATCAAATTTTCTTAGAGACCCATGGTATTGTTTAGCAATTTTCCATTGTATCATATTAGCATTGTATTTAGTTTTTTTTTTGGCAGAGTCAGTAGTGATGATTTTTTTATGATATCAAAATTATATTAAGAATTAATAAAGAAGTGTTAATGAAGAGAAAATGATGTTGGTAAAATAAGGCATATAAAAATATAAACAGTATCAGGTTTGCCAATACAAACTGATCTGTAATGTGCTGCTTAATATCTGGTTATTCATGGTTTCTATTTTTATCATATGGTCTAGAAAAAATCTTGTGTCCATACAGCATTAAAAGAAAAAAAAAAAATCTTTCTTTCAAAAAAAAATTTCCTTTCTTTGTGTAATAGCAAGGCTTCCCTGGGAGCTTTTCTGTGCAGTAAAATTGTGATTCTTTTCACATGTATAGAAATCCTTTTGTAGGTAGACCTGAAATAGCTGGGGAGTTGGTGAACTAAACTATGTGAAACCCACACAGTGGGAAGATGAAACATTCTGAACATGGGTAGGATAATAAAGCATTTTGATTACTATGATCTGGGGGAAGAGTAACTTCTTTAACTACAGATGTCTTAGAGCTATGTGGACAGAGATTGGCACACAAATTTTGCCTGCCTACAGAATAAATATCTTTGAAATTGTCAGTTCATTTTCTAGTTCTGAAATGTTTGAGTTTGACACTGTAGTTTGGAATTTCACTGTAAGTGCTCGTTCCCAGCTGTAGGGGAGGTGAGGGCATGGCTAAATTAATAAATTGCTTCAGGATTTTTAGGCTGGGCTCTGTGCTGGCACTGCCACCTTGGGCAGCAGGGCCAGGGGAGCAAAGGGTGGGAGGCAGGGAGACATTGAGGTGAACAGGAAAGAGGTGGGTCATGAGGAGGAGAAGGAGGTGCAGGGGATGAAGCACATTCCAAAACTCATGAGCAAGGAGCAGCTTCACTTAATAGAACATGCAACATGAGACCTGACATGAGTTACTTCTTAGCTAAGCTAGGTAATTTTTCTAAAATTCAACTCTTGGGGTTTCGCATCTAGAATTTGTGTCTGCTTTCACTGTTGTTACACGCAAGCCCTGTTTAATTTTTTACTGTTAGCTCTGGAAGCAGGACAGAAGTGAACGAGCCCAAAGGAACGCCCTGTAGACTGTGCACTGTAGCTCAGCACCTGAGCAGGCTGGGAGGATGGTCCAAAATGTCCCATTTCTCCACAGTCCTGCAAGGACTGCTGCTAATTGCCCTCCTTCTCTGCAGTCCATCCCCCAGCACTTCTCCAGGCTGCCTGGCTGGAGGGAAGGTGGGAGAAAGGCCAGAGCAGAGCCTTGGCCTGCAGCGATTGTCCGTGTTAGAACAGACCCCTCTGAGCCAGTTCAGAGTGATTTCTGTCTCTACTTTGTGCCTTCTTGATGAGGGGAGCAAGAGTTCTGACAGCTTCTCTGAAGATGTTTTCTTTGTTCATCAAACCCAGGAAGAGCAATAATTGGGACACAGGCAGTTCTGTAATAGGCAGGGAGGTTTTTGTGATAAAACTTAAGGTGTTGTCATTCACTTTTCCTGAAATATCACCTTAATTGAAGATCTTTTTCACTTTTCAAGGATCTGTGTACTCCTTCCTCTTCTACTTGCTTCTGTTTCAATTTTGAGTGCATGAGATGGCTTCCACCTTTTGTTGGCTATCTTGCCAGAAATATCCAAGGTATTCTGTGAGCTTGAGGCTTAAAAAAGTGGCATAAAAAGCAGGTTTGGGAACTTTGAAACATGCATCATCTGTTTGTTTTTTTTTTAAGACAGTTGCCAGGTTTTGAGAAGGTCCTAGAGATGGTGCCATGAGCTGCCCAAACAAATGAAAATGTCCAATACTATATCAATGGCACTATGTGTTTGTGTTCCATTTATGTTCCTGTAACTATCTTCCTGTGCAATTCTGGGGACACAGGGAATTTGCTATTGCTGACTCAGGAGCAGTTATTCCAAGCTGAGGAGTTTGTGTCATCCATATGAACTAAAAATGAGAGCATTGCCTTGTTATTCACAAAGAGCTGCAAATGGGCTCTTATGAAGAACATAAATGAGAATTAGACATCTGTGACCTGTTCAGTTACTTGGAGGTACCTCACTGCCATTTCCTTGACCATTTCTAGGGTGTAGGTTTTGGACGTGAATGAGAATTGTAAGGTATTTTATTAAACAAGAAAATGGAAGGATGAAACATCTAAGCATTACAGGAGACATCTTCAGATTTCTGAAATTCTGCTCATATTTTGGTTTTCACCCAACACGGTTTTAAATTTATTACAGCGTTTTCCTTTTAAAAAACACAATAACAATGGGTAACTTTTTTGATTAAAAAAAAACCAACCAAACAAACCACTGTTCATGGAGTTTCATGCTAATAACAACATTACTGTAAAATGAATAATATTATATTTGTAACGTGAAACTAATTGTCCAAAAGATGACCTTGACCTTCATTTGAATAGCAGTTTTTAGGCCTTTGTTTTTACAAATCTCTTTTATCTGACGTAAAAACATGTGGGTGTTTTTTTTTTTTAATTAAATGCCACTTTTGCTAACACAATTAACAATACCATTGAGCAATTGGTTATAGGCGTAGAAAATTTTGGGCAGGTACCTACAACCATGTGGAAATGGGATAAAGCGGGCCAGAACCGTGCCGGGAGGGGATAAAGCGGGCCAGAACCGTGCCGGGAGGGGATAAAGCGGGCCAAAACAGGGTTGGAATAAGGCGTGCCAAAACCGTGCCGGCACGGGCTAAAGTGGGCCAAAACCGTGCCAGCACGGGCTAAAGTGGGCCAAAACCGTGCCGGCACGGGCTAAGGTGCGCCAAAACTGGGACGGGATAAAGCGGGCCAAAACCGTGCTGAGAGGGGATAAAGCGGGCCAGAACCATGCCAGCATGGGCTAAAGCGGGCCAGAACCGTTCCGGGACGGGCTAAAGTGGGCCAAAACTGTGCTGGGACAAAGTGGGCCAAAACCGTGCCGGGACGGGATAAAGCGGGCCAAAACCGGGACAGGCTAAAACGGGCCAAAACCGTGCTGGCACGGGACAAAGCAGGCCAAAACTGGGACGGGCTAAAGCGGGCCAGAACCGTGCCGGCACGGGCTAAAGTGGGCCAAAACTGTGCTGGGACAAAGCGGGCCAAAACCGTGCCGGGACGGGCTAAAGCGCGCCAAAACTGGGACGGGACAGGATAAAGCGGGCCAAAACAGGGACGGAATAAGGCGTGCCAAAAACGTGCCGGGAGGGGATAAAGCGCGCCAAAACTGGCACGGGCTAAAGCGGGCCTGAACAGTGCCGGGAGGGGCTAAAGCGCGCCAAAACCGTGCCGGGACGGGCTAAAGCGCGCCAAAACCTTTTCTGTTTATCTGGCAATACTGGGCGAGGATTGAACGGGGTTGTTCGATACACTTGTCAGCCCCTGTCGCTGTGGCTGAAGGCGGCTCCGGGCGAGCCCCTGGCGGGGCCCGGGCGCGGCCGGGCGGTGGCAGCAGAGCCCCGCGCAGCCCCGCGCAGCCCCGCGCCCGGCCGCCCGCGGGATGCGCTGGCGCGGGAGGGAAATGAAAACAATTGTTCATGGGGGAAATTTATGTGCTTCATCTGGCTGTGTGATTTCCACAGTTGTACCAGTGCCACTTAGGGACTGGTATTGCGTTTTACATCTTTAGGCTACAACAAAGTAGCTTTTCCATCTGCTGTGAAGCCTCTAATAATGCTTGTCTCGCTGTGTTTTTGTAGTACAGTGCTTCATTTGAATAGCAGAATTCTTCAGCTCTTTGTTTAACAAATGCTTTTCATCTGATGTAAAAACCCCAGTTTTGTTTTAAGGATATTTTCCTTTTATCCTTGGTGAACAGAGGCTTTCGATTTCTTCTCTCCTGTTATGTGCTGGGTACAAATTCATTTAAGTACCTGAAGTAGTCGTATCCAGTTGAGTTCTAGATGGAAATGTTGCCTGGATGCTATGCAAAGGGTCTCTGAATTTCTGAATTTATTCCATCATAGGTCTGATGCTGCTCATCCTGTTCTCTTCCATGCTTTATTTATTCATGTAGTCCCATTAAAATCAATGGGATTATTTGTGTAAGGCAAGTTGGGAGTAAGGTTTTAATTGGAGTGATTTTTTTTTTCCTCACTGTGACTGTTTTTGTCATGTTTCAACTTCTGTAATGATTAAGCCTATAATATTTTCTGATTTTAACACCTTGTTTCTAATTTTTTTTAGCTTAAAATCTTTACGTACCAGTACACTTGTGCAAATCTACCTACAAATAAATTCTTCTTTCACCACTGTTTTACAGGATATTGGCATTGGCAGTTTTATCAAACTGCATTATAATGTTCAGTACCTTAGCATTTATTTCAGTTAAATATTCTAGAAAGATAAATTATTTGCTTCATCTTTGCGGATTACAGGGATATATGCACACACAAGATTCTGATCATTCAGTGAGAAGTTTCTCTCCTTATCTCAGCAAATTATGGTGGTTTACTGATAATTTTTAGATGATGTTTAAACCAAATGCAAGCAATTTGTTTACATAAGTGAACTCAGTGAATAGGTAGGACAACTATTACAGTGTTAGAGTGTTTGGAATTTGCATGTCATAAAACTCAGAAATGCATGAGTCCTTTTAATAGTAAATGGCATTTCTTTACAAATACTGGTGGTTGTAGCAATATTTATCAGTAGATGATTTTCAGACATACTATAGGTATGTGTATAGCAACTTTGGTAATAAACATTCGGAAGTACTGTGGCCTCCATGGATTTTATTTTTCTGCTGTACTGACTGCATTTGCAATGCTTTACAGTTTGGAAACAGAGCCAGATTAGAGTTCACAAAAAGCTTTACCTTTTCTTTTTGTATATATTTTACAGGCAGATTTGATTTCTCTATTTATTTGTATTAGGATATGTAAGCAAAAAAGTGTACAAAATCCTGTTGCATAAAAATGCAAAATATATCCTGTTTTTAATGCCCAACACAGGCACCTTGGGGTTTGAGAACCTACATTTATTTTTTTTTTAATCTGTCCTTTTGCTTCTGTAGAAGGGATGTGTTTGAAATTCCTTAACTGTAGTTCTTTGCCTAAGTTGAGAGAACATTTATTTGATAAAAAGCAAACTTTTGAAGTTACTGAAAAGAAGCACCAGTCTCCTTCTGGGGCCACTTGATTCTTGCTCAGCTAATTAGAATTTAACTTTTTCCCAGCAGTCTTGCAATTGAATTATTCAAAATTGCATTTCTTTATTGCAAGTTACCAAATTCCAAAGTGAGAAAATGCTAAGATAATGAACAAATATTTGTGACAAATTATTACCAGTCCTGTATAAGAGAAACAATATTAAGATCAGTAAATATGACTGACTGTGTTATACTGGAACTGGACAGAAGATGGTTTGCTTTTGAGCAGGTAAGTATTGATGGTGGGAGACAGATTTGTGGGTTGTGCCAAAAATCACAAGAGGCTGAAATGCTTCTCTGGTTTCTCTTGCTGTTTTCAGTGAACACAAAATGATAAAAGAAGTAAAGAATGTGAAATATTTTACTAATTTTATTTGCATTTAACTTTTAAAAAATCTTATTGCTGGAAACCGAAGTTAACTTTTTAAATTATTTATGTTAGCAATAATGCATGTTTCTGTTATTGAACTATATCTCTATGGTTCATCTAGTGAACAAAATCCTCCCTCAGCTAATTATAACTTACAGTATTTTCCCAGCAGTCTTACAATCAAATTATTCAAAATTGCATTTCTTTATTGCATATTGCTAAAACCCAAGACAAGCAGACATCAAGATAATAAACAATTATTTATTGCAAATTATTACCTAATATATAAGATTAACAGCTTGTAACTATTAAGATTAATACATGTGGTAAACTGTATTTATTATACTTATTTTGTAGCAAATATCTTTGTATAAAACATATGTTTATGTATTGCAATTAATGAGAAAAAGTGTAAGATTAACAATTTAAGCTGTGTTTTGTTCTTAGATTTATGCGCACTGTAAAATTTATTTATTGCACTTATTAAAAGTATTTAATGATGGACTTCTCAAGCTATATTTTTAATGTGCAAATATGAACTAAAGGAGTGTAAAATTACAAAATGGAAAATTATAACTGAAGTAAAAGTATCTAACTATTTTCTGCTATAAATCTACTTTAAAATGATCATCGTTGGAGTTACAGAATCCTTAAATTGTGGCCTTTATCGTACATAATGGGTTGTGTGGAGTTTTCCTTTTTAAAGGCTTTTTTTTCATCATTAGAGCTAAATTCAACATCTTGCTGCTAAAGATAACTGTAGCTCATAGTATAAACATTGGAATCATATCTTTTTATGACGAGGAGTTAAAATAACATTTTGGAGAGGCGAGAGGGCGAGGGAAGGCAGAGACCCCTTGTGCTGTGCTGCGAGGAGGAGCTGAGTTTCGAGGGAGGCTCTGCTCTGTGCTGGCAGAGGAGCTGCTGCTGCTGCTGCTCAGGCTGCACAGCTGCTTTGGTCCAAGTCCTTCCAAACTCATTTTTCCCTTTGCAGAATTCTCATATTTCTCAGCATCTTTTATGCTTTCTTCATTTTGCCCGGGATTTTTTTTTTTACTGCTTCCGCTTGTCCTAGATTAGGGTCTGGTGTAATATATTGCCTTTGCATTTTGTTGTTGAAAATACTGATGTATTACAAATATTTTCAGATATGAGTTTCATTTATATTGTGTTTATTTTTTAGAAAGAAATTGTTTTTCAGGGAAGGAATCTTGCAGCTGAAATTTTTTTCTAATTCTGCTTTTTCCTGTGTGTGCCTATGCTTAGTATCAGGCATTTAAAGTGTGCTTAATGATGGATTTACCAGAAACAACTGATGTGATTTTTATACTTAAGCAAATATGTATGTGAACAAGTTGGATGGGAAAAAAACCACATTACATGTTTCTAAAATTTTGCATGAATAGGATCGATTCTCATTGAAGACTGTACACACAGCATTTTAAAATATATTAAATCCATTTTGTATTTCACTGATTGTAGATTTGTATTAGATTATTTTTGTAAAAAGCTTTCCAAAAACATTACAATATAAAGAGAAGGATTAATAGGAATGGTAAGCTGTGTTTTTGAATTTTTGTTTTTTAGATATTCTAAGCAGTTATTCTGGCTGTTAGTTTTAGCTTTCTATACTGGGTTATACAACCTTACTGTGTCTGACTTGAAATGTTGAGCTGTAAGTGTCTTTTAAGTCAGGTGAAAATGTAGTTAAGTTTCTTTATGTTAACTAATAATTTGATAGAATAAGAATCAAGTAAAATTATGTTAAAAGTAACGTAAACTTTGAACTGAAAATAACGTGTGTGGTGGTTTGTTAAGCTTTCTGGAACATAAGAAAAATCTTACTTTTTGCTTACAAAATGGATTTTGAGTTTTGTTCTAAATGCATTAAACCACTGATGTACTGAGTCTTATTGCTTTAGGTGTTACTTCTGCTTAAAAAAAATCAGTCAGTTTTTATCTAAATGCAATTTATTATTATAGAGTCAATAAGATTTTTCAGCCGAGTGCTAATAGGATGAACTGATTCTGTTTCTGTTGAAGTCAAAGGCTCTGAGGCTTTGTTTTAGTTCCTTATTTTTAATAGACAGAGATGAGTCTGGAAATGCCTATCAAGACACGTAACTACACTGAGGTTGTTTTAAAGCTTTATGTACTTAGTGTGGTGCTTCAGATCAAACCAGTGACCTCAGTTTGCTCATTTTGGTGTGTGGCCAGCTGAAATTTCCTGAAGTGGGAACCAGTTCTGCAGTGCTCCCTCACACCTTCAGATTTACGATCACTAGAACAAGTATTGCACAGCAGAACGAAATCCTTCCAGGACACTGTCCTTTTTGTGACATTGGCCACTGAAGGATTTACAGGGGAGAAGTGGAAGCTGCAGAGCGCAAGTAGGGTTATATTTTCCCAAATTTGTGCTCCTTCTTTCTGGAAGCTGGCAATTTATGAGCTGTACTTTTTATTCTTCTGATGATGCTGGTTTCTTGTCTCCAGTGCCCTTTTTAGTTCTGTTCCTCTCCTTGGAGAAACGCGGTCGGGTCTAAAGAAGCCGGCGTTGGGAATCTCTGCTGAGGGAGGGCAAAAGGCTGGAGAGCAGAGCTCAGGCCTGTCCTGGTGGAAATTCCCACAGCTGCCATCTGCCTGGTGCTCTGGAGGGAAGCACCCTGGCTGCTCCGAGGCTGGGGCCACAATTCCGGAGCTGTAACTACACCATGATGCTCCTTTTCCTCGTGTTCCCTTGCGGGGCAGAGCTTGGATTCCGTAGAGATGCTGAGCTTATGGGCAGTTGTCAAAAAAGATGTTGCCAGTGGGGGTTTCTGTGTGTGTGTCTAGGCTTGCTCCTGGTCCTAAGAGGTCCTGCCTTTGGTTGGAGTGGCTCCACAGCTGAATGAAGCGTTTCCACTGAAGTCACAGTTTTCACAAGTCCCCCGAGTTCATTATATCTGTTTTCTTTGAGATTAACTTGACTGTGGCATTTCTGGAATTTTACTTAACTGAAGTGAGAACAAAACAACCAACTTTTGCAGCTGATCTGTGAAAAGCCATTATCATTAGGCCATCTGGAAAAAAGGCATTTTTAGCTCTTCAAGAGTGGCTAAGAGCTCGTTCTTGAAGAATAGATTTCCTGTGATTGCCACATGATAGTGACAGTGCAGTACAAAAAAAAAAGTGCTGAAACAAGTAGGGTTTTATAGCACCATTTATATTCTAGGTTTATTTCTGCAATAATTTAAACTTTTTCCTGCTTTGCAATTTCTTTGTGCTAGTAAAGGTTTTTACGGCTTTGAAGACAGTGCTACCTGCAATGTTAACTGTGACTGGATCACCCCAAAAACACAACAGCAGAAAAAAATCCCCTAGATGCTTAAAATACTTTGAAGCTGAATGAATGAAACTTGCAGTTCATATGAAGCTTGAATTTTTTGTGACATCAGAAGAGACAAAAAAGGGTTGAGGGTGTTTTCCTGGAAGATGGTGGTGTTGTATTTTCAGATGTTTGAATGTTTATTGCAATAGTCCCTAGGGTTTTATTTCTAACATAAAAATGGGTTTGTTTTGCATTGTGTGCTTTTAATTTGTTTGTGTGTTTTTGATTTTTTTTCTCTGCATATCTTTTCCCTGCTGTCTAAGTACAATGTTCTTTCAGAGTTGAGTCTATGACAACAGGGGATGTATTTGGAAAATGTTTTACAAGTTCTCATGAGAGAATGTTTATTGATCAGGCTTTCTCATTGTATTGTTTAAAAAATCCAGGCAAAAAGTATTGCTCAGAAGCATTTGGTTTCTTTAAAACCAGAAATTGTTAAAAAAAAAAAATCCCCAAACAGATTATACTTGATTTAAAACCCTTCGGGAGAGAGTCCTCTTCAGTATTCCATAGGTGTGGTAGCTGGGAAATTGTGTGTTGATGGAACACATTTTAGGAAAGATGCTTTATTTGAGCAGAGTAAAGGATGAATCCATATCTTCTGCTAAAAAATACTTGGCACTGAAGACACACCTTGAGGACTTTGTCCAGTCCTGGGCCCTTCATGGCTTGAGACTCAATGAGGGGCTGAGGGAGCTGGGAAGGGGCTCAGCCTGGAGAAAAGGAGGCTCAGGGGGCCCTTCTGGCTCTGCACAGCTCCTGCCAGGAGGGGACAGCCGGGGGGTCGGGCTGTGCTCCAGGGAACAGGGACAGGAGGAGAGGGAACGGCCTCAGCCTGGGCCAGGGGAGGCTCAGGTGGGCACCAGCAGGAATTTCTGCATGGAAAGGGTGCTCAGGCCTTGCCAGGAGCTGCCCAGGGAGGTCTGGAGTGCCCATCCCTGGAGGTGTCCCAGGAAGGGCTGGAGGTGGCACTCAGAGCTCTGGGCACAGCTGGGACTCTGATCTTTGAGGTCTTTTCCAGCCTCAGTTACTCTGTGACTCTATCAAAAGGATGGGTGTGCAAAACTAAGTTCTTTTAGAGAGGGCAAATATTAACTAAGGATGGCTGAGATTGTGATGGTGGCTCTGCAAACATCCCAGAACAGCCAAGGGTGGACTCTGCAGTGAAGCTGTTTGTCCACATCAGGATTTAAATGCTGGATTTAAGTGTAGTGCAGGCAGCAGGAGTGCACAGGGAACAGGAAAGAAAAGGTTTTGTTCCTTCTGCTGATTCTTTGTACATCAGCACACTGGGGACTCTGCTGCCAGCCAGCACTTCATCCCTTGTGTGGACAAGAAAGCAGCGTGGCCAGCTGGAGGGGATGGGGTGTTCTGTTTGTTTTCTGAGTGTGTTCCATACGTGTTTTCTCGTACAGATGGTCTCTTGCACTTTGGATGTACTCTTGAAGGAAGAAACTGTTGCAGAATATTCTACCCAACTGAACCTATATCTGAATCCTAAACTTTTGCCATACATTTTTGTAGTCTAATGATGATGTTTTCCTCCTCCTTAGTTTATTTTTTTCATTTCTAAATCACATGTATATTTTTAATATACGAGAAGTACTTTTAAATATTGCTTTTCCATATGCTGCTCTAAATGTATACATTCTCCATATTGCAGTGTTATTCAGTGGAATTTATCTGTACTTCAGGAAATCTCAGGCAGGACAGATGGAATTCTGAAGCCCTGCAAAGACACACACTTGCTCCCAAATGGTGATGGATATGAGTCAGGATTAGGAACAAGAGGGAGCTTGGGTCTGTGAAAGTGCAGATGATGAGACCCATGAAGTAATAGTTCCATTAGATGGTGTCCAGAATATGAAGATATCTGAGGATCCACAGAGTTTTAGATGTGGTGTCCTTTGGCCATAACTCTGGATTAAAAGCTACTGATCTTATGCAGTTTTACAGTATGAGAGGCATTTTTTTTCTCCAATGTTTACAATGGCCAGATCCAGCACTGAATGAATACATATATATTTGTATATATGTGTTTTAACTGAGATGTGCAAGTTCTTTTTGAATGTGGCTTATTTCTTTTTTGTGCTTTCCAAAGCTCAAAATCATATAGGATTCAATGTCAGAAGAATGGGAGTGCTGTTATTTATTCAGTGAACACTAGGTCTCAAGAATAAACTCTTGTATTGGAATTTATTATTTCTCATCAGTAATAAAAGGGATGTTGTCAATATATATTGAAATATTCTGTGGTTTACCCGATGATTTTCAGGTTTGATTTGGTGGATTTGTTTTTAAGTTTTCTGTGCTATCTGTGTTTTACTCTCTGTTTTAGTCTCCAATGAAAATTCTAAAACACTGTGGTATTAGTGTTTTAGAATTTTCATTGGAGCCTTGAAATTCTCGGTGAATACAACCATGCATATTGTTTAATAGAAATATTTAAAAATAGTCCTGAAATTTTACTTTTAAAAGTCACAGAAAACTGCTGTTTTTTGCTTGTCTGCCATAGGCCCTGAAGATTGATTAAGAAACAAAGGATATTTGACAAGTTTATAAAATATAATTATTGCCCTGGGCAAATGAGTAAGTAGTATTTTGATTTGCATGTAGGCACTTTTGAAAACCTAGTTTAAATGTGAGGTGTTTTAAAGCAAAGTATAGACACCCTCACAGCAGTGAATACATCCAGCTAGGAATATACAGCCAGAGGTAATTCTGGATTTTTGAAAAGCCTTGTATCTTAGGGGGGAAAATTTCCACATAGTTAATTTAATCAGTGGCTCACATCCTGTTGTCCATGTTGTAGTTAATTTGGTAGGTACGTGTATGATTTTGAGGCTGTGAAATATTCAAAAAAGATTGATAAATCTTGAAGTATTTGTAGTTGATTTGAAGGAAAAGATGCTCTGGATGTAGGAGACTGGAGTCCAAGTGATTGTGTTGTGGTGTCCTTCAGGAGGAAGCAGCTGGGTTCAGATAAAATCTCTGCAAATTCTGTCCTCTAGGTGGTTTTACCATATACCTGAGTATTCCAACTTTTACAGGTTTTGTTGGAAGAGTCAGCTTTCTCCAGTGTGGTCAGAAAAATAAATCTCTGTTTGGAATTTGGAAGAATTACAATAAGGTAATGGAGGTGTTTAGCTTAGATTCACTCTCTCATTATTGCATAGATTCTATTGATTACAAATATTTGGTGGTGTGAGGCTTTTTAAATGTATTTAAGGATTTATGTTTGCACAAGGATGAGTTATACTTAGCCTAGGAAAACAGTTTGATAAGAAAATCTTGATGTCTTCATGACACTGAAGATAACCTTGGAACCTTATGATCTGTTCTAATTATGCAGATTATTCTAATTCTAACTAAAGAAATGACATTAGCATTTTAGGGTACACAAAGTAGACTTTCCTGACTGCAGCTCTCAAGAGTTGTGGGGGAAAAATAAAGCAGTTCCTGTGTTCTGAGCTGGACCACACTACAGCAGCATCGTGCACTAAAGCAGAGAAGAGCAGCAGTAAAAACACCCTTCTGCTTCCTGTGTAGTCAACAATGAAGGAAGTTGTTAATTATCAGCTATAGATTTGCTTCTCATTTTTCAAAGCTTACACTAGCTGGTAACTTTGATTATAGAGTATGTGGGGCTTTACATACGTTGCCTCATTAGGGAGACAATAAACCAATTTTAATATGTCTCAGTCTGCTATTTTCAGATGAAACTGTCATCATGGGCCTTTTTTGTTACACTTCACAGCCTGGAATATTTTTTCCTTTAGTTTAGCATGTTTTTGTCTCCCTATATATTGTAGTTTAGGTATTAGCATTTGTGGCATTTCACTTAATGGCTGTGTACAATATGTCTTTGGGTAAAATACACAGCATATAATGCAAATTAAGCAGATATTCATATATAAAAATGAGGTATCTTAGGAGTGGTATCTGAGTTTCTCCATTCTGTAGACACAGTAGGCCATAAATGGTGTAAACATGGAATAATGAGAATTTATCATACTGGAGTTGAGTTCAGAACCTATTTGGATAAACATTAATAAAAAAGTATAAGTAAAATGTAATATTTTAACATTAAAATATAGCTTGGTTTATAGCTCAGACCAGAGCAGGATATAGATACTTAGATATTGCCTTTTCTACTGGGTCTTGGCTTCCAGGAGACATTTATTTGTTGGAGAACTAGGAGGACAGGAGCCTTGCCTGTAGCAAATGTCTGAGCAGGTGACTTTTTCCCTGACACCCACTGCTCTCCATGGAGCTGTGTTAGCTGAGACTTGGATGTTGCACGCTAAAACAACTGGAATTTAAACTAGATTAATCCTGTTCTCTGTATCTGAAGTGTTATTTTTGGGAAGTCAGAGCAAGCTGTGGTGGTCACTGCTGGTGGTTTGTGCCATCCCCATGGGATTAAAAAGGACTGGCTCTTTGCCATACCTGGCAGCTCCTGCTAATTGCTCTGTTGATAGGGCACCCACTGCATGCCAAAGGGTCCTGTTTGCATGGCCAGCAGTAGGGGAGGAGGGTGATTTCAGCATTGCATGACATGGCTTTTTAATGATTATTGAAAACTCCCTTTTTGCTGCTTCTGGCCTGTCACTGCCATCAGGGGAGTTCAGCTGCTCTGTGGTTTGAATAGCCATGGGTAGTTGCATTACTGCTGAATTTTAGCTGCTCTTCACACTTAACATAAAACTCTTCAGAGAATTTATGGTTTTTTTTTTTGCTTGAGTGCTTTGTGCTTTTTTTCCATTTGACAAGTTGTGAGGAGACAAGTATTGGTGAGATTACGAAAAAAAAATTCTGTTGCTCGGGCATAAATGCACGTGGCATGAAATTCAGGAGCTGGAAACCTGGGAGTGGAGTGGGTGGTGAGATCCTGGCAGCAGCCATTCCCATGGAATTGCTGTGCTGAGCTGCTGCCTTCAGCTTTCCTGGCAAAATGGGCTAAAAAAGAGAGGGCAGCCAGCAAGGGCCCTGCTGGACACTGCAATAATTTAAATACAAGCTCAAGTTTCTCTGAAGCTGTGATGTATAGTCTGGGTGTATCTGAAACATTTGAAGGTTTTACAGATCTACTTTGATGTCTGATTAAGGACTTGGAAACTAACTTTAGGCACATGAGTCTAAAAATGTATGCCTTAATAATTCCAGTAAATTTTTCCTGAACTTTGTTGAAATACCTCTTGAAAATAAACTTACAGGCCATGATTGAGTAAATTACCTAAATGTGCTTTTGGGAAAACTTGCATACTTAAGGGTAATGAATAGTGGGGGATTATTTGTGTCTGGATCATCTGCTCAAACACTTTGAACCAGAGTTCAAGCTCTGAGATGTTTGCCTTTTGTTTCTTCTGGTGACACTTATAAAGAAAATATGAAACTTGCAGTTAAAATCACAGCAGCTGATGCTAAATAGAGCTCCTTTTATGCATGTATGTGTAAGAGCTGAATTTTATTATTAACAATGATTTACACTGATTTAGATCAGAGATAAGGATCAGTTCATTCTTCTTTGAAAGAGGTTACAGTGTTAAAAAATTTACAAGACCTGAAGATTTTGGGGGAAAAATGAATGGAAATAGGAGGGGAAAATCTATCTTATATTGAAAATATAACAGACTTTAATTGAAAAGACATTATTAGTAGTAATTTGACTTGTTATGAAAGAAATACATCTCTGTTATATGTTCATTAAGAGGTTATGGTTAGATGCTAGGGACCTATATGCAAAAATATTAGTAAATTTTGAATTTTCTGATGGTTTTTGGTAAAAAGTGTCGTTTTCTTTTTGAATCAGTTTAAGGAGTCTGAGTGAATGCGAGCAGTTTATATTAGGAGTTATAGCTGGAATAGAGTAAATTTTCTAGAGTGGATACCTGCATAAAAGTATACAATACTACTAATCTCTAGTATAATTTCAGTTGCCAAAAGGAAGCAATTTATACTAGTAAAGGTCCTCTGATACCAGTAAGGTGTTCCACTACCTAGCTGTGAGGGGATAATGCCAGGAGATTTTTAAAAAAGCCCAGATAAACACCAAAAATTTTTAATCTTTCTGTATAAAAATATAGAAATGTTTAAGTTCTCTGACTCATCAATAGAAATTTGTTTCTTTTGTATAGTCTTTGACTATATATTTCTGACACTTTAGTTTTTTTTTTTGTGGAAACTAAACCAAACACACCTAAAACTTTGTTCCATTTGCCAGTAGGTACAATTTTAGGTTGCTGTACCACAGTTATTCTTCTATATTTATAATATATATCCATCTCTAAAAAAAAGTGGACTGTAAGTCATGGTTATTTAAGCAAGAGAATAAACATCAGAATCACTGAACCAAAGAATTGTATTTTCTATTATATTTGCACCGAAAATGGTTTCAGGTTCAAATATATAGATTAAAAGATTGTGTAAATAAGTGTATGCTGACCTGAAAGAGAACTTTCGTGCAATGAGTTCATCCATTTGGATGAGGTGAAATTTCATTAAATGTAGCATCCCTTATTTGATTGCTTGAATCTTAATTATTATTACTGCTATTTCTATTATTATTCCTTCTCTTTCTCTCCAAAAGCAAATAGGATGAACACAGTTGGGTCCTGGGCATGCCAATAAATTTCAAAGACAGCAGCAAGGCTGGCACTTCTCCCTTGTATTCTGAATGTGCAAATACTGCACAAAATGCTGTGTTACTACTTCTGGATTTTTTTTTTTTAAGCTGAGAAAAAGCTTCTCTGGTTTCAAATACAGGATTTCCAGCTGTACTGCTGAGCAGAAATGAGGTGAGCTTGTAGCAATAGCAGACAGATTTGAGAACTCTGTGTGCATACACACGATGCAAAAAACCCTTGTTGTGCTGTCATTGTCACTGCCTGTGACACAATTTGCTTCCTAGGTTGTGTTTCTCAACTTGGAATGCTTGAGGCTGCTAAATAGTGTACACAGGATTGCTGAGAGGCTGAAAAAAGCTTGGAGAGAAAGATGTGCAACTTGTGAACTTGGGACAGAAGTTCCATCATGCAGCATTTATTTAAATGTAGCTTGGGACTCAATAGAGGGAAAAGAAATCTATCCAGAATAACTTTATATAACCTCAATGGGAAAAATATTTAACAGGATGGAAACAAGACTGTCTGATGGATCTTTTCTGACCAATTACTGGCAGCACTGACATTAAAAACTCCACAACGAAACAAACAAAAAAATTTAAAATTCCCATGGTGGACTCTGCAACTGCTTTTACCCAGTGAAATTATTGAGAAGTTTTATATTCCTGAAGTGAGTAGCTTCAAGTATTGACAATTTAAATGAAAGATGTATTAGGACTGTGCACATGTACAGTTTAAATTGTGAGTTATGTAGAGTACAACAAGTGCTTTAGATGATTCTAAGGGCATATGAATTTGCCTTATTTCCCCTCTAGACTAGAATTTGTTAAGAGTCCTGTTCTTGGAAAAAGCCATTCACATTAAAGCAGGGAACATGTAGACCATGGTTTTTAAGATCCTGTTATTAGTTTGAGACAAGCCAGGTTTGTGGAACTATTGCTACTCACTTTTTTTTTTATTTTTATTGTTTTTTAATTAAATTATTGCATTGTTTTTGTTAGGGTAACTTTCCAAAGGCACCAGTGTTGGGAGCTTTCTGCTCTTCTGGTCAAATCTATGTAATTTGAGCCAGAATCTACACAGTGGCAATGATGGCACTGTAGATCATCAGACAAGTAAGTAAAATGGCAAAACAGAAATCACTTGCACATACATCAATAGCCAGACTTAAAACAGAATTTGTGAATCTTCAAACTCTTTTAATAGATTAGTATCATTAGGATATTAATCTATTAATCTTCTCTGCAGTACAGGAGGCTACAGTAGCAGTTAATAATGTAATCCCATGGTTACACCCTTTCCCCCTTTGCCTTTTCAAAAAGGTTTTTAAGGAAATTCTTCTGCTTGAACATGCCATAAACATGAGCTGTAGTTTATTACTACAGCGTGGTACTCTTTTGTAATGCCCTTTTTGAAGGTTACCATAGCAGTGTAATACTAAACAGAGGTTGAGTTTTACATAGCTCCAGGTCTAAGAGGTCAGCTGAAATTAAAGAGACTCCTACTGCAAATTAGAAAATGCCTTTGAGGTGGGCAAAGGGTTCTTAGGAAAAACGAGGTTGTTTAAAATTTCTTTGTTTGTTGTCCCAATTATCTGTGGTTATTATCATTGTAGTGATAGAGAAAGTTTGAAAAAGTTGCTGAAAACCAAGTTCCTGTAATGAAACTGTAGTAAAAAGGGCTGGAAATAATAACAATTACCCTATTTCCTAAAGGGGCCAGTGAAAAACTGCCAGTCAGATGAAACATGGAATGATAAATGTCACTGACTTGGCTAGTCTTTTCCTCCTGGTTTCTTTTCTTTCCATAGGTCCTTGAGTCAGACCTTAACTCTGTATCTCAGCCTGAGCATGCATTGGCTCACCCCCTTTTTACTCTGTCCTTATACACCTTCTAGTAAGTGTTTGACTAAAATGTTCTTGAGAAAAAATTACTCAAGGCCGAAAGAAAGTGTGTTTTTGTCAAGCAGTTGTCACATTTGAGCCCTGAAAGTTCATTTTACTCCAGAGGAAACCATTAATTGGAAATAACCAGCAATATGTTTCACCTCAAAACAAGATTTTGATATGTCTTTGACAGAAAGAAGTGTGGGAAATCAATTGGGAAAGAAATGCCTAAAGTGGAAAAATAAAAAATAACATTCATACTTTCCCCAGTAAAAGAAACTTTTTAAAATTGCATTAATTATTTTAAAGTAAGGAAATGATCTTGTGTGGGTTGGTTTGGTTGGTGTTTTTGTGACTTGGAGCCTGTGAAAAGCATCTCCCCTTCCCCCAGTAATAACAGGGCCCTAAGCCAAGCACGGGGACTTTACATAACACTGACCCAGGTGAATGAAAACTGAATAAAGGTAAGTGGTGTTGGTGCCAAGTCGAGCTGCACTGCTCAGATGAGAGTTAGGAAGGAAGTGAATGCTCCTGTCAGAAATGAATTTAGGTGCTCTAAGGATTTCCAGTTTGAGAAACCTGAAGAATACAGTCACAAAAGGACAAATTCTGCCATTGCACCTTAGCTCAGATGAAAACTAAAAACTTACTCCTGTCAGCACCAATCCAGGAGGATTTGCAAACCTGATATTTTAAAGAGATTTTGTCCATTGGGCTAAGTAATGTAGGAAATTATTATATCAAAAAGTTTATTTCCCATACAGGGGGACTTTCACATGAATTTGCTTTTTCAAATGTAGGTTTTAAAGTGCCACATATGTTCATTGCTTCTAAGGTTCTCCCAGCAGTCAGAGTGAAGCAAGAGCTCATTTTAATTGTCTTATTCACCCTATTCTTTTTGTTGAAGCAGAATGTGTTTTTCACTGCTGGTCTGCTGGTTACTTGAAGATCTCTTGATTCTGGGAATGGCAGTTGAATTTTAAAGCTGTTGATTAATTTTTTTTTTTTTTTTTACCAAGTATGCCAAAGTAATTCTATTGTGTATTTCTATAATCTGTATTATTTAAGGGTCTGTTCACATAATTATTTTGTACCACAATGCCTGAGGCAGGACCCAGTGTGTTAGGCAGACATCCATATACTAAAAAATCCTTGCTTAAGGAGTCTGAGAAATTGAGATTTATTTTATCATTTTAAGTGTCAGAGGGGAGCAAGTGGATTTGGAGCAGTGTATCTCTTATACTTGCTGTGTTATTTTCAACATTGTATTCTTATGAAGGGCACATGAGATGTCCAGCAGCTCCTCTGGGCACTGTTGTCTGTCCCTGAGAGCTCAGGGGTGTTGTCCCCACCCTGGTGAGTCGCCAGGTTTCCTCAAGGTGTGGAAATTTGGGCCAGCCTGGGCAAGGTGCTCCGGGGGAGGTGAAAGGGCAATGAAGGAGCTCATGGAAGTTTGGAGATACTCATCTTGAATTTGTCATGCAATGCAGTGTCTGAGAATATTGCTGTTTGTTTAGAATCAATGTTTTGAATATGAATAGTCAAAAGTAACTTTAAGTCTTTTTTCAAGCTGGGAGTCACAGCTTCCACCTACGATTTATGGCTATCAGAGGCCACCATCTTCTGGACTTCTTAGGATTTCTGCTTTTCATGAGGGGCATTGAGTGAAAAGGAAGATTTTGACAAAATCGTTCTTTTCATGAGCTAAATAAAAATTTATTCTTTGGCATTTTTCCCCCCCTCTCAGAACTCTTCCAGTATTTATATCTAGTGTCCATGCAAAAAAAAAAAAAACCCCAAAAAACAAACCAACAAAAAACCCTCAATCTTTATTCATGTGAAGAATTTCTGAGAGAAAAATCAGCAGTATCAGTGTTATCTGGCAGGTCTCTACTCTGCAATTCTCCAGCAAGTCCTATTTTGAATTGGCAGTATCAGA
This sequence comes from Chloebia gouldiae, assembly GCA_003676055.1. NCBI lineage: Eukaryota > Metazoa > Chordata > Aves > Passeriformes > Passeridae > Chloebia > Chloebia gouldiae. The sequence continues at coordinate 1,359,015 of QUSF01000073.1, read as the reverse complement.
AGAGATGACATTATCTTTATATTGTTTTGAAAAAAAAGAAAACAAAAAGTGTCATCAGCATGAAGGTGAACTTTGGTTGTGATGCCTGTAGGAGGAGTTTACATGCCATTTTATCTTTGTTCAGCAACTCAGATTGTGCAAGAACTGTCTGAAGACAGATCTGCCTGGCATGAGAGTGTAACAAATGGATATCTCATAATTCTGTTTTTTGTTTGGTTGTTTCTTTTTTCCAGCCAAACAGTGTGGCTTCTTTCTGTAATGATGTTTTTTTTTTCTGTCCTGCTGAGATTTATAAATTTTACTAGTTTATTCAGAAAAAGCCTTGGTAGTGGTAGGAAGAAACATCACTTTTGTGGGCTTTTTCCCCTGTTCTTCATTAGAGATAACATCCCTTAAAGTAATTTTTTTGGGGTTTTTGCACTTTGCTTGTGACAGCGTTGTTACCTTTCCAGTGAAAAGGTCTTCTCGTCCCAAAAGTTTGAGAGGGCTTTTTGGTTAGGAGCATGAAATAATTCAGTTCTGATGATAAATACATCTTGGGGACAATTGATGAAGTCACTCCTTCGATTGGATTTTGCCTTTGATTGGATGGACTAGGCAGAATGATACAGGAAAAAAGATATACTTTATACCCTAAATGCTTATATGTATCAGATCTACTTTTATATCTGTGTTGTTGTATTTGTCTTTCATCTTTTATTCATGCTTCTTATACATGTGGATATAAACGTTTGTTGATTGCCATATCAAAAGGCAGAAGTAACATCATAACAGTCTGGATGATATGCACAGTAAGACTTTATGATGCTCAGAAATTTGCAAGAATTATGCTCTTGATATTTCACTGCTTGAGCCTAGATCTGGTGTGTGAGATCACAACGACTCGCAAAGCACAAAGGGAGTGGGTTTAGGAAGATGTTAGTTGAAGCCTTTCATGCTTTTCACTCTTGACAGTGATTATAATGAAGATAATGAAGTGGTTGACAATAGAGTTTGGAAGAATGAAATACGATAGGAAGGGAACTGCACAATAGATGTAAAAATGGTAGCTCCACTCAGTAGAATGTGGATAACCAAAAGAGTGATTTGGAGAGACAGATGATTTCTCAGAATTCCAAAGTCCTCAGATATCTTTCCTTATAGTTCTGTGACAGAACTCTGTATATTTAAACTAAAACTACATCAGGTCAGCTCTTTTTATCCTTTTAGAATAGAGAGAAACAATTGCAATGCATCTTCCTGGGTGAGGCAGTGCAGAATTAAGAGCTACAATCATTGAACTTCCTGACTTCTGTGGTCTGGAAGCTGCCAAGGTTAACCTCAGGGTTTATTTACATTGTTTATGGAGGAGGAAGTGTAAATTCTCTACTGGGAGTAGGAGCTGGCTGAGACAAGGCAAGCAACAGACACACCTTGAAGTTTGTTGGGATTTTTTTGGACTGTGAGAAGTATTTTATTCTATTTAATTGAACAAATGTCTCAATAGATCAACCCTTGATAAGTATCTGCTATAACTAATAATTATTTTGAGAGGGGGGAAAAAATCTAGAAATGTGGGTAGAGAAAATGGCAAACAAAATTTTTACTTTTAAGAGTGAATGAAGCAGAATTTTTCCTTCATTCAAAGAAGTGGTATGTGTTTCAAACCAAAAATGTTTCTCCTTTTGTCCTGGAAAAACCCTAATGCACAAGGAAGTGAAGTGTACAGGACCTTGATTGCAGCTCCAAAAAATCAGGATTGGGCCAGTTCAGTGACACATCTGAGACTGCAGACAGGCCAGGGCACATTTTGGAGATTTTGGCATTGTGTAGGTGCTGTGGAGGCTGAAGTTGGACTGGAAAACCTCTAAGAGTTTATTCCCCACTAAGAGTGGTGACAATGGGCACAGGAAAAAGAACCCAGCCTCACTTTCAGATTCCAGATTCTCTGCAAAACAGGTGGAGAACAAAACATTTTATGTTGTGTTCATAATGAGAGAGTGTCTTAGGACAGAAGTCAGAAACCCAGATCCTCATTAGATTGATTTTTTTACAATATAGTCTTTTGAGAATAGAATACAGTTTTTATATATAGAATAAAATACAGTTATTTGATATCTCCCCACCCCACAGTATTGTACTTTTCTGTGCTTTGAGCTTTAAGGGAATAGAATTTAGTTATTTCTGCTTCTGCTATAGAGATTTTGTCCAGCTTGTGACTTTTCAGTGGTTTTAAATCTGACTTTTTAGTTTTGAGAGGAACCAAAGTTGTATTTGGCATATATGGAAATCAAGCATCTTATATTTAGCCATTTAGTTTTTATATCCAAAGATCTTGGTTTCTAGTTCTAAAGTAGAGCTAAATGTGTCTATTATTTTAATCCTGATATAGCTAAGTTGCAAATAATTTTGATTGAAGTAATCGTGGAATACTTTGATATTTGGGGATTTTTGTAGGAACTTGTTGCTTCATATATTGGTGATCAAAGTTTTATCCAGTGAGTTGCCTGTTAAAGTTTCCCAATTTGCAAAATCCTACAGGACAGATACAAATTAGGGAGTAAGTGGAAACTCTCAGGGACACAAGCAAGAGAGAGTGACAACTTGTGACAGGACAGTGGCGTTGAGGGAGAACTTGGGGCTGGTGCACGGCTGGAAAATGCACTCATGCCTCAGAACTGCAGTAATGCTGGCCCCAGCAATCAACCCTTGCTTGATCCCTCCCCAAATCAGGGATTTGGATTGAAGTCCTGTTGCTGATCACTTGATGTGGCCCCAGCTCAAGCTGCACAATTTGAGAATAACTGGACAAGGAATTCTCTTGTTCTGTGATTGAGAGCTTTGTGTTCCCTTTAACCTGGTCTTTTACCAACCAGGATTACTTTTATTGCCTATAAAGTGCATGACTTCTGCTGAATCCAGAGGACAGGCACTTCATTTCTCTGCACACAAATGAGGGCAGTGAGAGTGACAGTGGCCAGAGTACCTTGGGTTTTTGCAAATGGAACCTGCAGTGGAAAATCAGCTCTGGAGGCTGCTGATGAGTTTGCCATGACACACCTATTTCTCCACAAGGCTTTTTGAGTCAGTTGTAGGCATGTGGGCAATTCTGCATCCAGCTGTTGCCTCAAAGGCCAGCACTGTCTTGCCAACCAGCCTGGATATGTTAGGGCTCACTTCTGTATGGCTCTGCTCTAGCTCCTCTTTACTGAACCCAATAAAATCAACAGGCTTCCTGCGGGTCATTTCATCCTTTGCTGTTGCCACTACTACCAGGAAAACGTTTTAAAAATAAAATTTTGAAATGAATAATTAAGGTACACGGAGCTGCCTCCTCATTGATTGAGAAACAGACACTGATTTCCTCTCCCTTCCACATCCCCAGGTAATTTTTTTGATGCCTGAGATGTGTTCACACATGCAAAAAACTCACTGTAAGTTCCTGTGTAGTTTCTGGCAGAATAAATGGCGTATGATGCATGTTAATGGATTCTTTCCTTTGGAATCTATGCTACATAGGGAAATATCCCATCTTTTAAAACTGATTTTAAGTAGCAGAATTAACCTTAAATGTGGAAATATAGATACATTTTTGAAAAACCTATGAGTACTGGGAAAAATACCGATGTGTGTTTTGCTAATTTTAAGAAATCTTTCTGGTTAGAATTTAGATCAATAAATATTTTCAATCTTTTTGTTTAAATAATTTGTTAATGCATTTAAAAAAAAAATTGAATATATTTTCAAAATTTTATTGTCTCCAAAACAGAGAACAGAAGCATAGAGGAATTGTTTTCTTTCCATTGGGGTAACAGGGTCTCGCTGAGTTTATGGAAGGCAAAACTGGCCTGTTTGCTCAAATACACTTTTTGATAATCCATCAGGTATGAAAGGGGATTCTGTGGTATGCTCCAAAAGCTTGCAAAATGAGGCTTTATCAAATGGCAAAGTGAAATTCAAAGCTTTCAGTGGCAACCTGGATTAGTTAGGCTGTGAAGTGACTTGAAATTCCTGGTAGCATAAAAGGAGGTGAATGCAGCTTCCAGCTCAAATTCTGTAGCAATTTTAAGGCACAGACTGTTCTTCAGGAATAAATCACAAACTGCAGTATGTGGAACTATGGCTTCTGTCACAGGTCAGATCCTGATCATTCTAAACATGAAAAGCTTTGCTATGCAGATCAAATCCTGTCTGGCTAGGAGCAGGTATGGCCTGAGAAAATCAAAATTAAGGATGTGAGTGGTTGACAATTTCATGGCACAGCACCCACATAATGGCTCAGTCATCACAGCTGCAAGTAACAAACAAGTGTGAGAGGAGCAAGGCTGGCATCAGAAAGTTTTGGTGATTGAGGAGCAAATACTGGGGTTAATTATGACTTAGGAAAGTTCCAGGCCTGCTCTCATTAAAAGCAGTGGGAGCTGGCAGGCAGCAAGGTGAAGCTCCCAGTGCTCTGGAAGGACCTTGGGCTCAGTGCTGCCATTCCAACTCCCGCCTTGGCCAGTGCAAGCCCCACCAAGAGCAGACCCACCTCTCACCACCAGAATGGTTCAGGGGGGCACAGCAAAGTCATCTCCTGGTCTGGGAATGAATTTGTTCTCTCTTTGCTTTCTGAGCTGATCCCCTGGGCCTCTGCTGGTGCTGGTTGTGCTTCAGAGAGCTTCTCTGGGAGCAGGGCTGAGCATCCTGGGGCATTCTGCAACCACATGTGGTGTTTGCACTCCAAAGGTTCAGTCACAAGTTTGGCTGCTCTCGGTTCAGGAGCGGGAGTTGGAATAAGTGGCACAAATTGTGGTGGTTTTGGTGCAGTTAAATTTTCAATATGACAAAACACTTCAGAGTCTGCCTAAACTCTCTGCATGCTCTTTACCTGCTCTGGAGGAAAAGTTTTTGCATGTCAGGACTGACCCATCAGAATGCACATTCAAAGTAGCCAATAAGCAATACTTTATTATTTATAGCACCATCATTCATAAATGTATTTAAGAAAAGGGATGATCTATTCTCTACATGTTTCTTAAAGGGATTCCATTTTAGCTTCAATGGCAATTTTTACCTTTTCCAGTAGAATTTATTGACACAATGCCTAGCACAAGCCCTAGATTTTGCATCATCCTTTTGTCTGCAAGCATATTCACCAGCCGCTTAATTTGTCATAGCCCTGGAGGTATCAAAACTAATGAGCTTTGTTTGAATAGACTTTTTCCAGTTCATCTAGCACACTTTGGGGTAATCATTCAGTTTCTGTTTGCTTCTGATGTGAAGCATTGTGGGAAATATAAGAAAATAATGGTTTTAAAAAAGCAGTATAAATTGTTAACAGCCACATTCTCTGAAAAGCCCTAAAGATGTTATATTTTTAATTTCTCTATTTATTGAAGTATTGTGAGTACCTTAAGTACAATCATTACAAGATAATATCAAAGGAGAATCTGATAAAATGCTATTTTTCAATTAGCTCTGAGCTTAATACTTTGCTGTTTTTAAGTATTTCACAGCTAACAAATCTTTAAACAATCTAACCTTTCAGGATTTGGAAGTGGACAAGATAATAACTATGAATACATAATACTGCAGCAGTGCTAAGGGTTTAAAAATCTATTACTGGGATTACATACAGAAATACCTTTTATTGGTCAGACAATTGCATTTTCACTTTTATAAAGCATTTCACTATACCTGGTATTATACCACAGAGATACACAAAAATGGAATGCAGAGGTGTGCACTGCATAAGTAATTTCTGAAAGTGTCAGATACTCTGTACAACATATGTTTCTGATATCAAATTCCTTTGATTATCAAAAGGAAAATTTGTCCTTCTTGCTGAGTAGGACAACGTTTGCCATATATGCTTTAGAATGATGTGTCTTTAACTTGTAGCAAGTTTCAAATTATTGAATAAGGGATTTCAAATTATTTTTCAAGTTAGGGCAATGAGGAATGATTCCCTGGAACTTTTGATTAATTTCTTCTGAAAGAAAAAAAAAAGACAACCCTGGTAGGCCAAGCTCTAAATTAAGCAGCTCAGTGAGTCATTATTTTCAACAGGATATAATAAGCAACTGAAACTTAACTGTGTGCTAAGTGCACCAGTAAAGCATAACATTTCTAAATAATCCATTTCAGTCCAAAAAGGGCTGTTTCATATGAACAGTCACAGGACCTTTTTGTATATTTTCACATTTCTCATTAAAAGATGATTTGATGAAAAGCTTTTTCTGTGTAAAGCAGAGTGAGAAAGAGAAGGAATGGCAGGAGTTATTTGCTTTTTATACCAATCTGCTTTGGAGCTTTTTTGTAGTGCACTGTTATATTAAGATGACTTGTAAAAAGCCACTAGCAGGAGAGAGCACGAAGTTAGAAGTTCAGCTTACTAAAACTGAAGCAAGTAGGAACTGTGGTAAGGGTTGTACCTTTCTTTAGAACAGATTATTTTATATAGTGCAGTGGATTATGGAGATGCCTGTGCTGGAGGCACGGTAAGACACCCTGAGTATCAGGAGCTCTTTTAGGTTCCTCACTAACTCCTGTTCCTGAGGTTTATTTTCCATCTCAGCTGGTGCAGGTGGAGTTTTCCACCAGGCAGCTGCAGGGTTTCTGTAGCTGTGTTGGGTCTCCTGGCTTGGAGCCCTCCCAAGCTGCCCTGTGCTGTGCAGACATCCACTTAGTGGCACAAATCAGTTTGCAGTGCAGGGCTTCTGCAGGCTCCCTGTGTGATATTGAGCTCTTAGGTGGCATTGACAAGCAGTGTTTTTCTTCTCAGAGATAGAGCTATAACTTCTGCTCGTTGCCTTCACTGTCCTATTGAGGCTTTCATCACTGGTGAATTGGATTGCAGGTGTGAAATCTCCCCTTTTGGAGGTCACTGGGCTGGCAGTTCAGAATACAGAATGTGAAATTTCTTGTGGGGATGGGGAAGTCAGGTTCAACAAGTACAGTATTTCACATAGGTAAGGAAAAAAGCTTTTGATTTCTACGTTATTTTACATTCTGACCATGCAGCACTTCCATCTCATCCTGTGTGAAGGCACTGTCCCTTTCCTTCCCTTACTGTTGCTTAACTGTTCAGGCCCAAGATGAGATTTTAGGTCACTCTCTGTTTACTGCAGCTTATTTGAACCTTTTGTTCTAAACAGTGACCTGCTCACAAATCTCAGTCATAGAAACAAGAACTTAGAGGGACTGCATCAGAGTGGGCAAAAATGTGTCCAAAACTTCTTTAAATGTTTTGTTTGGGAAAACTGAGATGCTAGCTCAAACTAACAAAACAAATAAATTTAAAAACAAAACTAAGAAATAATGGTTTTGAGGTAAAAAAGATACTTTGTGTTCTGTTCTGTTTCAGGATTATGATTTTTTTCCCCTGATCTTTTTTCCCCCCAAACTCTGTTCTTCAATATTTTATTTTTTCCCTTCTTGTTTATTTTTGATTTTTTTTTTCATTTGCTTATTTATTTAAAATCTCTCTATTGTGTCCGGTATATTTTCAAGGATAAATTCAATCAGGTAATCCATGTGCTTTTTCATATTCCAAACTATTTATGTAATTTCTTGGGATTAAACTGCTGATTTATAGGTTGAGATATAAAGTGGAACTCCAAGTACAGGGTTATGAAATATGCCTTGAAAATACATCCATATTATAAATAATAAAATAGTAGTTTTATGAGAAAGGGTGCTAAAATATTAAATGAAGCTGTCTATTCTTTATCATGACATGTATTTAATGCACTTTTTATTGTCTCCACCACTTTAAAAAAAAAGCTTACTTCAAACTTTTAATTACAGCACAGGACCAGCTTTCTTGTTGTAATTGTAAATTTGGACACTCTCTTTAGCTTCCAGTGTTCTATTAATCCTTGCACACTGGCTAAAATTTATGCAAAATTTTTGGGACCTCTTAAGATATTGTTGAAGGTTTCAGACAGAGTTCTGTTACTTCCCCAGAAGTTTGGCATATAAAGAATGTTAAAGATTCTGTGTTTTATAATTTGCTTGATTGTAGAATGCTGTTGGGCTTCAGTGCTAGACAGATATCTCAGTTTATTGTAAAAACCTGCATGTTTCTCTCTAGAGTACGTGGCTGAGGTAGGAGCAAGACTCATCCCAAGCAGAGGGATTTGTCCCTGCTGTAGCCTCGGGGATTTGGGGGGAATCTGGGTGTGGCTGCTCTCTGTGAGTGTGGGGCAGTCGCTGACATCCAAGGAGGCACCACAACCACGGGGACCAAAAAGCCAATGGATGGAGTCGAATCTGACTGAGAGATGCTGAAAAAGCAAATCTGAGCTTTGCAACAGTTAGACAGGAGATGGGAGCTAAGAATAAAGACTTCTGTGTTCCTTGTAGATAAACAGAACTGCAGCAGAGTAACTCTGTCATCAGAGCGTGTTTCTAAAAGAAAGAGCCTGCTGGAACGTTAGCTAAGCACTTCAGGAAGGAAAAATATAAATCACACTTGGAGAAGTGTATACTCTTGTATGTATATGGCTGTGTGAAGTATTTACCTGTCCTTTTGGGCTGCAGGGGGTCACTGTTTTTGTCAAACACTTCCTCTGCTCTTCCTCCTCCTTTGGTGGGTGATACTTGTGGCATTCAGTCTTTTGGAGTTTATTTTGGTAACTCTTGATTTTTATAGCAATGGGTGCAGCTGTTGTTTTTGGTTCACTTGTGATAACCTAAAGATGGGTGTATCTGAGGGTTTGGCAGTCTGATGTAGTTCATGTTCCTAAGTGTTGCTGTACTGATGAGTTTGCTGCACTCAACAGATTATTCAAACAAATTTGGTCAAACTGACTATCTGTCAGCTTATGTTAGAAATTTGGAATATCTGGTTTGGCATATCTGGGACAAAGTTGCTGAAAAATGCTGGTGAATGCACCAAACCCTTTCTGATTAGAATCTTGGTTTTCAGGAGTAACCGAAGTCCCTAAAAGGAACAAATTAAAGGCTGTAGTTGACCTTAGGACTTTGCCTTAGCTGGAATTAGTACCTGGATTTAGCTGTTTTTGCAATGATAGAATGGGGCAGGCAAGATTAAATATTTTTGATGATGTGTGGCTTAAAGCTCTATGAGTCCCCTCTACCTTCAACATTTGTATTTTTTTTTGCTATAAAATAAGTTTTTGTATCACTACCCTAGATGTTTAGATCTTTTGTTACTGGAGAGTTCTGCCTCAATCATGCTTTAATTTTATTTTTGTTCAGTGAAATAATTTCCACAGCTCTAAGTAGACAGTTGCTTTACTTTTAAAATATGTGGGATCTTATAGACTTTTAATTAAGGTTTTCTAATTAGTAGAGTGAATTAATTCAAATTTTTAAAATAAGAAAAGTATATATCTTTAATTATGCCGTTGAAATCAGTGGCAGTAGTACGAGTGATCCAGGTATGGGCTGTTTCCTGCTTTGTGTGTTTTAATGACTCAGGAGGGGCAAAGCACAGAGCTGATGAAGAGGTGGAGATCTGGAGCTGGAGGTTGGATTGTTGCAAATTTGAACCTACAGTGGCATATAATACATGCTAGAGCAATTTTTACCTCACTTAAAGATGTAAAGCAGTGTTGGATCATCCTTCAGAGCAGCCTTGAAAACTGGAATGTATTCATTGGAGAGAAGCAGCTGAAGAGTGGCTGATGGGAAATATTTATTTGTTTATTTAAAATGAACTCGCTGTGAGATATGAATGTTAGTTTGACATAGCAGTGGAATTAAATCCTATAAAAAGACACACTTTATAGCACTATTGTTTAGCTGACAACAATATATTGAGTACAGTGGACACTGACTCACATTGGCAGGAATCAGCTTTAGGGAATTCTGCTTCACCAAACAGATCTCTTCACTCCTCATGTGTGACAGTATAGCCATTCAGAGGAATCAAAGATAAGAAATATGAAGAGGGAGGGATACTTTAGAATAACTACCTTCATCTCGAAATGAAATCAGATATTAATTCTTAGAGAAACATAAAATTCAAAACTTCTGAAAGAAGGAAAAAATACAAATGTGGAGACGTGCTAAAACCTTGGAGGTCTTCCTTCATTCTAACATCTAAAGGTGAATGTGAAATTTGTTGCTAGAAAATTATGTATCATTGTGGAACTCATATAAGATGCACTCAACAGTTAAATGGATTTTTTTATCTGTAATTGTATAGAAGATTTATATAAACTACCTTATAGAAACCTGGTAATAGAGGGAAAGAGTACCAAAAAGTAATAGCAGAATTGTCAGAAGACTTGAGAAAGCTTGAATAGTATGTCAGATGTAGTCTGAGTTTTGATTATTCTACATGTGTTTTAAAAAATTCAAGCATGCCTGGCAGCATGTATTGTGTAATTTCTGGTGCTAGAGAGAATGCTCAAGGAGGAAGGAATCCACTGGTTGGTATTTGATGCAATTGTAATAAAATTAATTTAGAGTTCCTGAACATTTTTCAGCCCTTGTTTTACTTTTTATAACTTGAAACATTTGTTCTCATATCTTATTTGCTGAGAAAAAGTGAGCTTCCTAACAGTAATTTGTGAGAATGAGTGGGGAGGTTTCTGATAAAATACAGGTGTGACATAGTTGGGTTGTGGACAGTTGTTTTCTGCTTTTCTGCTACAAGAACTGATTGTATGCTGACTTTGTGTTATGCTGACTTTGGGTTTCACATCAGGTTGACACAGTTTTGTCATCCTCTCTTAAATTTGCCATTTCAGCAGTGGTTTCTAGCACTTAGCTTGGTTTTCTAGTAAGAGATAACGATGCTCCCCCTATATACAGCTCGACAGAGGACATTAGCAAGAGCACCAGAATAAAGTTCCTCTGGATCTTGCAGTAGAGCAATTGATTGCCCTTCCAGTGCTTGTGATGCTTCATTAAACACTTACAGACAGATTTCCCTGACTGGTTTCACACCTGGGGCCTGCTGGGGACACTGAGCCTCAGAAGTGTCATCATTCCATCTTTCTGTCCCTTTTTCTGGAGAGCTGGCTGGAATGGCTCTGTAGTGAAGAGGGTTTGATCTCCTGCTGCTGAAGGTGCCTTTTGTTCATGCCAGAGGAACAGCACTGATTTGAGGAGGGGAATATCAACGTTTGAGTAACATTTCCTTCCATCTTTATAGATTTATCTGAAGAAGAGCCAGGGTTAGAATTGCCACCTGTGGGAGCTGGTTACCTCTGGAATTTGATATGGGTGTGTCCAGTTCAATAGCTGACTTTCCTTCCTAGTTCATTGGGAATCCCCCATGGATTTCCTTTCTAAGTATGGATATTGGACATGTTATCCACTAAAAAAAAAAAAAAAGGAGCAGCTGCCCTCCAGGCTGGAATGTAACTAAATTCCAGCAGTGCTGGTGTTCATGGAGAATACATGTAGGACCAAATCCTGTTTATGTTTTGGGCCAGATTGTGTTTGTTCTCGTGGTACAGTAGCTGTTTGGTGCTGTGTTGGTCACACTCACTTGGAAGGAAAGAGAATCAATGCATCCTTCTTGGAACTCGTAGATAAAAAGAAGTAGTGGGGTTTCTTTGTTGTTTTTGTTGGTTGCATGTTTTTGTTTTTCTCTTATATATTTGAATTCAACCTGTAAAGATATAAGGTCTTGTTTCTATTGAATTATGTTAAACTGCACTGAAATGTATATATTTTTGACTATTGATATTCAAATTAAGTAAAAAGAATAAAGTGGTCTTTGGCCATACATGTGAAAAAATGTAAAATGAGGCAAGTTTTTTGGCAAAACTCGACTAGAAAGTTAAAATGTGTGTTTGAAATAGTCTCAATCTCTTGCATTAGACAGTTCTAGATGCAGATGAAAAGTGATTAGAAGTGTAATATTTTAGAGACCTTGGCAGTTTGGCCTTGGTTATCCTGCTGGAATGCCAGTGTTCAGATGTTTGATTTCAGGTACTTGGCTGGAGCGTGGCTGAGGGATGTCACTCAGCCAGGGGCTGCTCGTGTTCTGTAATGTTTGTTTGGGGTAAGCTGCTCTCAGATCTAGGAGGGTGACATTAACTTGTCAATAAGGATATGAACTGGCTGATGCCAGCAGCATCAACGAGGCTGGAGCTTGGGAATGACAAGAGTGAAAGGTGTTGCTGTGATGCCCAGCACTCGGGTGCTGCAGGGATGCTCTCTCCTGGCTACAGCACACGGTGTTATCAGTGTCCTCCAACTCATATTTAAATGTGTATATACACATGGGGTTTTGTGTTCATTTGTTTCCCCCCCCCAGTTTATCCTGGAGGGAATCAGGATAAACATTGAATCTACTTTTCACCCCACTTTTCTTTGTTATGCCATCCTGTTCATTCTCAGGTATGTTTTCATAGGGGAGTTTAAAATGAGCTTCCTGACACATGTATTCTTTACCTAATTCTGAACATGACATAAAAAGGAATCTTTTTCTGCTACAGTAAATATTTTTGTAGTACAGCATGCTTATTTAATGTAAGTAGGTTTCTGAGATACCATGCAAAATGGGACCCGATTTTATTAGAGTAGCCTAAAGAACAGAATAAATCCTTTAAGCCAATTGTATAAAAATGCAAATTTAAGTCAAGCAATTAAAAACAGATAGAAATTAGAGATTTGGATTTTGCAGAGCAAGCTTTCCACGGCCACTGCCAGATTACTGTGCAATTTATCTGGATTCTGTCAGCGATAGTCAGACCAGATTTTGATAAAGAGCAGCAAATCTGTCCCTCCGTAGCTCCTGTGACTTGCCGCAAATTTCATTCAAGTTGAAGCGTCTGTACAATCCCTTGAATAATTTGGAGTTAATCATTTGTACTTCACAGCCTCTGATAGGCCTTAGACTTGGGGGGTGGGAACAGATTTGGCTTTTTAATCGCCTTGTATATTGTACAGCGTGAGACAAATGACACAGACTGTCTGAAATCTACATTCTTGCTTCTGATGCAAAACTGTAATTAATTTTGTGCAGTGTTTCAGAATTGATCGTGGTCACTTGAATTTCTAATTTTTCATTCACTTCAAAGACCTTTTTTTAAAAAGAATGTGCTTAGAGTGTGTGAATGCTCTCTGATGCTAGTGTACTAAATGAGTATTTTACGCCTCTTTTTCAATAAGGTGAAACAGAGGTCAAGGCGTGTGGCTCGTGTTTATCTCTGTCCCAGCCTGCTTCAGGATGTATTTTCTGACTTATAGGAAATGCAATCAAACTTAGGAAATTACATCTAAATACTTAAGCTGCAGTGTGTTCACTTCTGTGCCTTGTAGAAATCCAAAAGGCTTCTTTCAGAAATCCTTTTCAGTATAAAACAATTAAGCACAATTTAGGCAATAATTACCCTAATTAACTACACTATAATGTTTGTATTCAAGATTATAGAAACATTGTATCTGTTCTCTGCTGCAATAACAACAAGTCTTCCTAATTTCTCTGTATTGATAGTACTTGTATGTGCTTCTTTGTTTGGTATATTTCACTGTAAAAATATTTGTCAGTGAAAGATTGAACAATATGAATGAATTTGATTATGCCATTGTCAAAAACCCCATGCATCACAATTTCTTGTTTTTAATCACTACTGTAAACCTCACAGCCTGAGGGCATAGTTTTAATTTGGGTGCCTTACTAATGAAAAGAAAAAAATAATTGTTTTGCCTGGATTTAATAATAAGCAATAAAATCAGCCAACCAGATTTTACCTCTGCATTCAATCTCTTTTTTATTATAAAACATTTTTGTCCTTTTTTTTAGATTACAGGCGTAGATACCGAACATTTTACTAATAAATATTTCAGTTTGCTTATGAAGGCTAATGCTGTCATCTGAATATGGAATTATATTTCTTTCATGCTTCATTATCATTTCATGGTAGTAATGACAGTGAGGCGATGGAATATTTACAGGCTTTTCAGAAGACATTTATCCAATACATTTCCCTGAAGGGCACCTAGGCTTAAAGATACATTATCCTTTTATAAAACACTGCCCAGAATCCCAATTTCTGAATCAACCAATCAGAACTTGTTTTGCAGCAGTTACTGCTAAAACCCTCAAGCCAGTCTCATATTAATCCTGTGAATCTGGTGGTGGGGGGTGTGAGTGGAGGGCTGGGGAGAGGGGGAAGAGGGAGCACTCACTCCTTAATCATCAGGCTTGGTATTTTAACCAAAATATGTTATTTCTTCTGTACTGATTCAGTTTTTCAAACCAGTACTTGCAACATTTCATTGAGATTGGGTGGACTGCAGCAGTAAAGGCTGGTTGTTCAAATTTGGATGAGTTCTTTTAATTTCAAATTTGTTAGGCTTACGTTGCATTCATTTACAATGTCTTTGTCTGTTGGACTGTTGCACAAACAGATTCCTTGGGTCTCTGTTGTGGTACACAAATACATCACACGAATCCACCTCGGGTTAAAAGTGCTCAGGCATTCGTTCCATCTGTTGCTCAGTAGTTTGGGCTTTCTCTCAACGTGCCCCTATGCTTTGTGGAAGAAGTAGCACTTATTTGTGTCTAGGTAAGAGTTCTTATTTTTAAATAAGAGAAGAAAGTAGAAGTTTTGCACTGCTGTGACAGCAGTGTGTCAGTGATTAATTTTTATACTGGAATCAGGATTTTGTTGCTGCTGGCCCTCTATACTTTCATGTGTCTATGCTGCATTTGGCAGAGCAGTAGAGAGATTTCTTTTGAGATTCCAGAACTCTAGCTGGTGTGCTGCAGAGCTCTGTAGGATCTGCAGGAACTCTGTAGGATCTGGACTCTGTGCCCTTTGTTAAAGAACCTGAAGATCTCGCCAGTATGGCAGTAAGTGATTTAGAAATAACATGCACTGCACTGAAATTAACACAGTGGAAAGATCCCTATACAGGCAGTCCATGGTGCTCAATGTACTCCAAGGTAGCCAAAGGTGATTTTTTTTTTTAGTGAAAGCTGCAGAACAAATCTTTATTAGGAAAAAATCCTGTGTAGTAACAATGAAGAATTACCTCATCTGAGAGATGCACATCTTGAGCTGCATGCAGCTTACATTATCCTCCTTAAAGTGTTGATTTTAAATTTCTCCATCCAGGAGTTCTAACTTAGAGCTTCAGAATCCTGAGGTATTTTGAAGAGTATGCAATATTTGCCACTAGACCAATTGGCATCTACCATCTGTTACCACATGCACGTATCCAGGATACTGCATTATATCCCCAGAAGGAGTGTAGAAAATGCATGTCTGCCAAGAAAGTTGAGTGGCTGTGGTGAAGGAGTCTGAAGTTACATTTATGCTCTTTGGCAGCCAATCTCAGTGCCTCTGGTAGTCCTGTGAGCAGGCACTTCTTCTCCTTTTCTGTCTTTCCTAAAATGCGAGTTTTAAAATTCACATGGGCAAGTCACTTTGGGGCATAAGACTTCATTCTTTTTCCGAACATTTGATCTTAATTTTTGCATACAAATTTCTGAGCAAGAGCAACATGCAACATGAAATAAATACCTGTGTATTTTGTGCTCTAACTGCTTGTTTTGTGCCTGAGAACATATAATTAGAGACAAATGTGCTCAGATGTGCACTTGCATATCAATTTGGCTGCAAAAATAATTTCTGTTGTTCAGTTCTCAGTGTCTATCACTGTAAGAGCAGCTACACAAAGAGGACTTCCAGATCTCAAGTCCCAGTTGTTGTTTAAATAAAAGCAAAATTCTATATACAGAGAGTGAAGCTGTTAAGGTATGACTAACACACTCTCTTTGACTGGATTAAAATATATGCATATGATAAACTGACCACCAGTTTGCAAATTAAAAGTGATTCGTGCACTAGCTTGTGCTAAAGTCATCATAACATAGAAGATTCTTTTGCTTCTGTAGTCGCTGAGCGTTTTTTTCTCTCCATCAATATGGGACCAGTCATACCCAACACTGTTCTGGTAAAATGAGAATTCCCTGAGTCCCTTTTGTTGGCACTGAGCACTTCCACTTATTTTTACAACATTACTGAAGAAGATGCCTGACATACTTGAGCAGAAATCAGTCTTGGTGGCTGTTAATCTCAATGAAACCACAAAGCTATTCCACAATACAATTAAATTCCCAGTTAACAATCTTGTGTATATCTTCACTAATGCTGTTGTTTCCTCTGTAATCTCCACTGAAATGCTTTAATGATTTCTAATGACTTCTAGATCTAAAGCAAGATTGATCTCGTCGACTGTGCATACTTGTTGATGCTCTGTCTGAAGACTGTAGATACAAATACATTGGTGAGTCACCATTGTGCACAGGCTGTTTGTGTTGGTTTTGAGAATTTCAGTGCTGCTGACATCCCAGTGATAGCAAAGTTGGTGTTTTGCACATCTGTCTTTGTCTGGAATGCCTGTGGCTGTAGTGGCTTGAGCTCTTCACCTTTTGCTGTTGAATAACAGGTCTAGAGAATGGTGGCTGTGCTGCTGTATATCAGCATTGGCAGGAAACTGCTGGAGGGGTTGGAGCAGTGTCTGAGGTGAATGTGCCAATGTGATCGTGGAATATGGATTCATAATGCTCATCCCGGCTTGAGAGGAATGTGCAGCTCAGTAGGAGCTGGCAAATGGAAGGAACTGGGCTGATCTTGAAAACCCAACTTCTACTTGAAGCCCCTGCCCGTAACTGAAATTATTGGGCTAAATCTCAGTGCTCAGATTCAGGGTTTTGGGAGGTGCAGAAAAAACAGATTTCTGTATACAATCATCTTCATAAATAGCCTCATATTTTATCCCTGTTGGTTCCTCTCCCCTCAATCTGCAGAAATGTCTGTCCTTGAAGATTAGATGCTTGGAGATTAGGTACTCTGGCTGCATGCAGATCCTGAGCTGCTGTAGTGGGAAGGATAGGTCTGCATGACAATTGCTCAATATATTAGATACATATAGGGTTCACTTAGTGTCAATATTTCTGAGAATTAATATTTGGAAACATCAGCATGAGCTATTTGTCAGATCTTTCAGAAAAAGCCTTTCCTGCTTATGATTTACTTTGAAGAATAACACTCTTCTTCCAGAACTTGTTTCAGTAGGTTGGCTTTAAGAGCATCAAAGGAATGATGCCTTTCTAAAGTGAATGCTAAACTGAAGATATATTTGATTACAAAGGAGATTGTGCATAACAGTAATTTGTATCTCTAAATAACCTCTCATGCAGTAGATTTACAGTTGGGATGTGTGAGGGGGTGTGCCTCATGCTGCAAGATCATAAAGCTTGTAGATAAAATGCAAGATATTACTGGAGCATGCCTTTCATCCCCGTGAGTGCCAGGTATCTCATCTTACAATAAAACACTTAAAAAAAAAAATTTGTTAAAATTTATTTGGTTTTACTTTGGGTTTTTTCTTAGCAAAAAGAGCCCCCACCAAAATCGTAACCAAATTAGTCAGCCAACATATCCAGAGCAAATACATTTAAATTTAAACAATCAGGTTGACACAATATTTAAAGAAAAAGTTTTTCTTAAAACAAAATTTTGCAATTGCAACTCAGTTCTTCCTGAACAAGGTAAAGATAATAACAAATAAAGTCCAGTAATCCAACCTACTTTCATGTATAGGTGAAAAAATGTTGTATTGCTATTAGCACAAAATTGTTCAAACACATTGATCACTTACCGAGATCATTAGAAAGCCATGCAGGGAGAGGAAAAAAAATAGTAACTGTTATGGTGTTTTCAGCAGGAATATCTGTTGTGGGCTGTGAAAGATATCACTCCATGCCTGCTGAATGCTATGGAATGTCACTTGTTTTGGTGACACTACTCTGGCATAGCCTGTGTCCAGTTCTGGGGTTGTCCAGTTCTGCAATTTCCTCCCTCCCTCTGCATGAGCCCATTAGCAGGCATTGACTGCCCACTGTAATCTTGATTTCCTTTCTAGTTGCTGATAATAAGAAAAATGTTATAATTACACTAGACAGGTCTCTGAAATTGTGATTATCTAAGTAATAATCTTGCAGCACAGGCTTTCTTTGTTTTTAAGAGCCAAAGACTACTTTTCACCTTGTGATTAACTGGGAAAAGGGGGTAACATCAAGCAAAAGCACATCCTGTCCCCATCCTTTAAGCCTCCTGCTAAATCCTAAGCAGCTGTGTATGACTATTATTACTCAGGAGAATTTGAACTCATAACATTTGAGATGAAAAAAGGACTCAGAGCTGCTCACCAATCAAGAATGAAACATTTCCACTCTGCAAGAGTTGCCCCGATAGAGAATAAATCAGTAAATCATTAACCATGTTGTGTCCCCCCTAAGTGTGCATCACTGTGCAGTGGTTTAAGGCAAACACAACCCCTTGTGCACTCATTGTCCCTGGAATCTGATGCAGCACTTGCTTTAAAATCCACTTTGATCAGTGAACATTAAGCAAAGTGTCGACAAAAGGTCATTTGGCCTCAGGGAGGAAATGGAAAATTTTATGTACAGAACACATTGCAGTGAGTACAGGGTCATTATAACTATGAGAATAGCTGTTGTGGTTTTTCCTTTTTTATTTTTTTGGCTTGACTACTATATGACTTTGAACTTGGCAAGGAAGCAGAGGCTGCTGAAGCAAGAACTCCTCCCTCCAGTGATCACATGAGCCCCTGTGAATTCCTGACAGGGCCAGTAAAGAGCTCTGTCCCACAGCAGATATCATATTTTGACATAGGACTTCAATTGCAAAATGTTGATGACCAGTGCAAATGTATTGATTTGAGTTTTTTCTCCCCCCCTCAATAGACCAAAGTGTTGTTTGCAGTTAGAAGAGGAGGAGAAAGCTAGTGAAACAGAGTTGAATCTACTTCTTAGAAGCCTGGGTTATCAAACTCATTAATCTACATGTCAAGAGGCTAGGAATGAATAATTGTGTGTAGAATTTATCTGCCAACATGATAGCTACTTTTCAGCTCTCTCTTCAGAGCTCTTTCATTGTGCTTGGCTTTATTATATGCTTTGTCTTTTCTATTTCTAGTCTGTTGGGGAGGTATAGAAATATGTACCTCAGCAGTACAGAGGACAGTTCCTTTGAAACATGGCACTGGTTAGTTTTTTGCATGCACATTTTTTCTTACTTAGGTGTTTAAGCATCAGGGTAGCTTGCAAAATTTACTCTTTGTTCACATATTAATTCTTAGCTTTATGAACATTATTCTACAAAAATAAAAAAAAAATCACCTTAAAGGTAGCATCTTTGTGCTGCTTTTAACAGCTTTGTGGTCAATATTGGTTCCGAATATAACCTTCTTTCTGAAAGAATGTTGTCCCAGTTCTGATCTTGAGCTTATTTTATGCCAGTTTGGCAGTAGAGTAGATAAATCTCTTTATCCAGGAATTCCTATTTTATTTATATCAAATCTCCATGGCTTGGTCTTGCTTACTGTGGGTGTTTTCAAGACAAAATGTTCACATAATTATGTTGCCAAAATTTAATTTCAGATCGGTAATATCTGGGAGCCGCTGCGCTTGATTCCTGGAAAATTCCTGGGGGTGTGTGGTGTGTGTTTTGTTTGTTTGTTTCTTTATTAGAGCAAATGATGTATCAGAATTTTGTCAGCAATCAAAACCATTAGGCCAGACTAGTCTGTATTTGCTGATACCCAGGAATTTACCGGGAGAAGTAATAATTTTTGGTACTCATAGCAAAAATCGCATCTGCTGCTCTTCTCTTGCCTGAGCTCTCTCTGAGGTATCTGTCCTTTTTCCTAGCACAGCCAAAATGCTTCACAGAGATATTACCCAGGTATAGCATTTCTTTCCCTTTTCCCAGGAATCTGTGTGGCACTGGTAGCAAAATTCAGTGTTTGGTTCTTGTTCCACTGGTATTATACCACTGTAAAGTGATTAGTGAGAGGTAGATGGTGTATTTTTAAAGGGTCATGAACAATGCCTTCTCATATTTTCACTGTACCATTGGATGAAATGAAAATGTGTAATGAGAAAGGGAGGGAGCTTTCTATTCAGTGTGTGTATGGTAAGGCAGAGCCCTGTTTATTGTAACAGAATGAAGGTACTGCAAGTCTAAGTGGTTTCAACGATGTTTCCTCATCCCAGGAGCATCTGAACCCAGCTTCTGCCTTGTCAGCCACATTTATGATGTGTTCATAATTAAATGTCCACGAAGCTCACAGCATGCTGACCACAGAGGGGCCATAAGCAGTAAAGATAAATGAGAGAGAGAGATGTAATATTGCTTCACTTGTGGGTTTAGTCTGATGTTAAAGATTGTCAGTGATAATTATTAATATGTGACCTGGTTGAGTCTTTATGTGAACAATCACAATTTTAATAAAGTGGTAAACTGTTCTCTCTCTATGTAATCCCACTCTATATTTGACTGTCTTACAATTAATTCTAGAATTTCAGAATAATTTTCAGTAGTTGAAAAATAATATGGAAGCCTATTAATGTGAATGTGCTGCTACTGAAATTTTTATTTAAAGCTTAAATATGACTAAAATTTGAAAGAAATTGAAAAGAAAAGCTGTAATCTAAGTTGTGGTATGGATCAAGACTAATCTGGTTAATTGTTTGTCACCTCAAGTGGGTCTTTGGCATCCTTCTTTCTTAATATCAGTAAAAAACAACTGGATGTGCTATAATGGTATTATAATCCCATATCTGTTTTCAGCTAAATTTCCAGTTTACTGCAGTGGGTCCACTCACCTGATTGTTACATCTGTATTGTGGAGCTGCAAAAATCATTTGTTGTAGCACTGGATGTGTAATACTTCCCACTTATCTTGTTCTGCTTATATCTCTGAATTGTATTTATTAACAATTGAACAAGAGATATATTCCAGTTTATAGAATCAAAATAATGTAGAATATCATAAATTTGTAAAGAAACATTGCCCTGTGACTGGCATGTTGCTAAAAACTGCCCAATGAATATTTAAAATGTATTATCTCTTAGGTTTTCAAAATGTGGTTTCAGGAGGAGTGCTGTTGTTTAGTAATATCAGGAATTAATGCTCCAATACAAAATTATTTTTGAAAAAGCAGTGAACATACCAAGGTAACAAGTTACTGTAGGTAATGCTGTTTTGGTGTTTGAAATTTGGAGCTGTAGGAATGCCAGATATTTACAGTGCTGCATCTGAATTTAATTTCTTTTTCTGCATCATTATATAGGTGGAATGAAAAAATGTGAACTGCAGAAATCAGCTATTAAAGTGTCTTTCAGAGCCACTTACTGTTTTATTTAAAAACAAATTAGCAAATTTTCACACAAAGAGTTATTTAATTTCCTATGAAGAAATAGATGTTATTTCGGAGTGTTTGTGTTTATTTTTAAAGGATGTTTTGCAGCTGGAATTCCCATCTACTTGGAAGTGTTTTCACATGCAGGGCAGCTGCAGTTTCTGGTTAACATTTACCTGGTTACCAATTATCCCCAGAGCTCCATAAATTCAGGATCTGATTCTGACACTTTCACAAATATTTCTTCTTCACTTTGTTTGTCATTTTTGAAAGATGGATGGAAATTGTTCACCTAAGGGATGCTAACTGTAAGTAGGTAGAACTAAATGAACTGTTAGGTGTGTTCCAGCATGCTCCTACTTAGGAATTAATGGGTTTATCTGTGAAGATACTACTGTAGCCTTAGTAAAAGTAGGGGAAACGGTTTCAGAATTTTTTTATTTTAATGTTGGAAGAAAGATGTGAGCTGAGAGGTGAAAATTCTGTTTCTCTGGAATGATTGCAGGGTATAATGTGAGCACAAAATACTGCCAAGCCAATTTCCTCTGCTAATACAGGTGCTTGGGCAGGAGAAAGTCTGTGCTGTTCTGCTGTGTATTGAAATGTGGCTCAATTGTCTGTGCTCTAAAAGGTTCAGTTTATTCCTAAATTCAACCATTTCTTTAACTTGCAGTGTATGCAAACTATTAATGATACTTAAGTGATGTGTACATCACAATGGATGGTACTTTTATGATGTTAATAAAAGTAATTATATGCACCAATATGGTAAAGGAAAAAGAGTAAAATTCAAGGAAATGTTTATTAAATGCAATCATTTATTGGAAACAAATGCTGCAGTGTTGTCTTTGTTTGGTTGATCAGCCCAAGCATTTTATCAAAGTTTGCCTGTCAGGCTTGCATGTCTTTGCAAGCCTAATTGATGCTAATAGACTTGAAAAGAGGAGGAGTAAACTTAGAACATAATGCACATATAAAGATCCAGAGAATTGGTAACTAGTTATAAATGCATCAAAGTGCTTTCAAATGAAAAGCTTAAACAAAGGAATAACATTTGGATAATAAAGAAGTCCATTACGCTTAAATGGCTATGAACAGGTAAAAAAAAAAGAGGTGTTCTGTCAAATCAATACTTGTAGTGCAAAATTAATCACACATTTGACAAGACATGATTCTGTGTTATTTCCACCTACTGTATCTGATTCCATCTGAACATCCATTATTAATAAAATAGTCTCTCTCAAGAAATTCATTATCCTGGAATAAATACTTGAATTTTTTTGCTAAATTGTAGATTTGAAATATTATTTTCCAATTCATTCAGTACAGATATTTCATGTGAATATTTTTCCTCATCTCACTTCAATAATTGTATCTTTCTCCCGTTAGTTCTGCTCACATGGTACTTATCTTTTTTATATTTTACACATGACTCTAACTGTGAAACTGTGGCCTACATACAAAATGTCACTCAAGATCATAGAGGCTGAGCACTCTTGAGTGTTTAGGACTATGTAATATCAATCTGTTTTCTACAGATTCATTTCCTATTTTATTTATTTTCTTTTTCATATATATGAAGATCACAACAATTGATTACTGCTTTAGAATTCTACAAATAGGGAATTTATGAAAAATGCTGTTAGTGTTGTAAGTGGTGAGAACTCTGGCTGGTGGGGGGAGACAAAATGAAAATGTCTAGTCTGGTTCTTGCTGAAGTAAATGAGAAAAATATTGAGGAGAGACAACAGTCACAACTACTGGGATTAGGATGTTCAAGAGTTTTTTGAGTGAGACCAGGATTGATGGATTTGAGGCGATCTCCCAAAGGTAGGGATGGTAACCACTAAACTACATTGCAATGCTACATTTTAAACCCGTGTAGGAAAGTCTTTTATCTTTGGTAACTTTTTATTTTAGATCTGTTTTACATAACCTTTTGGATCATTTTTATAATAGCAGATTGTGATAATCTGCATTTCTGTCTTGTAGTTGAAGATCTGAAAACAGATTGCAAAGCTCCAGCCTTAAGTCAATATAACTATGGAATTTTTTGCTGTTCTCTTGTGTGTAACTTTTAAATTGGAAAAGAACTTGAAAGAACACAAACATTTAGTGCTTACTTCAGAGAAATAAGTTATTTAAAATACAGTCATTCCATAGCTTTTGAAATCAGAATTATTGGAATTCATTATTCAAATATGAAAGTTAGTTGGACCATAGCTACATCAGTGCATTGCTACTCTTCCATTTTTTTGACTATTTGGGTAATAAAGTCTAATGACATAATGCAAGTACACTTTCCTTGAAATATATTAAGTTCTCATTGACAAACTTTAGAAGGAAAATGTGAGTGTTAAACTCCATTCCTTTGTAGTAGACATTTGCAGTTACTTTTACGTTATTTTATAATGTTGACAATTTTATGCTAGATATTCAGAATTCATTGAAATAAGAGAGTATTGTTCATAAGCCACATTTGCCTATGTGTTAGATAATGAAATATGATAACATGCTTTGCAAGGCTGCAATATAATAAAAGAGTTCAAATTTGCCATATAAATGTAAAGGAGTAAATAAAATCACTGCAGATGATGCACATTTTGTTCCCAGTGCACATTATAGACATTAAGCAAAGTGTTCATGGTGAAAGTTGTGAAAAGAATCCAACTGACTTATGAAATTTTATTGGCTTTTAAAACTGGGCTCAGGAGACTTGTGATAGGTGTTAAATTTAGACAGATATAGGTGCATGTGCCATGGACTATCAGCATTTGACTACCAAAATTTTTGGCTAACTAGGTGCTACTAGAAAGAAAAGCCTTCTTCTCTACTCTTGTGGGTATCTGATAGTTCTCTGTATGAAATCTTGAGGGAAAAGGCTGAAATTATGGCCTTGTTGAAGTTAAGGATGTTTTCCTGACTTAGGTCAGGATGTAATATAGGGCCAACTTGAACTGCAATTTAATTTGGAACAGTTGGTGTCAAAATCAATAATTAAATGTGCTGGGGGGGGAAAAAAAAAACCAAACCAAAAAACCCAAACTAGCAGGTGTAAGATGTCAGGAGTTGGCCACAGTGGCTGTGGTGAACATCTGAGTGGAAATCAGTGTTTGGAGTGACTTAGAGTCCTTGAACCCCTATGGCAGCAAAAATGCATAGGGTGGACAGGCAGTTGTGCTTCCTAGCTCTGAGGAAGTGCAGTTGAGTACTGGATCCTTAAAAGAAAGAAAGAGGTTTTTGGATTCCAACTGCTTTCAGCCTTTGAGTGTTAGCTGGAGGAATTTATTAGAGGAAGAAATGCCTTAAGTACTTTGATTATGCTAACTTTAGGCAGACCCATTTTCCCGTGTATTGTTATTTAATGTTTTCCCCTTCCTATTTTAATATTCATAAAGTAGCTTTTTTTTTCCTATATGGCACTGAGTAGCCTGCCACTTACTCAAATTCCAGAGATGGTTCAGTTGTAATAAATGCCAAGTCTGTAGACCTGTGAGTCTAGATGAAAGATATAAAATGTTTATTTTTAAGTAAATCTTTCTTACTGTCTATATGTAATCCTTGGACCAACTGCATGGAAATGCTTGTATGACAAAGGACACTCTTTTATCAAGATTTAGACCATATTCAGTAAAAGCAGAGGAGAGCTGTTCTGTGATGAGGTGAAGATGTCCATCTCCTTTTTTTTCATGAGTGTTAAAAATGTCAGAATCGTTTAGAATCCTTGAGCTGCTGAGTAAACACAAGTTCTTGATAAAGAACCAGACATTTAAAGGTGGCGTGGCCTTTGGGGTTCTCTGAGTAATTGAGTGCTGGTTGCTTGAACCTCTCACTTAATCAGCCACGTGTTCTTTGGAAGCCTGAGAAGCATTGACTAAATTTACCTGACTTTTGTGTATATTGGGCAGAGAAAAACACCACGGGCTGCTGTGTTTGAAGTGGTGGAATCCTCTTAAAAGGGAGTAACGTGCTCTTGGTGACTGCCACTGCCCTTGTGATCTGGTGCATCCTGAACAGATGGTTCATAACATTGGGTACAAATAAATGTCACCTTCTTCCTAAAGTCCAAAATGAGACCTGGAGGGAAGTGTGATGGGAGATTTAGGTAATGCATTTTACTCAGAGTGGTAACCAGACAGGAATATTTTTCTTACATTTTTAACACATTCATCAGAAGCCTTGATGTTGAATAATGGAATTAATTTGAAAAAAACTCATGCCCAGGTATTTTTTGAGCATTCACAGGTTTTTTTTCATTTCTAAGAACTGTACACATTGTGTGACCTCATGCAGAACTGATCAGAAATGAAGATTAACTATATTTTTAACATGAAAAGTGAACTAAAATTGAGACTAATGTAAGAAGTTTGGATTTATAAACTGCATCTCTAATAAGTTGTGTGGTTAGAAGGATTAGGTTTAGGTTTTTGATGGCTTGTTGCTCTCATCAGAATTGTGATATATTCATTGTCTTTGCTTCATCTTGAATGAGAACGCTCTACAAAACTTGTGGTTCTTAACAAAGAGTTTGATTTGGGTGCTGTAATTGTGTTCCTGTTTTGTTCTAGTGACATAATAGAAGCAGATGTTGGGTTAAATGTAACTTTTCCCTTTTACTACAAGGTTTTCTCTGTGCCTGCTCATCACCAGGGGTGTAGCAAATAACTCTTCTGTAGCTCGAATTTGATTAATATGGTGGTCATGCCCACTTGTCCCCCTGCTTGAATGTATGTGCTGTCATTATAAAAGGAAATATAAATGACATTGATCACAGCTGAAAACGTGGATCCTCCTGGTGTTGCTCTGAATGGCAGTTGTAGAATGCTGTCTTTGGGGAAAGCTGCTGATTCTTGATTCATAAAGCTATTTTTCTTTGTTAGAGATAAGAAGAACTCAAAGTGGAAATGGAACTAGTGCTAGAAAATGCCAAGGGAGTTTCTTGGTTCAGCTATTGGGAAGCTGACAGTTAAATATACTCTTGTCCTTTTCACTAAGTGTTATTATTACCTCTCTGTGCTCTGATGATTTCTGGAGTTACCAATGTGCTGCTAGGGTTGAAGCTGAGAACTATTATAAATTCTTATTCCAAAACATGATTTAATTTATTCATCTGAAGAGATATTTTTTACTTGTTCTGCCACAAATGTTGAGAATTTGTGCAAAGCTTTGTTGCTTTGATCTTGAAATGATAAATAAATAGGCTATTGGTTAACTTTGGGTTTAGATAATAAGACTTGAAAGTTGATTTTCTTTCTTGAGTGATTACATTTACCTTTTTCATTAAAAATTTGGCTTTGATATTGGAAAAAGCAGTGTTATTCCTGTAGGATACCTTACTCTTTTTTGCATGGTCCTGTTAAGATTCTATCAACCTGGCAGTTTCCCTGGATCTAGGAATGTAGGTAAGGAATAAGAAAAGAAATATCACTGTTCTGTCAAGCATGACATAGCTCCAACTTATTTGACTGAGACATGTGATGCATTAAATTCCTCCAGAGGAAGAGTTTCTCACTTTTCATAAACATTAAACCTAATTTTGGTTTTGTTCATGGCCTGTGTGAGCAGACCTTTGTATTCTGATTTTTCCTGCTGTGAGTTTGCAGTTCTCCATTCTGAAACAGAAGGATTGAATGTGATTTATGAGGATGTTTTATGCTTGCAAGAGATGAACAGATGTTTGGAAAACAAAGCTACTAGTCACTAGTTTTGTTACAGCTACCCAAGTAATCAATTGTATGAATTTTACAGCAGAGCTGCATTGGAGTGAATGTTTCAGAGGCATTTCAATCAAAAGCAGTGCTATTCTGAGCTTGAAACATAGGATTAGATTTATTTTTCTAGCAGTGCAATCCTCAAAGATTATACTTCATGCACCATTTTCATGCATGTCAACAATATCCCTTACAAAATACGAAGATGAGCGTTATTTCATGGAGGTGGCACAAAGTAATACAATAAAATGGATTTATTTCATCTTAATTTATTTAAAATGTGCATAGACTGAACTGAAGTAAAATCTGTGAGTGAAATATCTTGTTCACATGAATACATTGGGGGAAAAAAAAATCAGCACTTTTTTAACTTTGAAAAGAGAAGGGGGAACATGTAGCCTGTTTTTACAGGCGTGGTTGGATATTGTTCTAGGGATAGGTTTCACAGTGTTTGCATAGAGATTTAATTTTCCAGTGTCCAAAAGTACATATCCACTGTAGTCTGAGCTGTCCTGTAAGCCCTGCTTGGCAATACTCTCCAGTTATAAGTCAGGACTTCTGCTTCTTTCCCTGGCTGTGCTGCTGGTTTGAGGCAGCACACAGCGATATTAAAACACAACCTCTGATAATTAAGATTAAAGATGAAGCTTTCTCTTTAATATCACTAGTGTTAAGCACAGTTCTGAGTATAGAGCTGGACTGACCCAGTAGAATCAAATATATCTAAGCTATGATTAATCTCTGCTTAAAAACTGAGCAGTCTGACAGCACAATAAGGCTTAAGTAGATCAAAAGTATGGGTGTAGTACAACTTTTTTGTTCTGGGTAGTAATTTCTTACACAGGGTGGGCTGTATTCCCTAGAGTGTGCCTGACCAGACCTTAGGTGAAATTTCTCTAGAGCTGGTTCTCTGTTTTCTCTTTGAGATGTGCTTAGTTTGTACTTTAGCAAATGCATCATCCCTCCATCTCCCCACTTACAGTTTTTCCATCTTCTGTTTCCTATTTCAGCATATAGGTAAATGAAAAGCTAAGCTGTTCAAATGATTGCTTTGTAGTTGACTTTTCAAATGCTATCATTTTTTAAATTGAAAATTTATACTACTGTTCTGATAAAGCTATCACTGATATTTTAAACTGTCATGATACTAAATATTAAAAAAAGGAAATTAAAACTTCACCAAATTATTTAATTGCAAGAATTTGGTTACAAGGAAGTAACCATGTGATATCCCAAGGTTGGGAGGAAGCACTTTATATTTTGCTTTATATTTTGTATTAAAAATAGTATTTAAACACTGCTTTTCATAGATGATAGCAGCACTGATGGTTTTCAGATAATAGCTTTGGGTTTGTGTTTGTCAGAGTTAGGCTGAAAAGCTTCAGTGCCCACAGAAGCAAATATAAACTGTTTATTTCTACCAGAGGTAAGTATAGACTTTGGCTCTGTCTCTGTCAGCCA
This sequence comes from Chloebia gouldiae, assembly GCA_003676055.1. Lineage (NCBI taxonomy): Eukaryota > Metazoa > Chordata > Aves > Passeriformes > Passeridae > Chloebia > Chloebia gouldiae. Next base: position 1,330,710 of record QUSF01000073.1, on the reverse strand, counting down.
GATCTTCCTGAGGAATGTCATCAGTCTCCAGAGGCTTTTATGCATCTGAAATTACTTGAATTGTGCTCGAGTGCATTAAAGGGCCTTTAAAAGACAGGAGCTGTAGGTGGGTGGTTTATCTGCTTGCAGTGGTACAGAGGTGAGCTGCTGTTTGTTACTTGCAGGCTACAAGGGGTCACACTGGGTCAGCTGATGTGGAAGTGGCACTGAAACAAGTATAGGATTAACAGGGGGAAAAGGCAGAATTATAGAATCAGTGTTAAAGGTTGAAAGAGACCTTAGAGATCACCTAGTCCCAGCCCCCTGCCACAAACAGGGAGCCCTCTCCCCCTAGACCAGGTTTCTCAGAGCCCTGCCCAGCCTGGCCTGGGACACTTCCAGGGATGGGGCAGCCACAGCTCCTCTGAGGGGTGAGCAGAGGGTGGGAAACTGCATCAGTGCAGCTGACCAATGTCCAAGAACCACAAACAAAAAGGATGTCAAAGTTGAGGACACGATTTGGATTGCATTGAGAGCAGAATTGTGAAACCTCTCTAGCCTTAGGATGACTGCCCAATAAGGTGTGCATTAGGCATGCGTAATCACAACCAAATTTGAAAAGCAACTTTTAAAATTTCCCCTGTAAATGCTGTGTATAGTGTCCTAAATAATAATAAGTGGCAACAGGATAAGCTTACCTTGCTTCATCCAAAGTAAACGCAGAGTTCAGCAATGTTTTTAGTGCTTTGATTGAAAGCTAGGATTGAATGTCTGTAAATGAGGACAAATATTCAGGTATTTGTTCTGAGGTTAGTTTAATGGCTTCTGAATGTAATTTTGTTTTGATGGTTCTGTAGCCTTGTGCATCTGGTAAGGTATTGATGGGAAAACATGAAGCACAGAGAAAAATTACAAAATAGGAAAATGCTACCTCTTGAGTCCTGTGCTCTTTAGAATGGGCTGACCTTCAGAAGGCCATGTGGAGGTTACTCTTGAGATACCTTGGGTCAGTGATGTGTGTAAAAATCAGGTCTGATATGAAGGGGAGTGGTAAAATAATGGCATTGAGCCAGACTGAGAAAACAGGAGCTGGCCTTGCTTGTGAAAAGCTACAAAATTCAAGCTGGAATACAACACGTGGATGGGCTATTACTAGAGCAGCAAGGAATTCTGTGATTATCCTGAATTCAGCTGGGAGGACTGAGCACTGGGAGGATGCTTGCAGTGCTTTTTAAGGATTGTGTCCTGCCTAGGCATGGAGAGAGACATTCAATGCTCAGTTCCATGTTCTTTGTAGTACGAAATGGATTGATGTTGGTAATATTATTTTAGGTGGTTTAAAATGCTTAAAACTCCTCTCTGCCCGGGCTCAGGGAGTTCTGTGGGGTTGGGTGGTCCCCTTGTGGAGGAGGAATGGGAAATGGCCAGGGAGTTTAAAGCCAGTGATTTACACAACTTGAGCTTCCCTTGCTTCTAGGGAGGGCTTTGAGGTGAGGTTACAGGAGCTCAGCTGGAAACAAAACCAGAGAAGAGGTGCTCTCTTATGGACTTGCTGACCTGGAAGCAGGGAGATGGCAGAAAATACCAGAAAGCAGTGTAAGGCCACACAGGATTTCTCATCAGGTGCTTTTGATCTGGGTGATTTCTCAAGAGGAATATATACTTTTGACCAAATAGCCTGCTGGTTCTGGAAAGATGCAAATGCCTCTTGCTGCTTGGTCTATTAATTTGCTGCATGAGAGCAAATGAGTAGATTATTCTGTCCTCTATGCATGAATTAACCTGTGAGGGGATAGTATAGATGATTGGTTTTAACCTCTTAGTGTCTGAAAGACATTCAGAACAAGTCCTGGATTTTCTGTCATCTTCTTTCATATTTTTATGTCCTAAAGCCTCATTGATGTTGAAACAAGAAATCTGTAAATTACTTTTTATTCTGAGTCTTTCATTTGAAATTTTGATATATATATATGGCTAATATAGTAATGTAGCAACATAATTTAAAGCAGTTCAATTTGTATTTTATGAATTTGAATATGTATTTTATGAAAATCCAAAAAATGCACCATTTTGGAACTTCTGGAGATAATAACTTGGTATTCCTTCAAAATAAATAACTCGTATGTATTATTGAGAATTTAAAATAGGAAAAGTTGAAATACACATAAGTTCATATTTTAATTGAGCATGCTAAAAAACATATGCCTCAATAACAAAAAACATACACCTTCAAAACAGATTAATAACTTTGTCGGTGTGTCTTTGAGTAGATATTTCTGCATTGGCTTCAATCTTGGGTTCAGTTCAGTTGGCCTTAAAAAAAAGAAGACTGAATAATCAAAAATGTCATATCACTTTGAGAAGGCTCTTGAACTTTTATTTTCCCTCTTAAGCCAGAAAGAGATAATGTTACTGTACTGTTTCCCCAATATAACTCAGAAGCAAGGAAAACTCTTAGGCTTGCTTCACTTGTAATCTGGAGTGGAATACAAAAATCATAACTGGGTATGAACAGCCATTGGCAAAAACTTGTATTCATTTTAGGGATTGTGTTTTTCTGTTGTCACTGAACTACAGGGACACTGGTTTAATGTGATATATAGTGCAAAAAAAATTGTAGAGCTGCAGAGGGATGTTGGTTGTATAAATTCTTCTCTGATGTGTCTTGTGCACCCCATTTGGTGGTAGCAGCTATGGAAAAAGTAGTTAATTTCCCAAGAGAAGGCAAACTATACATGGTCAGTGACTGAAATATTTAATAGGAAAGTAGAATAACGTGGAATCCACAGGCTGTTGTGCTGCTCATTTTGTCACAGTCTTGACTCAACTTGGCTTTGTTTTGTATAACACAATAACCAGAGGAATGTAGTTAGAAATCCTCTTACCTAGTAACTGAAATATCTTTTAGAGGAAAATATGACAGAAGTAGTCCAAATAAATATATTATTTTTAATAGTGTCCATCAAATAGTTTATATTGATATTGTGCTTTGTCTTTAGGATAGCCTCATTTGTTTTCAGACCTGTTCAAGTAACAATTATATTGAAAGTGGACAGAAATTCAACATTTGCCATCTCATACCTCATGTTTACCATGCTCACAAATGGAAGCAAAAGCTGTATTTGTGTTTAAATGAGGATATAGATAGAGATGTCTGTGAAAAAATAACATGCTCATTGATGTTGCTGCCATGTTAAAAGTCATACTGAGACTCCTAGGACAAAAATACTTTTCTGCAGTTCTTTTAAGTTCAAGACTCAGAGGTGTCATGGTAAGGTGCTCTGAAATGTAGTTTATTGGTTATTGGGTTAATTTTATAGGTTATTTTCTATTTGTGGTTTGTTTAAGATACTGCTGATATCTGTGGTTTGCCTTCCCCTCTTACAAAAGGGACTTTGTTTCAGCATGTCTTTAAAAAAATGATTAAATGATGTCAGGTGTTGTAAAGGAGAGACGGTGGGGTTGGTTTGCACTTGATTTGTCCCTAAACTGTGATTCTTGCCAACTTTAACCTGCAGGCTCTGAGGCTACTCCACTTGTCACTCTGCAGGTTCGGTGCAGCAGAGCTGGTCCTTCATTACAGCTCACGAAGCATTTGTCATGCTGCTATAAGGGAGTGCTGCTATAATTAAATTACACAAAACCAGCCAAACACAAAGTGGAAGTTTTAATCAAACATACATTTTGCCTACTAACAAGACTGTTCAATCTCCTAATAAAGCCTTATCTCCAATTGGCTTCCCTGTGTTTCTCCAGCTGCTTCTAAGACCTTATCCAATATTCCCTGTCGGTTTGTTCCCTGCTCCTAAGGAATGAGAGAGCACCTGATGTCCTTTTCCTTCCACTCTCTTGTCATCTTTGAGCATGACATGATTCAGTTTCTGTGTACTGTGGCCTGGGATGTCAGGAAAAGTGAGAAAATACTAACAAGCAACCTCTTTCAAAGGGCTGGGATCTGTGCAAGCACTACAGATACCATGCCAGTAGTTCAGCAGTTCTGCTGTTGCTCAAGTGGATGCTGTGTTTTGGGTATTTGTTTCATTTTAACATTTGCATCAAAGGTTTTTCTTTGTTCTGTTTTCATTATCCTTATTTTTTCTTCCTGTTGTACAGACTATTAATTTTTGTTTTATGTAAAGTTATCTTAATTTAGCATATTCTGTTTCACCAAGCATTCGTATGTCATGAATAGGCCTCAAAATTAATTTCTTTTCTGTTTTGGTATACGTAGAGATGCATTTGGAACCTTTATTTCTCTGCAGCTGATTTTAAATTGAGACTAGGAAAATGAGCAAGTTGAGGTTTTGCTATTTTTTTCTCCATGGGATTGTATTATCCAGAAAGTGGGGCTTTTCCTGAGGAGGAAAAAAAAGGCATGAAATGCTATGAAATTAATAATATAATTGTCGTATTTGTCAGTACTGGGTGTTTAATTGTATATGATTGGGCTAACACTTTACCATAGAATTACTCTTGCTTTGCTTGTTTTGCTTTCCCCATTTGATTCTGAGTTTTACAGGGAATTACTTCCGCTAAATCTCTGCTAAGGACAGTCAGATGGCTCTTAGCACTTTTCTGTTGGTCTTTGTTCTGAATATTTAGTTTCTCTTTGAGAGTAGGGACAACGTCCAACCTGCAGTGTGTTTTCCTTAGCTCATCTGGGTGTGTAGCTGTTAAATACAGCATGAATGAAAGCACCAAGGTTTGGCTGTTCTTGAATTGTGGCTTCTCTGCCAGTTTCTCTTTTGCTTGTGAGGCCATGGGCACAAGGTGGAGTCTGGGACAGACTGTGCCTTTCTTCAGCTGAGGTTCAGTGTTGGCCCCCTAAAAATTATGTAGGAAATTGGGCTGCCTTTGAATGAACACTGATTTCTGGAAAAAGGCATATTCTTGGTTCCAATAAATTGTTACTGTACTGTTTTCCTCAGTGAGTTGCTCCACACTCCATTGACAGAATCCCAGCTTGACTTGAATCATCTTTGCATTGTGTCTGTTTTACTGTTTGTGCAGAGTACATATAATTATCCTTTAGTATCAAAGAGTATCTCACCTAAACTCTTTATCAGAACAAATATACATAAAATCTTACCTTCTTTACAGTTTAGCTTCTTTCTTTACCTTTCACATTACCCCAGGTTATTTATAGGTTACCAGCTCATACTCCACACTTACCTAATTTTTGTAGGATTCCTTCCAAGACTTTGTGATCATGGAACAACTTTTAGTGGTGGGTGACCTTCTTTAGCTGTAATTTCTTCCCTTGGGCATTGGAATCGATTTTCCTCATCCTGGTATGTCAGGAGTCAAAGTCTGTCCCTTGCCCTGCCTGTCCCATGAGCTTTTGGTGGCATTGCAGACAAATCATCTGAAGGCTGCAGCCCCTAGGGAATTCACTGTGGCAGCATCAGGGACAGGAGAAGGCTTTCAGGAAGCTTCCCTCTGTGCTGATACAGTTTTGTTCAGCACCAGCATTCAGTGTGAGTTAGGTTCTGCAAGGTGGTTTGTTTGGAGATGGGAGTAGTAAAAGCAGAGTAACTCTGTTCCTGCAAGGGCCAGGGGCAGCCTGTGCCACTGCCAGGGTTCACCAGGCAGGGTCTCTGCCCTCAGCCTGGGAGGGTGAGCCCTGGACTATTGTCTGCTCAGACCTAGAAAATGCTAGCCCTTGTGTCTATTTATAGATATATATAACTAAAGAGAGAGAGGCTGCATAATACACCCTCCTTGCCTGCGTGCATGCAGTCCTTTTATGATAATATTGCATTCAGTAAATTTAAGTTCTGCAGTGAGTGCCTGCTGTAAGAAAGCTGCAGTGGTATCAGCGCCCAGCCTGACAATGGCAAAGCTCCTTGAGTGAAGGTGGTGCCATCTGTTCAAAGCAGCAGTTCAGTGTGTGGTGGTCTAGTGCATGTATGGGTGAAAAGAGGTGTATTCCTGGAAGTTGTTATGCCCAGAAATTTGTTCCTGACTATAGCTGAGGAGTGTTCAGTGTATTTGATATACAATATGAAGAAAATGGCACATAATTTATCTATAAACTAGCCAGTCACACGTGCTTGTAGTTGCAAAAAGCTTCTGAGGATTTACTGAATCAGATAAAATATTACAAGGGAACAGGCCAGTGTGTTTGACTAGCGAGACTGATTTTGTTTAATTTTTGCATGTACAAAAGGTAAAGGGAAGGGAGAATAAACAAAATTTGATACTTTGGAAGATACCAAGGGGAAGTGTTCTTCATTTATTGGATTGTTTCTTTGAGGTTTGGCATTGTGAAATCTCAATTCTCCAGAGACCTTTCACCTGGCCATGGACACAGTGAGCATCAGTGACAGTGTATGTACATGGAGGTGAGTGTTGTCCCTGAATTCTGCACTCCCCTCTGCTTCACTCAGTAACTCAGTAAAACCAGTCTGAGTGTGAGAAATCACTTCTTGGGGAGCAGAATCACTATGGATAGGCCAACTTGTAAGTAATAGTCACAGCTCTCTTTAAATTATGTGCATAATAGTTAGAAAAATGAATATAAAATAATCTGTGCACATTCCCCTTAACTCTAAGCAGCAAAACTGAAAATATTTCAAAGGGAATAGCTGTCCTATTCAGCAGGAATAAGCATATATTGGTGAAATGCGTGTTTCCATTTATCTCTGTATTGATCAGAACACAATTGATCAGCCAATATCCTGAAAACATTGAGAAGAAAAACAACAGGGAAAACACAAATTGTACTCTTCTGGCATAAATTAGCAAAAAAGTGTGATATAGATGTGATATACATATATATTTCTGTAATAAAGGTATGCCAGTGTAAGAAATGAATTATTTGTGGAGGCAAAACTCCTGTTAACAGGCAGTTAATGGAAAAGAAGGATAACAGAAGTGAGTTGGCAAGCTAAATGGGTGAATAACCTGTGTATAAGGTTTCATGATAAACGAATCTCAACAGCAGTCATTAAGTATAATTTTAACAAGATCTCAAGAACAACAGTATAAGCAATTGAAGAGGCAACAACCCATGGTGGGACTGTAGCATGGTTTTTCCTTCAGTGCTCCTGATAACACACTAATTGTAATTGTCAGTAACAAGGTCCTGGGTGAGCAGGAGAGTTCCACTGTCATCTTTACAGGAATGTGTTGTGAAGGGGCAACTATAGACAACTCCACAAAGGACAGGGGAAGGAGGGAGGCAGGAAAAACCTATGAAAATGTGACAAAATCTGTCATCCATAGGGGAAAGGATATTTAAGGATAAGAGAATGACAGCAGGTAAACTTAGTCAATTGGACAGTGTATATAAAAAGTGATACATTGTATTGAAAACTCGGAAGGTTTCTTTAAAAACCAAGTTGTACCTATATTTTTAGGAGATCAAAACCGTGGGAAAGGGTATTTCATACACAGTTGAATGAATTTGGGAAAAAAATGCAGCAAAACAACACTGAAAAGGCACTTAGCTCATTCCTGGTGCAATGAGACACCGGTTGTGTGAGTTCTGAAACAAAGTTTATGCCATGAATTTGGGAAAGAGTGTAAACCAAGAGAGGAATATGGGATTAAAAACTTCTCTGTTGGTTAGAATGCCAGTATTCATGTGGGACTATTGTTTTAGTAGATGTTTTAGATGTTCAGGTAGGTAACAAGAAGACCTGGAGTTGTTACTGTAAATTTCCAAGACGTGTTGATTTCTTTCCTCATTGGAAGATAATGAAATACTTAAGAAAAGGTTTTTTTCCTATTGTATTACATTATGACATATTGAAAACTTTTATAAACATGAAATGATTTGTAAAGGCAAGTACCAGGGAAAGAATATTAGGCTAAATTGACCACTGTCAATTATCACCTTTATATTGCTTCTATTATCACCTTGATGTTTACTGCCTGTGGAAGCTTTTTCATGCTCTCTCTTTTGATTTTTCTATAACAACTCAGGACAAGCCAATCTTTTTGTAAATGCTTGAAAGGGAATTGTAATGGAGAGAGCCCTGCACAAAAGATATGAAGCTAAAGCAAAACGTTGAGTTTTGCTTAGTTGCTCTTTTTTAGTTTCCTTTTTCTTCTAATGAATATTCTTGGTGAGAAGAAATAGTATCCCCTAGAAGTGTGCATGAGACTTCATCCTTTTAGCTGAAGAAGGAATTAAATAAAGGAAGCCTTTCTGAAGGACCCTATGCTACTTATTTAGGTAATTTTAAACATCAATATGAGTAAATGGGAGGTTATACATCATCCTTTCAGTTTAAATTTACAGGCTGCAATATGTAAATTTTGCCTTATGAGTTTCTTATAGCAGAGATTTAGGTTTCTTATAGCAGAGATTTAAGTTTTTCTGTCTTATAAAAAAACCTGAGTGTGCCGATGTCTCTGTGAAATAACAGAAACACCAAATGTGTTTGTTTTTTTAACCTAGAAAATAGGTTTCAAAAGGAAGAAAAGATTGGATTATGATCCAAACATATTTTTCCTAACATGATGGAAAGAATCCACTGTGTCTCTGTCTCATTTGGCCTGTATGTTGAGGGAAACAGTGTCTGATTTCCTCAAATCTCACCTTTGTACCTCAAATTTGAAATAAAATGTGGGGATTATAAATCCTAGGCAAACCATTTCATCTTGTCAGTACTTAAAACCATATTCTGTGTATTACAAGGAAATAGTTTTAAGATTTTTTTTTAATTGAAATTATTAGGATCTGTAAAGAATTGTAAAATTCTCCAGACCTGCACAAGTTTCAATAAATCTCTGTAGCTCCTCACAGTACTGGAGGTGTGCTCTTAAAATGGAACTAACTGAATGAAGTTTTTTAATCTCTGTTGCATTCAGGTTAGATTACTGAATAGTTCCTGTGATTTCATGTCTCTAGAATTGCACACAAGTTACAACAGTACAAGAAAGTTGTAATTTCTTGAAAATTCCATAGATTTCTTCCTCCACTTTCTACCCCCTGCCGTATTTCTCTTCTTTGCATCAGAATTTGAGATAGAGAAATAAAGGTTAGCTTTAGGTTAGAAGTTGTGTTTGCATGCTGGAAAATCCATGACCAAGTGAAAAGTAAGTGTGATGACTAAATTAATTTTAGGTGGAAAGGGAACATGTGAGGCTGATAGTCTGGAGGGCACTGAGCATTGGTGTGCTCTGTTCTTGGAAATTCTAACTTAGCCCTTATGATGACAGCAGTATGGCTTCTGCCACTTTATGGGGAAAATAACTAGGATGAAAAGAATTGGATTTATTTTCTGTTTTTTAAAACTTGCCTGAGATTTCACAATACTAGTTAACTACCTTTTTTTGGAACGTTTCACATGGAAAAGTTATGATACAGATAATGCTGTGGGAAGTTGCTTCCAAAAGGATTTCCTGCATGAAACAGAGGGGAAAACAATATATACAACCCCCCCCCCCCAACCACTTATTGTGGGAAACATACAGATTTAGCTTTTTAGATATTCAATTACTTCCCCTGCAACAAACATTTTCAAAATATCGTAACCTATAAAGAAATGATCTTGTGAGTTACTTGCTTGTTTTATGCAAAACCATGCTGTTTATGTTTAAGTGACAGTAACCAATAATTGAATATCTGTAAACACTATCAACAGAGAACTTAAATAGTATCTTTGGAGTAGGCTAAAATTAGTTTTCATTACAACCTATTTGTAAATCATTTGAACCAGATATCTCAAGCTGAAAATGTAAATGTGTTTTTGTTTTTGCTGGAGAGATGAGGTCAGCAGAAGTCTGCAACAAATATGATTACTTGGGTGGAGGTGACATGATTTACTTAAATCAGGCAATTTCCCCATTAAAGCATTGAAACCTCAATTCCTAAAGAGACAGCTTAGCAGATGCACTGTAATGTCTTCTAGGATATTTTATATTAGATGATTTGAAAAAAAGAACGATTATAAGAATGGATGTATTTCTATGTTGAGTGGGGGTGGGGGGGGGAAATCCAGTTTTTACAGCAGGGGGCGGCTAATTTTCAGTGGATAAAATATGCCTGCTTCATAAAAGCTTCTTTGTAAATCCTGTACAGTTAAATATGTATATATATTTAGATTTATATAGGCAGGGTAGGACAATGAAAGGATGAATCATGTGAGTGGTTAGTTTCTTACCTTTGCCCACTTGAAATGCAGAAACAATTTCCTCCCTCTCTTTATTTCTCACCCAATGGGAATGGCACAGAGGCTTTAAACCTCATTACGGGTGGAGTTTGGGGTTGTTGTTATTTTTCTTTTTTTTCCCCCTCCCCCCTGTGCCACTTAAAATTAGGAAGGAGTGTTAAATTGGTAAAATTTTATACTGCTGCTCTTGCTTCTCTCCAGTGTTACGAGCTGAGCCAGAGGCCACACCATAAAATGTGATTGATTAGCAAGGATTGTAGTTACAGGAAGAGATGCCATATTTTGTGTGACTGAAACAGGAGATTCAGAGCTGCATCTCCAAGGCTGAGCCCACTGGGGCACCTGCTTGCCTTGGAAGAGGTTCACAGAGATTTTTTTGTGGGCTCTGCTGCTGTTGTGGTTGAAGCATCTTTTTGTTCCTGAGCATTTGTGTCTGCATTTGGACTCTCAGGTGCTGCAGATTCCAGCCCAGGCCTTTGGTCTGATCTAGTAAAATCAGTGTATATCTTGCTCTGTTGAGGCAGATGGGATTTGGTAGAGAAGTGAATTTTCTAATTAGGCCAACTAATGGTTTCTTTTATAGTGTGCTTTTTGATCATTCCTGTGTTTCCCACATTTACATTAACTCTGCTCCTTTATTTGCTGTGGTATGTAGGTACATTTGATCCAACTGAAAACTGGGACAGTGGATTATGGCTTTAGTAAAAGCTTGCAGGAAATTCAGATGGTAAATGCTTTTGGTCTGCACCACTATATTAGAAATTGCTATGCATTTTTTTCAGGTGAAGCAAAAACCCACCCCCATATGCTTAAGTTTTGGGCACTGCGGTTCTGAAGGAAGACTGAAGTTGAAAATTCTCTCTGAGATTAGAAATTCTGATCTCCTGAGCCAGCTGTAAGAACTGAGTATTATGCTCTAGGCTAAAAAACACTCAGTAAAACCTGATTTTAATGTAATTAAGAGTTCATTTTAGGGCTTTATTTGGGCATTATTTTCTCAATAGAGAGTGGTAAAAAGATGAAGATCACAAATGGATAAAAGTTCATTTTGGTTTTCATGTCACTGAGGTATTCCCTTCAAAGGAACCATGAAAATATGCATTAGTTGCACATAAGTGGGTCTTGATCTCAGCCCATGCTGCTTTGATTAGAGCTGGTGTAATTCCATCGTGCTTTTTTCAGAAGGACAGAGAGTTTGCTGCAGAGGAAGGGGAGGTGGAGTTGCAGCAGACACATGGGAGAAAAGGTTGAAGGTCTTGATTGCCTGTGCATGGCTTAAACACTCAGCTTTCACCCACTCCTGAGAGCACCTCTCCCAACACCAGTGGCTGGGAGCAGCCCTCCAAAACAAGTGTTCATCTCAGTCTGCCTTCTTCTCTCTGACACCACATCTTACTGCAACTAGAGACCATCTGACAAGCTATTACATCTTTAGGTTTGCTTTCTCACAATAGTGCAAGGAATCTGACAGATTTAATAATCTCTAGTTAAAGTACTTTTTTTGGCTTTTGGTGTAACTGGTTAATTCTGACAGTGAATGTTTACATGTAGGGCCTCAGAATTCAAAATAATTCAAAGCAACCTTTTAAATTAAGTGAGCACTAATTAAAAATTTTAAATATTTGACTATCTCTGGAAGGGATAGTATATAAAAACAGTGCAGAGCAATTTTTTTTTACGTCAGTTATAAAACCATAAAGGCAGAGAAGGAATAAATACACCGAAAGCACTGATTAATCCCCCTGTGTTGCAATGCCACTTCATACTGTTGTAATGTGGACCCTTTCCTCTGATATTACTCAAGAAATACAAACAAGAAGCATTTATTATCTCCCAAGTAGTGTGTGCTATAGAGTGCTGAATAAGGAAGTGAGGTATTGCAGCTGTTATCTTCTGAACTAACTGCTACTGCGTGTTCCATGACCAGCCCTGGCAGGGTTTTTGTTCCCATGAATGAATAGGCCATAAATCTGTCGGAGCTGACACTAGCAGCACTGCTGGAGAGTGTAAAGGGAAAATTTGCAGAGGAATCTTGTGGTCTTTGCTTGCCTGGAAAATGAGTTCAATAAAATGGAGGTGATCAGTGCTTATTTATAGGCCAAGCTGATACATCCAGCATTGGCTGTCAGGGTTTAACTTAGTGTTTCCTCATTTATGCTCACTCTGTAAAGCAAAACATGGCACTGTAAAAAGCTTATATAATGCTGTTATATTGGGCTAGTCACTATTGTCGAAAATAGATAAAGCAAAATAAAGGGAGGAAAAGATAAAGGCACAGATAAAATGCACAGGAAGGCAATGGAAGAGGCTGGCCAACGCTGACATCCTGAGAAGGGATGTGGAGCTGCTCAGAATCATTTTGCTTGAACCCTAGATTGGAGGTGCGTGGCAATTACTGCTGTGTTAGAACAGCAGATAGATCCTGAGAGCTCTGCTCTGGAAAGACAGCATGAGGATTTTATTCTAGGGGAGCAAAGGACTGAGGAGATGTCTATTTTATGTAGAGTTCCTTCTAACATCAAATTGTAAGGTATGCTAGAATTGTACCTTAATTTGTATTCTGTTTCATGTGGGGGGCTTGTATAAGAATTAGTGTGACATGCAGAAGTGTTTAAGTAGGAAAAATCTTTAATTGTGATTCACGGAAGAAATTTTTAAAAATCTTTTAAAGCAAGTGTTAACAAAAATCAGGTTCACACCCAGATCACAGCATAGCCTGTACTTATCCACTGTACCTGAACTGGGACTGGCTGAGTAAGTTTTACCTGTAAATAATTAAGATCATCTAGGACCAGCTCACCTGATGGGAGGTAGGAATGTCTCCTGGTAGCCAGTTTGTAAAATTGTCTTTTCTGTGTTAGGGTAGCCATGGGCTTGGACCCAGACTGGACACTCTGTGACCAGAAGTGTAAAGAATCGAAAAATTAAGGTCACTGGAAAACTGCTGTGAAAGACAATTTTTCATCACTCTCCTAATAATTTATCAATTGCTTTAAGCTTGCTGCCTTATAGCTATACTTCTTGCTGTGTTCAAAGGAGTTGAAATAAATCTACATGCTCATATTCTTTTCTTTGTGTCTTAATGCACAGAGATTTGTAAACTGTACTCTCTTGCCTTCTTTGATAGGAGTGACCTCTGCCTGAGAGCAGGGAAGAGGTGGAATAACTCTTCTGAGTAAATGAAGTTAATGCATGACATAATGATGCACTGGGGACATGTGTTGCTGTTTTGAATAAGGACTTTAAAATGAAATGAACAATATTGCAAGACTCTGAGACATTATTCTGTTAGTCTTTGGTCAGCTCTATTTCTGCAGCCCCAGCTCAGTTCTAAATATGGTTCAAGGCCAGGTATGTCAGAACATTAAATATTGTTTTCTTTCTAGCAGTGGAATTTTGCCATGAAATGAGAAGCAGAAGTCCAGTGAAAATTTTAATATTTAATTGATTTTTAATATTTTTCACAGTGTGTGTATTCAATTAAAGGAGCACTGTAAGAAGCCAGAATTGCAGTATTCTTATTTAAACTTGCAGATCCTGTTAGGTGTAGGTGCAGGTTATAAAATTGTACTGCCTTGCCTTGCATCTCTCTGTGGAAGCAAAAATATTTACTGATTTTTCTCTTTTCTGGTGCTCCAAATTTTTTTTTCCATATCTCAATTAGTGCAAACATATCAGAAAAGTACAATTTTCTTCTGTTATGAAATTGCTTATTATAGTTGTAATAGAATGTTTCAAAGACATTTTGGGCTATTTCAACACACAGAGAGGCTTTGAAGGGAATTTGAAATAAGAATGCCAAATTAAGTGATAACACTCATTACTGGGCTGTTTCACATATCATTCAGACCTACTCCAGGGACAGTGCTTGAGTTATGTATAAAAATAATACTTGACCCTTAGTGACCTATTCCATTTCCAGTGTCTTGTATCCTGTGATTTAATGAGTGAGCCTGTAAATTTTCTTGGTAAACATAACAAAAAAATCTCAACAACCCAAAACACAATTGAGTCTGTTTTTACATCTTTGTAATCCCAAGAAAATCTGGAGTGTACGAATGGTTTCTGGAAAGGTCTTTAATTTGTATGTTACTGAATTATTAGAAGTGCTTTTTTTTTTGTACCAATAGCTAATGAAACAAAAACACTTTTGTAGTGTACAGTTGAAGAATGAGTGCATGTATTTTGTTAGCAATGACCCTTCTGTTTCAGCTTTCAAAACAGATATGAAATGTTTACAGTATGGTTATTGGTTCATTAGAACGAGTGTTTCCCTTTGTCTGAAGTTAATAGATCTTAGTTCTAAGTTTTTTTTTTTCTGAAATGGGTGTCTGGATTATCTTTCATTTTGCCATGCAGTTCTTGTTCACTGGGGTGGGGATATTTTCTCCAAAAAAAAAAAACAGGATTCTGCAGAGGGAAATTGGAGTAGGTTCGAGCATTCCCTCAATAGGTTGAAAACACACAGAGACAAATGCTAAACATGTGATTCTTTCCCATTTTTGCTTTTTTCAGTCAGGTTTTGGAAGAAGTTACTGTAGTGCATGTCCATGTAGAGGAGATAAATTTGTACCTCCTATGGTATAAAGATGCCTAAGTTTAGAATTCACTTCTGGACAGTGGTATTAGTAAAAATGGCTGACCAATACATTCAGAAACAAAAATTAAGTTTTCTTGAAGTTGAGAATTATTTTTACTTGTGAATAAGTATGTGTACATTTTTTATTATTTTCTTAGAATGTAGCTGCACTGTCTGCAGGTGTTACATTAAAAATGACTGAAAGTAGTTTGGATCCAGACTGTTGCAAGTGTGGAATATGGAATTAAAAGAAGCAGCAAGTCAGCTGCTTGTGTTGAGCAAATCTTAAGTGAAGAGGAAAGAAACTCTTTTCTAGAGTAACAGGAGTTGTGTAGTGATTATTAGTCACATCAGAGCATCAGAGTGGTACTCCTTAATTACCTACAGCTACAACTGCTTAATACAATAAATCACAGTGGAAAGCTGGTAGGTGATAATGACAGGCACCTGCTGATGGAGCCTGCAGTAATAAGGGTGCAGCACGTGCAGCTGCCTTTCTTTCAATGTCTGGGTGAATGAGGCAGAGGAAAGACCTCTGACAACAGACAGGTATCAAGGCTCAGGATGGATCTCACTGGAAAGTGCCAGAGATTGTAGGGTTGGTTTTTTTTTTCATTTTGTTTTTGACTGAGAGAAATAAAGGGATGGAGGCCAATGAAGTAAAAATGTTAATATTTAAAATATGGATTTCAGTTTTGGCACAACTGCAATGGCTGAAAATAATTTTGTAGCTACTGTGAGCAGGACTAAATGTAGGAGCATATTGTCAACAGTGTACTTTGAAAATAAGTGTGTGCAAGCAGGAGCCTGTGGGTGGTGAACCTGAATGGGAATGTTTGTGGGGCAAGGCAGGATGGTACATTCAAGTGGTCGTAGTCACAGTGCCTGGTTGAAAATCCTGGTAATCCATGAGAGCAGCACTGTGTGACTACATTAACACTTCACAATAAAGGATAGCAAGTGGGCAGATTTGCATGCAAATTAAATTTTCAACAATATTTCTGCATGCAACTTCCATTACAGTTGGGCAACTTTACACAATTGAAACTGATGACTAAGAAAAAGCATTTACAATTTAGAAAATTACAACAGCAATGCCTGTAATCACCCAGGTTAGATGCTGAAGTGCCTCTAGGGGTTTGATTAGAAGAAGGAGAACCTTTAAGAGGCTGATGAGGCAGTATCAAGCACTGTGAATTGAAACAGAGTGAGCAAAGCTATTATAGCCTGGACTTAGTGAAACAAGTCTACGATAAACCTGTGTCAAACAGACAACTTACAATCAGTGGAACAGGATTTGTTTAATCAAACAATAAGGAGCTGTAAATAGTGGGATATTTATATCAGAACCACATTCAGCAAAATGGTGTATGCAAGACAACATCAATGAAAAAAAAGGGCAGTTGGTGAAATGAAGAATGCAAGGAAGGGATTCCATTTATGATTGTACCAGGTTCTGAGAAGTATAGAGAGTCCACAACACCCACAGACCTTTCCAACATGTGTCCATGTATTTTTGACATTTGTAGACTGTTTGTTTTGTATTTCCATCACACGTATTTGGCTTTGTGTGAGATCTGTGTAAAGGGGACATGAATAATGCTGAATAAAAATCAGAATATACTGCCCTCTCCTGACAGCTGGGTCAACCCCAGAGCGTGCAAGTAAAATACTTGGTGAACTTTTCTTACAAGAAAATTTGGTGCTTGATCCTTCAGCCTTTTTGTTATATAACTTGAAAATGCTCTTCCAATGAGAAAGTGGGTTTTTTGTCTTCTATCATGAGAAAATTAATGAGACTATTATTTGCTAATATGCATACTTTGGTTATCAACTCTTCCAAAACACATCTTTACAATATTTTAAAAATATTTCCCATATTGCCTGTTGTCAATTTACTTAGTTTCAGAATTGGCTTACTACCAGATTGTTGAAGATACATAAAATAATGACTGAAACTGCTGCCAAAGTGATAATGAAATTAGCCCTGCTCTTGTCTATAAACAGGTGAATTTTTGGGAGGGACACAATGATCAGTGATAGCTGAAAGCACAAAGAAGTCCACAGGACGTTTTTAAGTGTGGGATTGGATTGTAAATATTGTATGGTAAAGGTTTGGTTGGAAGTATGTTGGCAACCAAATAGACCTCATAGTTTTTTGAATTATGAAGTTTTTCCTTATATTTTGAGGCCAGGTTGCATTTTGTGAAATTCAGTTACAGAAAATAGTACTGTTTTTGTCTGATATTATCTCCCAATGTGTTCTTGGGCCACAGCTGAAAGAGACTGAGTATAAACCCTACTATTTTTTCCACCCAGTTTGAGAAGTTAGGTGATGAGGAAATTGAAAACATTCTTGTCAATAATTTGGAAAACCTCAGTGAAGATTTCTTTGCCTTCAGCAGGATATGTCTGCTATCCCTTTGAGCATCAATGGCCCTATTATTTATGTAGTCTTTTTTTCCTCCCCTTTTCTGCCCCCACTTCCCTGCCCTGTATGGGGATGTCTCTTCCATTTCTGCAGACTAAGAAGTTGTCAAGGAGTAGAAATTTCCATTTGGAGGTGACTGCATTGGTTTTGTCCTGTGTAGAAGACTACAGTACACTACCTAAAACACCAGTGAAGGACTAATTTTGCTTCATGCATTACATGTGTACCTTTATTTGTTAAAACTGCACAAGTAGAGGGTGTAGTGTCTCCCAAGCCTTTCTTTGTTCAGGGCTCATGATCTGATTTCTAGCAGAAAGCCACAGAAGTAGTGACTGGCTGCAGAAAACAGAGCTGGTCAGTGTATCAGAACATTAAGGATTACTGTGGCTGGGAGGAGATTATGAAGAAAACTAAGTTTTCCCAAGAATAGCACAGTGTAATGGAAAGATGTACAGCAGCTTGGACAAGACAATTACTGGTGGAGCTCTCAGTGGACTGGATAAACTTGCACATGAGCTTCATCCAATGTACTTGCTAAATTTAGATCTTCTCTAAGAGGTTTTTGCTTTGCCTCTTTTGCTGCATAGTAAACCATAAAATCCTGTCTTACATTTTTTTCCATTTTTTTTGGTCACAGTTCTGTCCCCTGTACTTTTTAAAATATAAATTACCCACCACACTATGCCTGATCCCATGCTGCTGCTGTTGGTACAATACAAGCACGTGGATAAGTAATCTGAGCTAGGAGTGTGTGCTCTTCCCAGCTAAGGGCTGTTGAGAGCACCTGCTCCCTCTTTCAGCTGTACTTCAGGATTGATGTTTGAATTCTATTCCTAAGGACTGGATGTATAATATTTTCTACAACAAACTGCCAAGCCTGCTTTGGTAGGCACTTAGCCACACCATCCCTGTCCTTACCCCATGCTGTCAATTAATATTGTGCCTACATATGTATATATTTATAATGGTGCTAGGTAGTTTTACAAATGAAAGTTGTGCTTTGGGTGTTGTCATAACAAGTGTTATTAATCTAAAAATATATATACTAAGTTTTGAATATATGCCCTGTGATATTGGCACTATTTTCAAAGTGATGGTGTTGGTGTTTTCCCACAAAGGTGCTCTGCATGGGCACTGAGGGAATGTGTGTGTATAATTTTCATGGATTGCTTTTGGGCATGTTTATGTCAAGGGTAAATAAAATAATGCTCTCAATCTGGTACAGTTTCTGCTCAATCTCAATCTGAGATTTGCAGCACAGAGGTTTGTGAGGGTGTCTCTGTTACTACTGAGCTGGTGGAGAAGATGTTGATCCAGAATATACAGCTGAGTTAGCTGGGAGTGCCTGGTGGGAAGTGGCATAAAACCCATGCAATCCCAAATGAAAAGGTGTTTTTATTCAATTAGGCTCTGACATTGCAGAAGTGTGCAGCAGACTGCTGTCCGTTTGGATAAAGATAATATTGATAGTAAGGAAAAGGACTTCTAAGTTCTAAAAAATATTACATTCTTAATGAAAACCCCATATTTCTCATTATTAGGTAATTCTGTTTTTTCAAGAGACCATAATTAATGGTTCTGGTAACTAATTAACCACTTCTAGCAAACAGTGAGATGCTGGACTGCTGACAGGTCAGCATTAATAGAGTAAATTGTGAAATGCATGTGATAATGTGATTTGCCATGGCACAATTTTCACATTGAAGTATTTGTGCAAATTGCATTAAGAGATACTGCAATATTGGTTATGCAGATTCAGTGCAAGGAGCATCTTGGTGCAAATACTGTTTAGGTGAAATGAAAAAAAAGACTTTTATTACTCATTCAGAGGAGAATTAATTGTCAGGTTTTATGAATCCTAAAATGTAGCCAAGATGAGAACAAAAAACACTTACTGAAAAGCTGGAATATTGATCAATGCAAGTGCTGTATTTTAATCCACCACTAATAATTTTATTTAATTGTCTCAAAGCTTTTTTGATATCAAGAGCTTGGCAAAAGAAAGGTGTCTCTGTGCTTCTAAGTTTTATTACACATGTAAACAAACCATCATGAAATGAATAATACTTTAAATTAAATGGATATGAAATAGCTTTAACTCCTGGTTAGTCCTTCTGAGATCTTTCTAATAGATTAGCAAGTAATTGGAAGGGTATCACCATGTGATTTTTCAGCTGTCTAATCACTGTATTAATACTATTAATGAAACCTCAGACTAAAGACTTACTAGGCATGGACAGTACAACATAGACCAAAAAGAAGTTATTCCTGATTTTCAGCCAAAAGTCATAAAGTGTCTGCCTCTGACTTGCTACTGTGATCAATAAGCACAGCAGTGATTAAAAAAAGTCTGGTTTTGCACCCTTTGTATTTAGAGAAGAGACCACTTTACAAAGCTTTGAGTGTCTTAGGTGCTCTACTGTCTCGTATTTTCCTTCTGCAATGCAACCTTGTCCTCAACTGGGCACAAAGTTGAAGTGCTGAGAGCAGGTGAGATGGGGCTTCAAGATAAAAATAGAGGTTAAGCTGTAATTTGCCATCATAGAAGACAGAAATCTCTTGCCAAGGATAGAAGCTTCCTAAACTCAACACTCAGCTTAAAACCCACCTGAGGTCCTGTGTCAGTACATGGTGTTAACTTGAATGGCCTTGGAGTAACCTTCCTTCTCTGGTCATGGTTCCAAATGTGTCCTCTTTGTTAGCCAAGATCATTTCCTCCTCCTTCACATGTAAGCAAGGTTTTGCAGTAATAGATGGTTCCTGCTGAGAGTTTGCCAGGCAACACAATTCTCCAGGGAGGCTTAAAATGTCCTCCTCTTAAAAAATGTCCAATTTTAACGGCTGTATTTAGGTGTTTGAGGCCATACAGTGTTTGCAACAACTATGATGGCTCTATTATGATAATGGAAGAAAGCTGCATTATGAAATAAATGCATTCTAGGTTTTCCTTGGCAACATAATGTAAGGATTGTTCTGCGTGTTGGTACTAAAGAATCAAAAACAGTTTAGTAAGTCGATGTGAACACTATTTCTTGTCGTGTGGTTAATGGATCTACTGTTGTATTTGTGTTCTTTCCAGCTCTGCTGCCTTACATCAATGAAAAATTATGTTTTTTCTTCAATGCCACAACGCTAGTCATCTTTATATTCAATGCATTCCCCTTCAAATCTTTCAGTGTAAGTTGTCTACCATTTTACTGGGTTAGAGTCATTTTCCTGGTCATTTTCTTGGCAGTAGAAAAGGATCATCTTTCTTGGTTATTGATGTTGCATTTAATAAGCTCAGTTGAGTATAGTCATGTTGATGTCTAAACAAATGCACTGCTACTTTTTTCTCTTTTTTGTGTGTAGAGCTGGCTGGAAACATGGCAGTCTGTAATTACCCTGGTTATGCTTCTGGTTAAAGCAACAATAATTTTTTTGCCCTTATAGTATTTATACCCTTTCTGAGCCTTCTTCCCTTTCCCAAAATCTATTGTTTATGATTGGCTGGGCAGATTTAGGAAACAGTGAAAATTTTTATGATTAGCATCTACAGTATATGAATAGTAGGCATTCTTCAGATTTAAAGAGGTCAAATTGATTTTTTTGTGCGTGTGACAGAATTTGTTCCTGGGGTGAGACTTTGAAGTAAAATTTCAAAGCAGTGACTAGGGGTGCAGCTCTGCAGCTTCTTACTGACTTTGTTCAGAGATCAGGAGCTAAAACTGCATGCTGCACTTTGAAAATTTACCCCTAAGTATTGAGTTCTACCTCAGAATAATTTTTTTCCAATAATTTAATAAACCCCTGAGAATGTGGTTTATAATGGAAATGCTGACATACTTAAACTTAATGCTAATCACTGAAAATTAGTAAGATCTTAAACAGAACTTGGGCAAAACCTGCAACTCATAAGTATCCTGTAGTTAATTAACAGGAAGTATTTCAGAAATGCATGATCCTCAGAAAACACTGTGTTAGCAGTGGTGCTGTCCATAGTAGCATCATATGTTGTTTTATTCCTCTTGCCATTATCCTCCAGTTCAAAGGAGAGTACTTCAGAGCACCTGGCTATTTCCCAAACATATATGTGCTGTGTGGAATTGTGCTTGTCAAACTTGGAAGCTTGTGGTGAGGAACATTCATATGCAATAACAACATAATAGATTCTTTAATATAAAAGTGTCGACAAGATTAGTGCTGTTACAATCTTGTTTATTTGAGTAGGACCTCAGGAAAGAACATCTTCCAGTCTTCAAATTGTATTGACAGTGTCCAGACCAGTGATTTTGAGTTCCAGGCATGTTTGCTGTGTGACTTCTTCTTCTACCTCACATTTCTCCATGGTAAAATCACTGCTATGACCATCTAATAAATACCTAGGGGTGTTTATTATTTATTCTAATGGGGAGGAATATGAGAATCAGGAGATGGAAGATGAGTTTTGATTATGGGGCAGAGGTTGGGAAAACAGACCTAAATTTCTGAGCCCTGCAAAAAAACTTGGATTTCTTGCACATTATGGTTGCTTTGTGCTGTGTAGGTGGTGGCTGTGTTTTGTTGTGCTAGTTTGGAAGGAGATTCACTGGGTATAATTGTTGGATATAGGTCTGGTCACAGGTTTTTTGCTCTCTATCTCATCTCCTTTATTGTGCTACTCATATAGCAGCCAGTGAATAGAAAACAGCAGGTTGTCACTATCTAAAATTTTATATTGTGGGTTAATAATATCAAATCTTAGCAATATAAATCAAAACATAGTATGTGAAATAGAATCTCCTTAGCAGAGCATTTGAAAGAAGAATTTGAAGGAGAATTATGTGTTTGAACCGTGGGTTTTTACAGAGCTTGTGGAAGGCAGTGTGGGAGCGAGCATGTAAGTAAATTTGAAAAAGGAGTAAGTGCTTGTGTTTTCCTTTTAAAAAACCTGTTCCCCAAATACTAATGTTTAATATTTTTAGTCACAATGGAATCATGGATGTCACAACCAATTTATACGATTTTCTCTATGAAAAACAAACAAAAACTGTGCATCTGGACTGACAAGCTGTATGCCAAGATTCAGCCAGATGCAATTTGAAATGTCCAAGACATTAAACATGCCCTGAAATGGAGCTTTTAATGAAAGTGCCATCTCGGTCTCAACTCCAGTGAATGCCAGTGTAATGCTGAAAGGAATTTATCATGCTAGATCTTAACTGTAAGTAGGCTACACTAATCTAGGAGTAAATATACTGGAAGTCTGCAGAAGTTAATGCTTGGGAGGTGATATTTCCATCACATATCCTATCCTGCCTGCACACTTGTTTATAGTAATCTATTTCTGATAAGTACATAAATTTTACCAAATTTAAGGCAAAAAAAAAAAAAGTGAAAAAAGAAGTTGTGTGCTTCGTATGCATTGTTTTGCTTCTTTCATTAATTCTTGCTGGCATTGTGGATGCTCAGATGAACAATAGAGTAGCCTGTAAAGATCAATACCAGATTGCTGATAGTGCCTATCTATTCAGAGAAGATTATTTGATAAATGGTTTGGTCCATATGTTTTGACATTTGTTAGCTGTATAGCGCAGACCAACTGGTAGAACTGTAGCTTCATCATAAAAAGGAGGAGCAACAAATACAATATTTCCCTTTCTGTACAAAACTGGTATACTTTAGTTTTAAAGCTGCAAGTAGATGATTTCAAGAGAGAAAAAAAAAACTCAAACTGTTAAGAATTCACATGCATTTTTAAGTTTTGTAATTTAGGCCTATGAATACAGTATATATAACTTGTACTTTATGGCTTTGGGGTTGATGGGATTCAGATCTCAAAATTGTAGTCTAGCTGTTTTATATCAGTGTCTCTGTACAGTGGATCAAACAGGTTCCTAGGAGAGCAATCCCTTCTGTGCTCCCCCCAAACTTGCCCTCTAAAAATCTGGGAAATTGAATGAAAGGTGTGTAGAGACAAGAACATCAAGAGCAGGCTCAAAAGTCAATGAAGCTTCAGAGAAACATCTAGAACTTTACAAGAACTCAGATTTTAATTTGTAGTATTTAGGTCAAAATTCTGTGCTAGTTTTTGCAAGATCTTTTTTCTTTTCCTTCAAATTCCATATAAAATTTGCTCAAGTGCGAAGTCCTGCACTTGATATCCACTTAAACGAAGGATATTTTCCATTTAAGTAGTTGTAGTCATCCAACTCTTCTCTTTTGTCCAGCCTCAGAGGAACAAGCAAGTCTAAATGCGAAAATCATACAGCAGTGTGTTCTGTAGACTGAATTAAAATATTTTTATGTCTTTATTTCAAGCTGTTTATGAGAGAAATTTATTAATAAATAAGTAAAGCAATAATTTTAAAATTGTAGGGAAACTTTGAAGTGGAAAACCCAGCCAAATTTAAGGACTAGAAAATATTACTTTAGAAGTGATTTTTAGTCTTTGTACAGGGAGACCTTGTACAGGTGAAAGGTAGTACTGTAATAGATATGGTAGGAAAAATACAGTGAAAAATTATACCTGACATCCTTCAACTTTGAAAAATATTTTAGAGCCTTAGAACAGGGGAAAAATAAAGGTTTCTCTCCCTCTTCTCCCACTTTGTGACTCTGTTGACTTCATGTCATGAGGAAAAGGACGGTGTTGGCTTAAATGCCCCTGGTCTCTAGAGGTGTCTTGGGGGTGCAGTGCAGGCATTACTTGCTGAGCAGGTGGTGAAGGGTGTCTAAACCTTGATGCTCTACCCCTTGCCATGTGTGACAGGTCCTCCTGTGCCAGGAGCTCCTTGGGCTGTTGTGAGTGCTGCTGTCCCTCTTGGGATTAGGAAGATTCCCCCTGTCCGTAACAACATTGGTCCCTGCAGGGGAGTGAAGGGAAATTGCCCAGGGAGGGTTTAGCACCTTGTGGGTACTCTGGAGTGGGGACCTGTGTCTCTGGGTGAGTAAGTGCTGGTTTTAACCAAAACAGACTTCTATGAACTGAGGGAGTGGAATTAGAATTTCTAGAATTTTCACCTAACAACCATAAGGGAAGAGTTAGGGGCTAACAGTTTTCCTTCATAAAATGTAGAAGAACACAAAAGGAAGACAGTCTGAGCTGGAAGAGGTATTTGTGGGTAGATCCAGGCATAGATTTAACATATTTAAATACTATTTTGTGAATATTACTCTCTTCCTACTTATTTTGGACAACCAGGTGTAACTTTCTATAGAATGGTAGAAAATGAGTGTCTCAGCAGGGGCTGGATTGCTCACTAGAAGGTGCACATGTATTATTTGCTGTTTAAAGAATGGTGACATGGTGTTTTGCAATCTGCTATCAGAGGATAATATTTGTGCTGGTTTTTTTAAGAGTTGCAGGAAGAAAATATTAAATGTCAGTTTCTCCTGTAAGTAACTGGCAGTAAGTAGATTTAAGTTTCCTGAACCACAGCTCTCAGAATAATCTTAAAATAGCCACTTTCTTGTTTTCCTGGTCTATATATGAAACAGGTGTATTAACATATTAATGATCAGATGTTATATTTAGCTCTGCATTTTAAGGATCTTTAGCAACGTAGAAAAGGATGATTTGACAGGCTTAATTCAACACTGGGCAACAAATAAAGCTTATAATGAAATTAACATAAATCATTAGCATTAATCATTCAGCATTATTGATAGCCATATAAAGAAATGTATCACAGCCCTGGAAGTAAAGAAGAGAAGAGCAATGTTTCTTGCCAGCTGTCCTGATGAGCTATGAGCCCATATGGTAGTGGTACTGGCTTTCCTTTCTAATTTTCCTCCTCTGCTTGAGCTGTCAGGAGCCCCTTTCTCCCCTTTTCTTTTTCCACTGACTGCAGCGATAGCTTCTATCTAATTTTTTTGAAAATGCCAGCTTTTTAGAACAGGTCAGACTCCATCAACATCTGACTGTCACTAGCCCTGTGACCAACATGAGCAAACTAGCTCGGTGACAATTAACATGCAGTCTACATTCATCGTTTTCAATTTGGTAACCTTCACTTCTGCTTATACTTTTATCACTTCTGAGACCCAGTAAGAGTTTTCCTCACTGGGAAATGAAATATTCTTAAAGTAGCATTTGGAAACCCTTTATTAGGAAATGTGTGCATTTAAAGTTTGATATGGAAAAAAATGAATAAATGCAATTGATAAGTCACTATTCCCTGGATAGCTTTTTTCTGCTTGTGTGCTGCCCTCCCTCCATACCTGCCAGTCCTGTGTGTGTCTCCCTGCCCTTGTCTCTCAAAAAAAGTGAAAGAATTGAGGTTAAAATAATAAACACTGCTACTACTGCTTGTGCTTTGAAGCATTTGAGGATCTGAAGTTACTCAGTCGTCCTCATTTACCTGAAGTTCAGTGAAACATTAGGTGAATGTGGCTTCTGGGATTAAGGAGGCGGACTGACAACATATCCCTAGAGCTATAATCTCATAGGCACTGCATACTTTCTTCATAGTTTTGGCATTTTTTCAAATGTTAGACAAATCTTCACGATCAGCAGGGCTCAGGCTCAGTGCTGTGAGAACATGAGCAAAGTAGGTGCACTGGGGAGGTATCACAGAGGTAGAATCTTTGCATGGCAGTGATGAAAATTACTTCCTTTTCTGTTGTTTCATATCTTTACCTGGTCCCATTCATTTAGTTGTGTTGTATGAGCAATTGAAAGAATTCTGGCTGTCATGAGATCTCCATTTTCCTAGTTGGGAGGATGACTAAAATGACTTCAAATTAGAAAACCATGCATATCCAAGCAATATTTATATTTCTCTGTATTTTTATTTTTTTTACGGTTGGTTCTATTTACCTTTAAAATGTTCAAGCACATGGATAATAAGCCTTTTTTCTTCTTAATTCAAGATCACAGAATATATAAGGGATATGGTTAAGCACTGTCAGAGCATTGCAAGATAGTACAGTACTGTCAGCTCTCCTTAAAATGCATTTATTTTTAAGTTTCTTGGTAAAAGGATCTGGTGTACTTAAACGTGTACTAAATTTAACTTACTGGACTTTCTCTCGAATAATTAAATATCACTTTACAAACATTTCTGCCTTCTGTTGCCATAAAATAGTCTTCATTTTCATGTTTGTTACCTTCAGAAGAGCATAAGGAAAACAGGTGTTGAAGGAAACACATGAACACAGAGAAGAACCCCATACTTGGTCATTCTTGGGCAATTATGTGTTCACCTCTTAAATTTGCATGGGGCCTTATGTAGAAATACATACCATTCCCTTCTGCTCAAAGTCAGTGTTGCAAGGGAGCATAACAACCCGGACTAGTATCCTATAGCACAGCGAATAGATACTTTAATTTCATGGTTTAAAAAATACTTGAGTTGACCTCAGTATAATTCCTATATTTTAGTCATTTAGGTGTCATGGCTCAGTAATCATTCATTAACTATAGTGCTTTTCAAATGAAGAACTGAGATGAAAATTTTTCTTAATGATGACAAGTGATGTAATTTAGTTTTATTCTTATATTATAGTGGTGCCCGCTAGCGCCGCTGTAGTTAAGGGTCTGTCAGTGATTCCATTATAAACCCCTATTTTCAGAGGGTTTATAATTCAAAAATTGATTTTAGACTTAAAACTGCCACCCAAGGTCTAAGTCCTGGAGCTTGTTTTTATATACAAATTGGTATTTTGGGGAGAAGAGGAGGAAAGGTTAATGGTTACTCAACTATAAGATTGAGGGTTTTCTCTTTTAGATTTTTATTTGTGCTTCTATCATACTAAAAAACACTTCCTCCATCTCAGCGCCAAGAAAAAAGGCCACTATCAAGTACTTTATGACCAAAGAAGGGCTGCAGATCTTATTAAGCACAGTGTAAGAATTGAATTGGGCTGAAGCTTGTAAAAACGGGTCCATGGCTTTGAAAATCCCATGACATTTGATCAGAGGTCAAAATCTCTTTGAGAGTAGTTATTTAGGGGATTGGGGTAGCCATGAATCAAGGCCTCCCCCTTCTCCACAGATCTGCTGTTTTGCCTTGTTGCCATCAAGAGGCTGCAACAAAACTGGTACTAATATTATAAAGGCAATTTTCAAAGGAGTGTAAGGTACTTACCAGGCCCTAAATAGCATCTCTGGAATTGAGAATAGGAAAGTAAATATAGCAGTGGCTTGCTAAAAGCTCACGGGAGGGAAGGGAAATGAGCTGGTTCCTAGCTGGAGCAAAATGAGCACTGGTAGATATGGGAGCTCCAGCAAGGAAACCTCTGTGACTTGGCACATGGGGGTTGGCTGATGAGAGGAGGGAAAGACAGCTCTGGAATTGCTCAGGACTCTTGGAAAAGGGGGATCTACACACTGAGAGCATTCCTGGCCAAGTGCCCCTCAGCTCCTTCTAATTTCTCTCTGGAACCACACTTCTGAGCTGAGAAGAAATAGGGTTGATTGGATTTAAAGCTGTCTATTGGATACTGGAGTAGAGTGGAATTTATGGTGTAGGCCACATGTTTTTTCTTACCATGTAAGAAACAAAAGAACCAAGTTAAAAAATCAAACAGTTGATTTCAGTTCTTTTCCAACATAATTACTTATGCTCTATCTATTATAATTATTTATGATCAGTGGTCCTTGATTTTGTTTCTGGTCCATGTTAACTGTCAGAGATGTTGCTCTTAATTGTGGATGGAAATATGAGAATTGGCAGCTGTTCGATATGCATCTCTCTCCAAAGAGTAAAAGAAGCATGTTAGGTTTTGAGGATGTAAAGTTTCAGACCAGTTTTGTATTTTAGAGAGACAATGTAGTGGGTTGTCTAAAACAATGTCCTTCAAGCAGACCCATCAATTTAAATACCCACAATTATCCTTGGGGACAGTTATCCTTTTGATCTTTAGTAGCAATAATTTTTACTCTTTTCTCATAATCACAAAATGAAAAATCTTCAAGGTAGTCACATAAATGTTAAAAATAGTTTTTTTTGATAGTGAATAATAAAAAACCCTCCCAGTAGATCCAAAGGTATCAATACACAAGAAAAAAACCCTCTTTTAATCTCATTCTCATCTCTAAGTGACTTCAGAGAAATTCTTTGTTTCTCCTGACAGCTTCTGGCATCTCATCACCCATTTCAATGTACTGTGCTGCAGAGAGGATACATTTCTGTGCAGATGTGTAGCAACTGGATATTTCACGAGATCTGCCTGGTGCTGTATAATGTATAAATGCAGACCTGTGTATGAGCCTTATGTTAGGGAAAGGAGAAGAAAATATTCTCCTGTTCCTGATCCATGGCCAACTCTGCCTCCTTTGCTACTCATGCTGGGCTGCCTGAAGATTTGAGGGATGCTTGGACTGAAGAAGAGGGGTAATATGTGAAAGAACAGCTCAGGACTGGTAACCACCAGCCCTGAAAAGCAGGTGTAGTTGTGTAATGATAGATGCTAAATTAAATGTAATTAAATTAGATGTAAATCTAGCTTTACATTTATTTTCTTTAAATTTCAGCCATTTATAAACCCTGAAATCTAATGGAACACTTTCTGCTGGTTTTGGTTACAGCTTTGTGAGCAGGTTTGTGCTGAAGCAACGTTTTATACATTTTACTGTGCATTTAAAAAAATGTATTTAAAATTATTATATTTTTTGCACTGAAAAATTCAATTAGAAGTGTTTTGTGTTTCTCAGAATGGGATTAACACTCCAAGGAAGGTAATCTCATGTCATAACTGCTAGAACGGCATCTCTTTCTCTCAGGTGGAATTATGAAGGTTAGAATGAAACACAGCTCTTAATTCAGCATAGAGTGCCAACTTGCAATACTGGCATGGAATTTTGATGGGCAGTAAAATTATAAACTTCCAATTATTTTTTGTTATTGACAAGAAAATAATTTCTTATATAAAGCTGTTTCGTAATGAATAACATTATTTTATTTTTACTATCTGTCACCATGTTTTCAGGTAGCCCCATAATTTAAAAACAAGATATTTAGGGACACATCAATTCCAAAGGCTGGAATCCTTTTATCTTACCTTTCTTTTAGGGTAGTTGTGGTCATATCTGAAAAACTTGTGTAGTTATGGAAGTCGTACAACAAAAGTAATTTTTGGCTAAGTTCTGCTAACTTTTGGATAAGTTCTGCATTCTGGAATCAAACTAGTTTTGCCAAAGAATTTAGTATTAGTTTGTAACTAATCAGCCACCAAAAGATGCTGCCTGATGATTGTTTCTATCACAAGGGTAAAAATGTTTTTGTTTTCTAGGAAAATAGTTGTTTAATTTATTTATTATTTTTAAGCCAGCCCTAGTATACAGGCAATACAAGTGACTAACATATGGATGTATGTAGATACTTGTCACCTTGAGTCCTCTGTGAGTGCAAGCAAAGATCTGCCCACTGATCTCTTTAGCAGATATTTGCTTCTTCAGATGTGATCTCTGAACACCTGCCGGGTAAGAAGAGGTTCAGAGCTGGTGGCAGCAAAACTTCTGACTGCTGCACACTATCTGAGCTCTGCCTTCATTGTTACATTTGGGGATTTCACAAACACTCAAACTGTTGATGAAACACCTGTTAGGTTGTGGAAATACCCCCTCAAACAGGGATAATACTGTGACACTGAGGCATACGAGTTTGTGAGAGTGATATATTTAAATATTTGGCATATTTGAATGAATATTTGTCACTGATTCATGTCTTGCTATCTGGTTAAAACTAGAGTGGAAGATCAGGACAGGATGATACCACACATTTTTTAGGTTTCAGTTTACTTTGAGGACATGTATATTTCCTTAGGACCTGTTTTTTGTTGTAGGCAATGTAATTAATTATATCATGCAATCAAATACATTTTCCATTTAGACTGTGGAGAAGGCTGTATTGAGGAAAACAAGGTGTCTTAATTTGTCTGTTCTTATTTCCAGCCATTTGCATATGTGCAAGCAGTAGGAATTTTGCTGGCTGTGTAGGTGACCTGCAGTACTGGTGGTGATTATAGATGATGCTTCCTTCTCTTCTTGTATATTTAGGTTTGATCAATTCTCTTCTGTGCTCCTTTACTGAAAAAGAGTATCGACTTCATCATGATCTGACTTCATTGCCCACCAAATCTATTTGCTGAGGATAGGTACCTGCCAAGGAGCACGTTTCACTGGTTTTCTGCAAGCAGCATTAGTGGCTTCCCAGTCCTCATCCACTTTTCAGTGCTGCTCCTGTGTGATGTTGGTGTGATCTGAGAGCAGTCCATCTGAGAAAGCATCACTGCTTTGGAATCAGCAAAAACACAGTTTAAAAATGCGGCCATCCACTTGATTTATTTAGAGAGGTATTGGCATAAAAATTTCCATATTAAGATCTTAATTTGCTTCTTCCTAAAACTAAAACTTTAAAAAAATTGTTGATGAAATTAAAAGCATTTTAGATTGTAGCATGAAGCCACTGTTTTCCTTGAGCATTTAGGAAGTTTAGAGAGTAAAGACTAGCACTAGTGATTGGAGGAAGATGTTATCTTTGGTTGGCTGGTTTTCCAGTTTGGAATACATGAAACTGATGTTGACAAAACATGCTTTGAAAAACTTCTTAAGGTGCTTTGGGTTGCAGACCAATTCTGCTTTTGTCTTGCTAATCTAAAATAAGCATAAAGAATAGGCAAGGCTTAAGACTCCTTTCCCACCTTCTGTATAGTGCTTAAGCAGACTCAAAATGTGCCATTGCAGTCATGGGAGGGTGTGTATCCATAAAGATTCTGGGAATGAATAATGGAGTTGAGAGTAATGGAAATGGAGTGCTTAGACTTCTCTTAAATGCAGAAGTTTTATCACGTGTAGTCCATTGGAATAAAGAACAGTAGCTACTCAGTGAATGCATTTGTGCTCTGGACCTTTCCTAATTATCAAAATGAATCAGCAATTTAAGATTCAATAATAAAGATGTCCAAATATTCAGATATCTGCTACCTGCTTCTACACATGGGTAACACCAAAAAACATGTGCTTTTCAGTGGCAAAATCACTGGAGAAGAAAAGCCTTTTTTTATTTTTCTTAAGGTTTAAAACCTCCAGGGCAGTTAGAAAACCATGTTTTTCATTGAACTGTGTCTCTTTGAAATTCACAAGGCTGACATGTCATTGGCATGACGTGTCTCAGTCCGTTACACAGAAATGCCACATTACACTGTGTGACGTGACAGGCTGACAAAAAGGGACACGACGCACCAGCCCAATGGGATGTCAAGCCTGAGAAATTTAAGCCATGCTGTTGCTTAAAAAAAAGCACAGGGCGTCGAGGGGGGCACACTCCATGCTGATATCCAGTGCTGTTGGATTTTATACTTTCTAAAAAGGTTTTCTTGGTTCAGTGAGGCTTCTCTTGTGTTTGAAAATAAACCATGCAAATTTAAGTTTCTACTTTTGTATATTTTATCCTGTGGCATCACACAGTCTTGAGTTCCTCCAGAATCCCTGGCCGTCCTTTGCAGAAATTCTGTGGGCTTGGAGTGTTGTGACATGGGGATTTGAGTTCCAGAAGTGCTTTACTCTGCATTTGGGATTGCTGCATGCATAGACAAGGATTGTTCAAAGATCACAGTGATAACGTGACATGCTGTAAGTCACAGTTCAAAATCTGTGAAGGGTTTTAAAATTATTTTAGTCATGTAAGGCTTCAGAGAAAAGTCTAGTTAGAAGGAAGTCTGTCCAGGATAGGGCAAATTGAAGGGTGGGAGAGCTTGAATGAATTAAAAGATCATTAATAGACAATTTTTTTTCCTGGAAAATGCTTTCCCTTGATACTTGTTTTCTTTAAGTAGCAGCAAAAGTATTTCAACAATCTCTAAAGAGTTTAAGAACAATATACTTAATTACTATGAGTAATTTCAGAGCTAATTAATGTGATAAATCTCTATAGTGAAATATTCTTAGCTACTGATCAGTGTGAAATAGATTGAAGTCAGTGCAGATGTATCTTCCCGTTCATTTTACATTTGGTGTAGAGTCGTGAAAATGAGCATTCAGGCATATGTACACATCTTACTTTAGAATTTGAATATTTGGGATTACATCATGTACATATAATTTTAATGCAGTCGTTTATGTGCAGACTTCGGCATGGATTTTTCTAATAGGTTGCAATAATGGGTTGACATCAAATAGACAAATTAAATTTAGTGTTCTTAAAAACCTAGCATGATGGTTCACCTATTAAAAATAATAATTCATTTATGGGCAAGGAGTTCAAGAAATAAATTGCTGCATACATTTTTGTTAATTTCTTTGTATTTTATGCATTGTAAAAATTTTATGTGGAGATAATGCACAGTTAAATTTGTTTCTTTTCAGTTTCTCAACATGTGGAATGAACTTTGACTACAGAAGCATAAATCAGCTAAAATACACTTTTGTAATGTTAGTGGGATGTGACCTTAAATGTGTGTGTTTCTGTAATTCCTGGTGGTAAACAATATCTTCTCACCAATATGCTTGAAACTGATGAAAGAATTTGGTCTGTAAGTGTAAATTTTGCTTTGCAGAAATATTTTCCATCTGTTTGCAAATAGGCTTTTCTGAAATATGATTGGTTTGTTTATGTGCACCTTTTGCATTGACTTAGGTGTGCTTTGGATTGTGTTCAAGAATATATTATTTTTTCACTGAGAAGTCTGGTTCTAGTTTCAGCCAGCAGTATTGTGGAGAATATTTTTTTTTCTTCCTAAAAATGCTCATACCCAGATCATAAGAGTGGGTGCAGTGTGTGAAAATGACAGGTCCTGACTTTTTACATCTTTATTCCCCAGTGTGAGGAAAAAAAAAGCCTCTGAGGTTGTGTCCTGTGGGTGTCTGGGTCTGGTACTCAAACTCCCACCTCCAGGTTCTTCCCAATGGCCACAGTGAGAAAAATGAAGTATAAGGTCAAAGAAAGGGGCTTGAACACCAAACACTTTCCCTTTTGCCCCAGGGAACAGGGAAGAAACTTGAGGAGGAAAGCTGAGGCCAGGAGTGGGACCAAGAGCTTGCCAAGCAGAGCAATGGATGTTTGGTACCTGCATTGCCTTTTTACCACTGCATTAAAAATTGCAGACTGGAATTCTCTGTTCTGTGAAGCTGATGGCCAGGATTTTGGTGAGGAAGTAATCTTTGCCCAAATGCATGCATGCATAGATTGGCATGTGGAGCTGTAATACAGAAACCAGTGTGCAATTTCTGCACAGAGAGCTGTAGAAAGGTGATTGTAGAATTGTGAGGTCTGGATAACCAGCACTATATAGTTTAGCTTGTCTCTTTGCTGCAAAAGTATCTGGGTTCTGTGGCTGAGCTTGATACCACAAAACTGAGGTGGGGAACTCAGAGTTTCTGCAATTATTTCTGCTTAATGTGGCTATTAAGACTTGCCTGTGCAGCTGCTACTGTGGGACCTCTGGGCAGATGGCTTCAAAACTAAGTTCAAACGTATTAAAATTATTATTTTTAAGACTTTATGCATGCAAGCTCATGTGCAAGTTCACCTATGTTACATATTCATTGAGAAATGAGAGAACTATACAGGTATCTGTATTTTTCAAATGGAAGTAATGACTCTGATGTCACAGTACTTCTGAAGCGGACTTTCAAACGTGTGACTATTTTTAGCCAGATCCAGTTCTGCCATTCTCAACTCCTCAGTGTAGCTCAGCCTCCAAGCATAATGAAGCTATTAGTATTTTATGAATTGAACTCTTTTCCTCTTGGGGGAAGGAGGGCCTCCTGAGTATGTTAAGCAAAGCAGAATTCATATGAATCATATGGCTGAATTACAGAACATCTAGTTATGCCCTTGAACTTTATGATCTGCTGCAAAAGGCATGAGCATTGTAAAGGTATGGAAAAGGCAGGATCTGGGATCAGCACTCAATATGTCAAACATTAGTTAAAGCTGAAGAAATGCAAGTTTGTTGTGGAAACAAAGAAACACACAACAAAGTCTGCTGGAACCGAAGTTCCTGAGATAATCAGGAATACTGCTTTGAGAATCTCCTAATCACCTTCCAAAGTACATTGGCTAAAAGTTCTCTGGCATTTTTTATTTATTTAAATTCTATCTGGTTGGAAAATCTAAACTCCATTACCTTTAAATTTAATGCTGACACATATTCCTGAAGCACAAGAAGGATTTGAAACTACAGAGCCTAATGATACTGCTTTGTATTTTAATTAATAAGATTTCTTTCATGGCTAAAGATATAACTTGATACTTGTTCTGGTTTTGTTTTTTGTTTTTTTTTTTTCCTTAGAAGTGTGTGTATTAGTTTTTTTCCCTCCTGTCCCCCTGTTTTACTTGTTTTTGTTTTGCGGTTTTGTTTTTTTTTTGGTTGGTTAATTTCTGGTTTTGGTTTTTTGTTGTGTGTGAATTTTTTTTTTTAACTTGTGTTCTTGTTACTGCCAAATAAAATTCACTACAGCTGCTTTGGCAGAGGCTGTGCTATTTTGATGACTTCGATTTTAGCTGCATCCTTTTTGTTATCATATTTTGAGGCATAAGATATACTTGGGTGTTCTATGTCTGTGATTTTGGGAATTTTAGCGTTTTAAACAATATGTGTTCTTGGGTCTGAAGGACTGATTTTTTTTTTTTTTAATTCAGAGCCTTTATCCTCCTTAGCTTTTATTTACACAACATTATGCATGCAATTTGCAGATTCAAATGACAATAAAGATGCTCTTTTTGCTGGACAAAGAAGCTTAAAATTTGCACTCTCATTCATATAACAGTGTGGCATGTGTAACAGTGGCTCCAAATTCTGCTTGAGTAGGAAAAAGCACAGGAACTTTAAAAGTGCACGTATGTTTTCCTAAATCTGTACAACACGACACGCTGTGAAGACAGCATTCAGCTGCATTTGCTCTGAGAGCACACTGATAGACAGATGGGCTTTGAGAACAGAAGTGACAAATGTCATAAATTTCTCTTAAAGAAAAGTGCTATCATTTCTGCTACTTGCTTACATATGTTTTCAAGCATGACTGTCTTAAGTGTTGCTAAGTTACATTGCACTGATAATTCAGTTGCACCTTGGGGCTTTCAAGCAAGGGTTAAATTCTACAAGAATTCTGTTTCTCTGAGATTTTCTACAGATTTGCGCTCAGTTGATGCAGACAAAGCAAGATTGCTCAAGTGGCCCTGCACTGGACAGATAATTACACTCTGAAAGAATACAGGTTGTCATGGTTTGGTCTGTTCGGCTTTTTTTTTTTTTAGTTTTCAGTTGGAGCAGATTGCTGTGAGTGTCTATTTTGAAAAGGTTTTGCTGAGCACAAGTATAAACAGACTCTTTTTCAGATTGTTCTTACTTGCTATGAACTTCTCCTAGCTCAGGAAGTTGATCACTTCTTTTCTGATTGTTCCCAGAGAGCATCGTAAATATGCTAATATAATCTTGCCTATTCAATTGTATTTGCTCTGGGTTTCCTTTGTTAGGATCCCCTCCTTTATTAGATGAGACCTTGTTCAAAGAAAAAAAAAAACACCAGGAAACACCTGCCTTGTGTTATCTTCTCCCATTTCATAACCTCAAATATTAAGAACTGAATTTCTCTTGAACTGATAAACCCCCTGACCAAGTGCTGCCTCCTGCACTGTAGGAGCAAACAGTGGAGCTGTCCTAAAATGAATTTTCCTTCAGGACAGATCAGGTGCAAGGTTACTCAGGCTGGATGAACTTGCCCAAGGCTTCTGCTGGTTGCCACTCCTGATTGAAGGCTTGGGCTATGCAGCTGCATCTGTGTGTACTCACTCTGCTTGTGTTTAAAGTAGGGCTCCCATCTGAAACTGTCTGGAGATCTGTTCAGCCCCGAGCCTGTAGGCTTGTGGTGATGCGATGGAACTTCCTATTCAGACTAAGTAGTGCATTAACTTTCAAAATGAAAAATATTTTCTCCATCTGACTAGGAGTGTTTATTGTGTTTCTAGAGTGGGTTTGATGGGAATGTAGATTAGCCCACCTAAATCTGACACTCAGGGAATGTTATAAATCCAGGCAATTGAGCTGTGACAAGTGAAAATGGGAATTATTTCACTTTCCTTTACCTGAAGCACACACAGGTTAAACAGCCAGGTTAGATGCTTCTGGTGATTATTGTCCCTTTGTTTCTTCCTAAAAAGACTGTTCTCTCTTGAATGTGTACAACTTCCAAAGGAGAAAATACAGAGTACTTCAATTTGACTAGGCTCTCAAATTTATGGTTGAATACTAATGTTAGTATGAGACATGGGGGAAGAAATGCCATGTAGCCTGTGCTCCTTTAAAGTAATTTTCAAATGTAAAATGCACAATTATGACAGTGATCTTTCACATAGTAGAGATTGGAAAAATAAAAAGCATTTGTTATTATGCTTTGGAATTATTTTTTAAAATAATTATGAAACTAAAGTGTGGTCAGATAATTACTACTAACCTTTGAAACATTGCCAAGCATAATGTTATATTACTAAGGGCAGGAATGGTTTTAAGAAGGAATCCAGGGGCTTTCCATAGCTGTTTACAGATGATAAAAGTTAACTGAGAGATGGAGAACTAGAAATGTGCAGAAAATGTATTCAAATACAATCCTCATGGGCATCTTCTTTCTCTTAAATTTGGTCTTAAAGTATCATAGGCAATGTGTGATATCCTGTGGGATAATTAACAGTGCTGATGTGCAGGGAATAACCAAATTATCTGGTCCAGCATGGCTGTGATGCAGGATGTTTATGGTCCTTGCAAGGGAAATATGTTAAATACAGACTGTTTCTCATTTTAGGCATGCTGTTGACTGGGTTTTTTCTCAGTAAAAGGCAGTATTGTCCAGGAGGTAACTGCAGTGCACCTGGCCTTGGTGTAAGTTAATTGTAGCTTCTGCTGAGGTGCTATCTGCATGGGTAGCTTGCTTTTTTTTTTGGTTGGGTTTTTTTTTGTTGTTGTGCAAGTGTGGAAGGCAAAAAAGCTCAGGCGATGACATTACTGTCACCTGCTTAAAACAGTATGAAGTTCTTCAAGAATCGGCATAATCTCCAGGGCTCACTGTTTTCCATGAAAGCATTTATTTCAGTCAAAATACTTCACGTTCTTCTCTACACAGACATTTCAAGAAAAGTTAAAAACATGCCATTTTAAAGGGAAGCCTTACCTTTCTTTGCAGATATACCTGCTTTTCAGTAGATTGTGCCATTGTGGAATGAAATCACAGACCTTATTAGGCAAAGAGGATTCACAGGGAAGGTAAATAAACTGAGATGCTTCTAATAAAAGTTGTAATTGAAACTGTTTTAGAGTGGTGAACAAGACTTTCTGTTCACCTTCTTGATTTTTATTTCACTGTTTTACCTAGCATCTTCCTCAGTAACCTACCCTTTAATTCTGTTTAAATGAAAAACCAAGATAACATCTCCCTCCCCCCCCACCCCTGCTTTATTTTATTTTATATCTGATTTGCCCTCTCAGAGCAAGGGGAAACAATCTTGCCCATCTGCTTGTAAAAGCATGATGAATCTTTTGAATATGCGAATGTAAGATCTGTTCAAGATGTCATGTTTTTCCCTCTGTTGTTAGCTGGGAGACAACACGGAATACCCTGATTTACCTGTGTAATCCCAGTGTGTCTCAGGTGCCAGGACTTGCTGTTGAGATCAGCATGTCTCCTGTCAGAAATGGCTGGAGTGAGACAGGGACGGCACGACCACTGGGCACAAAAAGCTGCAGAGGTCAGGTTTCAAGGACAGCCAGCGTGGCAGTGATGTGGCAGTGACAAGTTGTCAAGCGAGCAAATATGAAAGCGGGGTTGGGAGGGAGGGAGGAGGAAAAAAATCTTGTCATTCCTGATGAAATATTCAGTGTAGCAGGTAGCAATGGGCTGAATGGGTAGCACTCATGAGTTTGGGGATTGCTTGCAGTGGAGAGGTGTCCCGGGGTTGTGAGGGCTCTCTGCTGCCCTGATGCCTCTCCACAAGAGATGTCCAGCACAAATCGCCTGCTTTAAATTTTTTATTAAATATTGCACTCCTGTTTATAGGAGTAGCACCATCAGGCTTGGGTCAGACACCTTTTAAAGCCCTAAGCTGCTGGTAAGTCATCCATATAGATCCTTGAGTTGTTATGGGGTGATGTATCATAGGGAAATTTAGAAAGAAAACTGTAACAGTGGTGCCAGTTCTGAATGATCATAAATAATCATTGTTAACAACTCTGCTGTGTAATTTTATGGGTTTGTTTTCAGACACTTTTAATTTTATTTTGAATTTTTCATACTGTATTGAGTTGAAACACTTCTGTTTGTGGTTCTGTGTATTCCATAGTACATAGTTTATTTGTCCCTGAAACAGACTGCAGTATTATGGTGACTTTTATCTCCTGGCATATTTGCAGAATTCTTGATACTGGCTTTCTTAATGGTAATAGCTTTTCACTACATGCACATTATTCCTTGGATCAGGAAGACATTCCCCAGCCTGCATATGTGTACATGCACACTAATCCTGCATGTATATGCAGAATGGATGTTAATTTAAGCTTGATTAGTATAATCTCATTAAGAATAAATACTACAAGAAGTGTCTCATGACTCCCAGTGAAGTCCTTGAAGAGCTTGCAGTAATATGAGGAAAAATGGTGTATTTCTCTGCTGCAAGTATGCTTGCATGTTCTGCTATGTGGGATTTAACAACTTTGCAATCAGTTCTTTTTGTCAATGTGCACAATTGTTCTTAAATTAGTAAACACAATCCAATGCTTTATTGTGGATATACATGGAAAAATGCTTTAAATATGTCTTGTGTATTAAATTTCTTCAGGGTGTACTTTTAACTGCCATCAGTTACTTTTTAAGTTTAACTTTTTATTTCTTTACATGAGGGAGCAGCTGCATATTGACAACTAGTGATGCTGAAGGGAGGAATAGAAAGTTCTCTTTACAGTCCTACTCTCTTCTTTCTGTATAAAACAATTTAATTATTTTTTAATTCATCTGCAGCTGCTTGGGTTATAGTGTGGTAGTGGAGGGATAGAAGGAATGAAAACACCCTAAATCCATAGTCAATAAGTCAGTATTTAAAAATGGATAAATATTACTTTTTAGCCTCACAGAAATAGGCTTAGTTGCTTGAGAACATAGATGGAAGGAAAAATTCCTGAGGCAAAATGGTCTTGAATTGAAAAGAGAAAACAAGTTTAACTGAAAACAAAGCTATGAAAATGTTTAATGATTCAATGTGGGTTTGTCTCATGCAAGAGCCATACAGCTGAAGAATAACCATAGGCGTTTAAATTCGAAAACAGGCACCAGAAAAGTGCCAGGAGTCAGTGCAGAGTGAAGGAGAGGAGGACCTGTCAGCTGGGATCTCCTCCACCTGCGGGCTGGGGAGCATCAGCACCTTTGCCCCAGCAGCACCCCAAGAACGGCGCTCATGGCCAAAGCCCATGCCGGGCTTGCTCTGGGCTCTGGCAGGGGCTTCTCAGAGCTGCAGGCTGCCTCACACCCTTGGCTTCCCCCTCTCTCAGCCCCTAAATTATCAGGCTAGCCCAGAAATACGAGGTCTTGAGAGGGGGGAAACATCAAGAGATGGGCAAAGGTTCAAAAGAGGTTCCTCCCTGATGTAGCTGTCCAGCTCTTTATTCCATGGTCCGAGAGGGAAGAGCAGGGAAAGAGAGCGAACAGGAAATGTCAGGGGTTTATCTAGGCTCTAGACAGGGAGGGTTTCTTGGCTCTCCACCATCCCTGTTGGGGCATGAAGGAGGGGTCCAGGCTTATCTTGATCAGAGTCACAGGGGTCCCGGGGAAGGGGGAAAACATGGCCTGAGAGGAATGTAACACCTCCTGTGCTCTCATCCCTCCTGCTGCATCCTGCAGGTGATGGCACAAACATATCAAAGACTTCTCTCTCAGTCTCCTTCTTCAGAGCGCCATGGCTTTCAAGTAAGACAACAACAAAAAAAAAAAAAGTGAGAGATATTTTTGAGGTGGACTAAAGCAAAAGATCCCAAATGATAAATGTTGAAATCCAGCAGAGAAGTTGTTCAATATTGATAACCTGGGCATGTGAGATGTTATTTTCTCAGCGTCTCGTTGGCATCTGAAGTGCTTGCAAAAGAGAATTTGGACTCTGATTTTTAAAATACAGATTTCTAGTTTTGTTGAGTTTTTTTTTTTTTTTTTTCATTTGTAAAGTTTCCTTGGAAATGTAAAGTCATGTTTCCTATTAGTGGAAGACCTTTTCAGTTACCACATTATGAAATATAAAATTTTTCATTCCTTTCATTTATAGAAAAGGAGGAATTGTGAAGGACACTCACCTCTTCCTCCAGAGGACGGCTCCTACCCCTTTGTATCCCCTCTATTCCACTGATTGTTTGGGCATCCTGTAGGAAGGTGTACATTTGTGTATATTCCTTAAAAATTATGAGAACACTCCTTAGTTAAGACTTACACATACACTAACTGACCACTTAATTTTTCCTGTAATAAGGGCTGAAATGGATTTTTAAGTTTATTTTAGTATGCTATAAAGAGCCTTACACACTCCCATTATGTACTAGGGGATGTGGTGTAGTCTCTGGTCTT
Organism: Chloebia gouldiae; assembly: GCA_003676055.1. NCBI lineage: Eukaryota > Metazoa > Chordata > Aves > Passeriformes > Passeridae > Chloebia > Chloebia gouldiae. The sequence continues at coordinate 1,290,103 of QUSF01000073.1, read as the reverse complement.
GTCTGAGAGCTAATGTGCTTCCAGTTTTGTTAGTTTGGCTCTTGCAGAGGAGTAATTGAGTACCTGTAGCTTTTAGACACTTTTTCCTGGTGGGTCTTGCTGTTACCAATCTTCACCTTGTGAAGACTGCTCTTACAAGCTTCTTTTTCTATGAATAAGTGATAAAGTGCCAGTCAGTGCTGTCTTTAGGGTCACTTTGGAATTCAGGTTTCTGAAAGATGGCTGGTAAGGGGTGTTTTCATTCATATGGGAATGAAAAGTTGCTGCTGCAATCTCATGTGTATTTCTCTTGTGCCTGATGCAAGCAAAAAGACTGGGAGAGACAGAAAACTCTGCCTGTTGGCAGCCTATTTACTTCTCTGTTTTTAGAAATCATGAATGTTTTGCAACCTTGTGAGTCTTACCTGAGAGAACTTACAAATCCTACCGGGGGTCTGTGTACATTACACAGTGACTGCTCTGACATTTGTGTGGAGAGGCACAGCAGTGATTTGTACAATATCCATAATTTCCTTATTTTGAGGCTCTGACTTGGTCAAGTATTTAAGCACATGCTCACTTATGGCTGTTTTGCTTCACATCAATGACTTGTTTTTTTTTTTTGTTTTGTTTTTTTAGAGGCCTCTAAAAATCTAAATATAAGTTTGTAGGGAATTTGGCAAAACCATCATTTCACCAAATCCTGTTATTGCTCAGTGATTATTGCTCAGCTCTTTTTTGAGTCACGTCTTACAGCAAAAGATACTGTGTAGGTAATGTGTGTCCTGGCTTGCCAAGCTGCTTAAAAAAATCTCCTGTTGTCTGCACTGTAACATTCAGTAGTGTGTTTTACTAATAGAATAAAATGAAAAATGTATTTCTTTAACACTGTCATCTCTCTCTCTGACATGCATCTTGAGATGATTTGCAAATGCTCAGTTGTGTAAGTGGCTTACAGAGGAAAATCAGTTAGCCTCTAATGTTATGCTGATGCATGGCCAGTTCCTTGAACCCATTAATGAACTAATCTCTGATACTCTAGTAAATGGTATTCTTGCATTTGGATACTGCACATTTTGTTCCAGGTAAAATCAACATTAAAAAAAAATAAATGGATCATGGGCCTTATCCTACCATTTTCTTATATGTTCTTTGAGAGAAATTAGAAAGTTTGTTATCCAAAGCAAAAATGTTGTTGTATTTTTTTTTTTCTGTGCTAAGGCAAGATTAGTAAAATCATCTTCACTTTGCTTTTGGCTAACTCTACACACAGAACAATCTTCTAAAACAGTATACCAGGACACTTGTATTAAGCACAAGGTAATTTTTCTTTATTTCCCTTTCTATCATCACTGATTATGAAAATAGTTTTGTGTAAGTACAGATTCTCTCTCCCTTAAAATCAGCTACCTCCTGCCCGATTCCTTAATTAATGACATAATTCAGTGTTCTGGACATCACAATCACTTCCAGGGTTGTGAAATATGATCAGAGCTGCCTAGAATGTGTGTAGTGAGCCCCCCAACCAAAGGTTGTGCCTCTGTTGTGTTTTCCTATCCACAGAAAAAAATTATGCTCTCAATCTGGATCATTTTAATCTTTAGATTAAAGAATGAATGATTGAAAACCTCCAGAGAATAGGTATAAAACTTCCTAGAAACAGCAAAAGCTCTGGTAACCTTCCTTCTTAAGCTGTCTCAGAAATCTGTTTCTGGGCACCTGGCAGTACTGCCCACCGTCAGACAGAGGTGGAGAATCAAATCTCCATGTGTCACTTGTTTCAATTTTGTGTGTTTTTTTTTTTTTAAATTTATTTTTTAAAATTTTGGAATCTGACAGGTCAGAGCTTAGAAGTTCCAGTGTGTTTCACTTTGCTGTGCAAACCATTTATCAACAGTTCTGTCAGTGTTTAACCCCAGCTCGGCTCACTCCCTGCAGAGCTGTGGGACAGGCAGAGGAGCAGAACAGGAAAATTGAGAGAGCTCCTGGGTTGAAGTAAAGACAGTGTAAAAGGTAAAGTAAAAGCTATGCACACAAGCAAAGCAAGGATTTCATGCTCTAGATGTCATGGGCAGCAGGCAAGTGTTCAGCCTTCTCCAGGAAATCTGGGCTCCGTCCCACACAGCAGGACTTGGGAAGGTGCACGCAATCCTTCCATCCTGTCCCTTTATCACCTCCTTCCCCCACATTTCCAGCATGGAGGTAGGGCTCAATGATCTTAGAGGTTTTTTCCAACCTAAATGATTTGATATGGTGTGAAATACAGTTGGGGTCAGCTGTCCCAGCTCTGTCCCCTCCCAATTCCTGGTACACCCCAGTCCGCTCACTGCTGGGAGAAGCAGAAATGGCCTTGCCACTGTGTGAGCTCTGCCCAGCTATAATGAAATCATCTCTGTCTTTTCAACACTGTTTTCAGCACAAATCCAAACCACAGCCCCACAGTAGCTATGAAGAGAATTAACTCTGTCTCAGCCAAAAGCATTTCACTTTCAGCTTGTCTGTTCAAACATCAAGGGCAGGAAAGGGAGAGTAGTTAGTGCTTCACTCCACAGGTATTGATAACCCGCTGGAAGATCTGGGGGGGAATCCAAATCCTAAAATCATACAATATTTCAGTGGAGTTTATCTAAACCAAATATGTTTTCTAGAGTGTATCTTATCTTCTAGTCTGTAGAGATGTTTCCAGTAGAGTTCCAGAATCATTTACAGCGCTCCCCTAAAAATCCCCAAATCTGTTCTGCAGCTCTGCATGTTTCAGTCTCTATTATGTGGTGCTGCTGTTTCATTGCTGGTTGAGTGTGTAAATCCGTGTATTTCCTCAGTGAAAAACCAGCATGGAGCTGTGCAGAGCTCCTGAGGTTTTGCACTGTGAGTGCCAAGCTACTTTGCATAGTGTCTGAGTTTCTTTTCCTTGGGACATGAGAAATGTACAGCTCGGGTTTAAGCTGCCTCTGGTTTAGATTTTTGCTTCCTGTATTGATGAGTTTGCTCTTAATGTCTGTTCAGAAATCTAGCTGAAAAGGCAAATTTTATTCCAATTTGCCATAATTCCCCTAATCTTAATGCTTATTTTTGTGCGGATGTAAAGGTCAACAATAGTAAACACCTCTCAGGTAAAATGCAGTGAGTTTGGATATATGTGGCATTGACTAACTTGAAAACTTGTTAGTAAACCTGGAGAATTCCTTAGAAAACAGCTGTTTAGTACTTTGCCAAATGCCTAGGTGCTCTTTAAAAAAAAAATAATATCTCAGAATTACTGTGTTGGCTTTTCAACTTGAATATTCCTAATTTAACATTACTGGTGAGAACAGAGAGCGAGCAAGATTTCATAAAAGTCAATGGAAAGCTTGCAAACTTCCTTTTTTTCTTTCTTGAAAAAGAAGTGCACTAGGCCATGACTGGGGTGGGTAGGGTTTTTATTTCTGAGAAGGAAAAAGCAGGCTTATGGCAAATGAATTCACTACATGCTGGAAAAAATATTAACAATATTTTGTTTCTTAAATATAACAGATATATAGAAGATATAATTTATATATTAAAAGATATATAATATTTTATATACAATATTTAATATACAATATATTCAGCATATAATATATTATATATTAAATCTCTATAATATTTAATATAGATATATTATATATAATATGTATATTAATGTCTCCTGTCTATATAAATTGGGGGATCTATATGAATTGAGAATTTTTTTCCTTTTTTTCTACTCCTTTTTTTTTGTCTACCTCAAGTCTCTGAACAGTGTTAGTTAATCACTGCTTATATCAATATGTAATTCAGATACGGTGGTTGCAAATTTTGATTCCCATTTCTTTTGAGTTGCTTGACGAGAACTAAGTAGCTGGGGAATGGTTCTTATAAAATTATACATCCAAAGTAGTGCAGGCGCAATGGAAATATTAATGAACATGATTGTTTTGACACATAAGAATTAGAGCATGTTTAAATATTATACATAGTGTATGAACTGCTGGCACAAAATTAGAAACATAAGATTTTTTTTTTTTTGTCTAGCAAATATAGTTTGGCTTTAAGTTCTTCTCAGACTTAAAGAAGTCAGTTTACCTAAGTTAGCTTTTGAGGCCTTTTAAAGTCTCTGTATTTCAGATTAAATGCAGACAAGGAGACTACACATAAGTATGGTTTGAACTCCAAAACTCTGATGTTTCAATTCTAAAAACAAGGTTAATCCACCCTAATTTACTCTATATTCCATTTTCATGTTTAGAAAATGAATTTTGCTGGTTTCTTAGCAGTGTTAAAATTTGCATTTGGTAAATTCTATACTTCTGTGTATACTTTTTGCTTTTGTGACCAGTTTTTATTTTAATGCAAATAACAGTAGAAATACAATGCATTTGTCTGATGTCCTAAAATGAAATGCAACATTTACAGGGTTATAAAACCATGGGTTAGAAAAGATTTAGAGGATCTTGAGCCAGGGCTATTTTCAGATGTTTGTATTGGGGTGCGTGGGATTTGCAGGATGTTTTATGCTAAGAGCTTTTCAAAGTGTTTGTTTAGTAATACTGTCTGTTGTGGTTTTTTCATGTTTTACAAACTGTCCTTGTTTTAAATAGCAAGATATGATCCCAAAATCTTAATGGCCAAATGTGTCCTAGAAAGTATTAAAATATTCAGCTGTGATTGGAATAGTCAGTAGGCTGATCTTTTTACATTTGGGCTTCATGATGGAATTCTGTTTCTTAGCTTTATTAATGGAGGCTTTTGGGATTTTTTTTTAAAGAATAATAGAGTTTGAGATATGGAAATGTGTGCTGGAAGGCTTTTTTTTTAGTAGGAAACTAAATATGTCTTAAAGGATAACTTTGTTTAAATGACTGAAATTATGAATAGTATATACTTCACCCGCTTTTAAAATTACTCATATTTCTTTACAATATAATGTAATTCATGCATTTAGTGTGTCCTATTTTTGAAAATTGAAAAATCATGTCCATCAGCCAGCTCTCACTTCTATCCATGGGCATCTCTATGGAGAAGTGTCATCTTGGTATACTGATCATCTGGGATTGGACTGAACTCTATGAATTCCTGGTTCACTCAGATCTCTGAATGGCATTGCAGTCTAGTTAGAAGGGATATAACTTCCTAGTAGAAGGTGGTCAAATAAACAAGGATGAAAGTGCAATATAAGAATTTAAATTTCTTAAAGAATGTTATTATTTTTTTCCCCACTTTTATTAAACGGGAATGGTTAATCAAGTATCTATTCTAAAGCCCATTGATTTTAAGCAACAGAGTTTTTCTCATGTTCTGTGTCAAAGTGCAGACAGCCTTGTTCTAGTGGTTATCCTGTATGCAAGCTCTAGTTTGAAATGCTGCACAGCCTAGGACAGCTCTGTCAGGGTTACTCAGAGCTTTTGGGTGGTCTCTGGATGTGCCTCTTGGTCTGTTTCCTCTCAAGCCCAGGTATCTGACATTCTGCTCAAGAATTTGGAGAATTTGCACAGCCAGTAGCTAAGATGCTCTCTACTGGCTTGTTTGATTGCCCAGATGATTATTCAACCTTTAATACCTTGATCAGCAAGGAATTGTCTTTGGAACCATTTAAGGAGTTTGAAATCCAGCTTTCTTTGGCAGAATTTCATTTAAGTGTTGTGGGAAGAAAAACATTTTTAGTACAAGACATGACCACTGAAATTTCCTTACAAGTGGATGTACCCAGGCCCAAAATATCTATGTAAAATACTTTGCAATATCTTGTAAAATTAATCTTTTCATCTTCCCTTTTCCTCCATAACTGCATGCTTTGTCAGGTGAGGTTTACCAGTAAATTCCACTAGAGGATGACTTATGTGCTTAATTAAGTCTCTGGATTGTATCTTAGACTACACTCAATCTGTGTAGCAGATGCATGTCCTGAATTTCTGATCCCCATCAGTAGTTCCAAAGAGAATTTGGTTGTTCAACTCCATGGCTTTAGCTTGCAGGAGGAAAGGCTGAGGAAGGTGAGATGATGTTGATTTTCCTTGCAAGACAGGTACTCAATTTACAGAGGACTTCTTTTCTGGGTGCAGATACTAGTACTTGTTGTGCAGGGATATACAGTTTTGCAGGTCTCTTAGGTTGCTGCTGTTTACTTGAGCTGGATACTTGCCTGGATTTGTTTTCTGCTTTAAGCAGCTGCACTGGGAAGGGGAGCAGTGAGTAGACAGGCAGGGATGAGCTGAACCTGACAGGACGTGCTGCAGGAGAATAACAGGCTTCCTGCAGAAGGTGCAGTCTGCAGGTGTGACCTCACCTGTGGCTGGCTTGGGAGAACTTTTCTTTCCCTTGTGTGAGCACAGAAAAAGGTTTTGTGGTGTTTAATCCACTGAACACACACACGAGGCCAGTGCTTGCTGTGTGCAGCAAGCAACTTGTGCTGAATTTTTGAAAGCTCTTGGCCTGCTGTGTTTTTCCCATTTCTGAGATAGCTCTAATCTATTTAGTATCTGGCATTTAATTTTTTGATGTCATCATGGTGTTCCTAAAACGGTATGATTTGCCCCTTGGAAAAATAAGAAATTCTTATTTCTTGTCTGTAATTAAAAACCTCAAACTAACAAGACCAACCAAACAAAACCAAAATACCATAAAAATATCTAAACAGATACCCAAACACAGAAACACAGTGACTCATTTACAGAGAAGTAATATTTTTTTTTCTTTTTGGTATGTTTCTCCCTGTAGTGTGTTTATGTGATACACTGAGGTTTGGGGTGGTTTATTTTGTTGCTCACATTCAGGATAACTGCAGGCACTGATGTTAAGAGTGAAGTTTGTTTGGTTTTGTTTACATTTTTCTTGTTCAATCTATTGGTTCTTTGTTTTCAGATTGGTTTCAATTATTTACTGTTTTTCCTAAAATGATATTTTGATGCTCTTTTTCTCTCTGCTGTTTCTCTTGATGGTTTGGTATTTATTGGAATGAAGGGAATCACAGTGAGGATATTGATCTGTGCTGGTCTTTTTTTTCTTTCTCTCACATGGTCATTTAGATTGAGCCATCTGCTTGCCTAATAGTGGGAATGCTGTAGAAAGACATTTTCTTTTCAGCTCACATATGAATTGTACTTTTATATAGAGGTTATTCACTTGCAAATAAGAAGATTGAACTATGATTTGGTGGCATTATGTATAAAATCATGAAAACTAATGTTCCTCCAAAATATCTTCTTTGATGTTGCCCCACTATGGATTCAAACTGTGGCATATGAAGTGCATCTTTTCTATAATCACTGCAGCAAGTAGGCAAGAGAAAGGACCATCTTTCTTTATTCTGCTAATTTTTTCACAGTTAATATGAGAAAAAAAAAAGATAAATACTCTTCATCCAAGGGTCTGAAATACTTTGCAAAATGGTTTTGTGTAGCATTGTTGATTAGGAGAGGGAGGAGGACACATCTCCTTGAAATCTGCTTCATGCTGAGGATTGCCCCATGAGCCTGCACAGGAGTGCAAACAGAACCTACAAAACCTGACCCCTGCCCCCCCACCCCCCAACTTAGCAAAACTGAAATGTATTTTAAGCAAAATGTATGTAAAATAAATCCTCAACACCTGACAGTCTGAAACCAATCAAATATTTTGTGTCCACTCTGATTGAGTGAATAAATGGGAAAATAACACAGGTAGGAGATGTTGTGGTGGACATGGTTTAGCCTGATCTCCATTTTATTCCTGTAGAGCTTTGGTCATAAAACTGGCCACAGACTGTCATAATAGGGGTTCCAGCAGGTTCTCCAGAGAGGTGCCACAGGCAAATTAAATATTTATGAAATTGCAGAGGGGAGTAGACAGGGCAGAAGTGGTTTGACTGCTGAACATTGTGGGTTAATCTGGTTCACACTTAGTTTCCACTAAGCTGTGTCTTTCTTACCTGTTTGCTGTCTCATTATTCCCTGGTAAAACTCTGTATTTTCTAGCCCAGCACTTGGGAAAACTCCTTGGCGTGCAGTGTGATTGTCTTAAAATTCACATTCTCTGTAACATCTTAGCTCTCTTGCATGATGTTTCTCAAACTCTAGATTCCTTTCTGATGTCTTCAGTGGAAAAGGGTGGGAAAACATGTCTGGGATTCCACTTCTGCAAATCCTTCTGCTTGTAGCTACTTCTACAAGTAATCCCTTTGAAATCAATAGGGAACATTCCCAGTAGTAAAAGTTAAAGAGTCTGAAATGTCTTACACAATAAAGCCTAAGGCTGGGAAACACTACAGAATGTTGTATGACTTCATTACAAAGTGCATCTCTACAAAAAAAAACAACCAAAAAAACCCATCTTAAGTAACCACTAATGAACTTAGGTTCAGAAAGCGAGACAGTAAATAATTTTGGAAACTATTTGATTTCCTACTCGTCTTAATTTAAAATATCAACAGGGGCTTTGTTAGAATCTCATCTTAAATATTTCAACTTTGAAATAGTGCTTTTTTCAAGAGCACATGAGAAAATCAAGTCTGATCTTTGACAGATTCAATGCAATGGTCTCTGCCCTCACTTATAATATTCCATGGACACTTCTCATCCATTGGTGTTATTTCATTCCCTCCCAACCATATGGACGAGCTGCTGTTCTGGTGGGTGTGTAGCTGTGATACTTACTAGTTTTCTTCTGGATTAAATAATACGTTAAAAAAAAATTAAATAATTTTACAAGAATACTGTTTTAAACAAATATTGGAGTAAATAAGAACACTTTGAAAAGCAACTCTGAGTCGGGACTTCAGTAGATTGCAGCTTAATCAGCAAGGCTGAATAATGTCTGGAAGCACATTTGTAAATTTTGGTAGAAACTGCTCCCATATATCTGCAGTTAAGAGTTTGACCTGCTTTTTCACAGCAGCAGTACACAGGTAATAGACCTCTTTCTTCTAATGACAACTTTTCAGAGGCCACAAATTTTGGTTTAATTTTTTCTTTTGAGTATGGAGGAGGCTTTTCATGCTGCTGGAGAGGAAATAATTTGATTATTCATGATGTGAAATCATAAGTGAAAATACAAAAATCTCTTTCCAAATCCTCAAAAGCTGGATAATGACTCAGTATAAATGTTCACATGCAGTGAATGGAACCTAAATCTGTTGCTGAAAACACCTTTTGATGAAGAAATACATGATGAAAAATGCTTATTTCTAAAGTGGAAGAATTCTGTGCAACAACCCACAGTTTGTGTATAAGCCTGCACATTTTCACTTTACAGCTCTGAAGAAAACCAGAGAATTTGTAAAGTACAAAGGAAAAAAGTTCTACTGTTTTTAAATAGTCATTTCTATAATGCCCAGTTGACAGCCCATAGAAATATAATACTATGAAACTAAGGTGACAGATATGTATGCAGGCCACTAAATACAATTTTATAATGAAAATTTTGTCTTATGAAGGTGAAACTTTTAGATCATATTAGAATTCTAAATTTTTTATGCATAGCAATCAAATGACCTCTCCATATTGCCACATAAAGTATAGATTTAAAGTTAAATGATCCAGTCAGTCATTTAGCATTTTCCTAGGCCATCTTTTGCAGTAACTGGAGTTGTTTACATATGATTCTGTTGTTTCTGTGTTTGTATTACTTACATTTTAAGAACTGAAGGAAGAATGACACTTTTAAAAACTGTTTTCAATAGCCTTTGTTTATTTTTAATACGTAGTGTTCCAGGCTCTTGCTCTAATGATTTTTTCACACTGCATTGATAATTAAATTCATTCATTTTCCTGGCTGCACAAGTCTTTTAAAATAAAAAGTTATGGGTAATAATACCTATTATGTTAGAAGTACAGAGGAGAAAAGGGCAGATCCATAGCTTTTAGTACAAGGAGAGCCAATGGATTTTGCAAGTTACAGTTTTAAATAAAATCAGAAATCTCAAGTCCTCTCTCTACACTGCAGGAATGGTGGCTCTCAAAGAACTGTGTTGTTTTTCTTGTGCAATAGTGTGTGCTGTGTTTTCCCCAGTAAAACAGGAGCTGTGGGTATGTGGCGTGTGATCCGTCTCAGGATATTTATTTATAGTAATTTTAGAAATGGTGCTAAGTGTTGGTCCTCTTGGATGACTGGAAACTGTTTGTGTGTTGCTACCCCCTCACATACACATGGTAGCAATAATCTTCACACCTCTTCCACTCCCCCTGCCACAGTGATTTCATGTCAATACATTGGGGAAAATATTGTGAACATGTGAAACGCCGGGAACAGAAGATGCATATAATAAAAAAATCACCCCATTCTGATTTAATTTATTGGCTTATAAAGCCTCTGCAATTTTTATCAGTTTAATGAGATTTTAGATTTTGCAATTTTTAATTTATGCAAAAGGAGTTTACTACTTAATTACTAATAGAGAAGACATTCTTAGCCCCATATTTATTTTTTTTTGTCATGTTTACAGAACTCAAGGAGAAAAAACATTATGTCCATTTGGTCAAACACATACTTTAATTGTATTTTGGAAAAATAAGTGCAAATGAGTTAAGAATTAAAAAATTAAAAATGCATAATAATCTCATTTTGTAAAATTTACTTTGTGAGCTGGAATATCACCAGTTTTCAAAAGCAATTCACAAAAAGTAATTTTGAAACAGTGATGAATAAAATGCTTGAATGAAAAATGAGAGAAATTCTGATCAATTTGTAGGTATTGCGTTATTGCTTTTAAGTGCCTGAACTCAGGCTCATGAATTCCTTTGGACTCAGTTGGGTGGATTTTTTTTTCTTGCCTACCCCTTGGTATTTGGTCCTTGATAGGCAGGGCATCTCTTCCCCTGAAATAGCTTTTCTTTCTTTTTTTTTTTTTAATCCCTCCTCTTGTTTTTTCTGTCTCTTTACCTTTTGCATTTCATTTGTATTTCTTTTCTTGCTTAATCCTCAGTGTAAGTCAGTTTGATTCTAAGGTTAAAAGGGCTGGTGGAGCCATTGGAGTAGAATCTTGGGGGTCCCTTGGTGGAGTCTTAACATTAAAAGCCCGTTTAGAGGTTTTCCTCTCTACCTGCCTTTTCTTGCAGGTGTATGAAGGGTATAAATGAATGCATAGCCACAAGTGTTCATCCCACTTTCCTCCTGTTGGAGGGCTGCTGATCCAATTTTTCCCAGCACTGTGTTTCATGAGATTTAGGTGTTGACCATTGATGATGAAAATATGCTTTAGCTGAAGACTGCTACCCAGCCTCATCTAATTTTATTTAATAAGAGTACAGCGTCCCAGTTAGAGAGTAAAGAGTTAAATCTATTATTTCAGGAGTTAAAAATACTTTGTTCCTGTCATTTTTTTACTTAAAATATATCTGCTTCCTGCATTACCTTTAGTAATTCTACCAGGCGTCTGGTAACTTTTCGTACATACCTGTAATTAGTGTGGATGGTTCTGCCTTGGGTATCCTCAATTCACAAACTTGTTAAGAACAAATGAGCGACTTACAGGAGATCTGAGCAATAATCACTGATCCCCAAGTTGAACACCACACGACCTGTACCAGTGTCAAGTGCCAACACTGATGTATTTGAAAAGGCAAAGACTGAGAAGCCATCTGAGACACTTGTCCTGTACTAAGGAACAGGATGTTCTCCCCACTGGCTAAGGTCCATCACAGAGGGAGTCATGAGGGAGCCATGATGATCTTTTTAACTCACCTGCTTATATGTGCTGGTATTATGATCTCCTGTCTCAATTATTTCTGCTAGACATGCCTGAGTGTTCTTTCAGAGCTAAAGACAAGGGTGTTACACTGAGCTCCTACTTGTGTGTTGGTGGAGATAATGAACTCCCAGATGCTGAATCTCTGAGTTTGTCAGAAGTTGTTAGTCAAATCCTGTAGGAGTACTGAAAGCATTCCTCATGAAAGTCTGGAATCAAAGTAGGTTTGAATCAGCATCATCAAGTTGGATGCATAGCTCTTGTTTGGGTCGACTTCTAATGAAAAGCTTATGAATTAAAAAGAGACAGCCAGAAAGGGAAAGGGCAGGTAAGAGCAACCAGGCTCAGGAGCACTGAAAGTATCAAATCCAGTCAATTTTAAGCTAACTTCTAATAAATATGTTTTGAGGGACCTCAGATTATTAGATAGTGTGATATTGAACAATTCTATTAATAGTGGCAAAACAGGCTTTTCTGAATACCACTTTGTAAATGAGTGAACTGAAGTGAATGTCTGCTTGAAATCCTATGGGAATGTGACTTCTTGGGTAATTCTAACAGGGAATTTTAACTCTTTATTACAAAAGACTGACCATCTTGTAACAATTCCAAGCAGGCTTGAGGTTTGGCAGAAATCTCTATATGAACTCTTTCATTTTGTAACTACATATTGGCCTTCAAAGGGTGAGAAAGCTGAAAATTGCAGGTAATTTAATTACTGATTTGTTTTTCTAATGGCTGAAATTGGTACATACTCTTAGAGGGTCACTGTCCTGTGAATTTCCTTAATGATACCATACAAAAGGGAATTTGGTGCACAAATTGGGAACCAGTTGAGGAAAAGTGAGCATGTGTTTTGCAGCAAGAGGTGTCTGCTGGCTGCCTGAGGAGGATCCCTGCTCCTTCAATAAACTGCTAAGGTCAGTCTAATGTGGAGGGAGAACTTGTGGCATCTAGACCATGTGGAATATATGTGCTTGTTTCAAACTGTAGTTTACTGCTTTTTAAAAAATTAATAATTCTTTTGAAACAGTCTCCAAATACCCACAAATATTTTGATTCTAGAGAAGATGTGGGGAGCTATCTTCTGCACCCTTTCCTGTAAGTTATATTCATACAGTGTTTAAAGCTTGTTTGATCTAAAATTGTGACATCTTATTGTGGAATATGTTGAAGTTTTAGGGAGGTGAGACTGGACTATAACATTTAATAGTGAAGTGTTGCTGCTTTCTCTACAAAATGAGAACCAAGGATCTGTCTCCTGCAGCAGGTGCATGGGTGGGAGAGAGGTCGTATCACAGTACTGGAAAGTTTCTTCTGTTGTCTGGAATTTTCCTAACAGAAAGAACTTGGGCTGTGCTCATTTTCTTCCCCTTTTGCACAGTTAAAGATGTTTTGGAAGATGACATTGGGTCCTATTGAGGGAAAAGGCTCAGGGGGCTTCCTGCAGGTCCTGCCTGAGCCTTTAGCATCCTGGGCAGTTCTGGGCCCAGAGCTTTCCTCTGCCTGCAGGAGATGTCCTGTCTTACAGGGGATTTTCACTTAAAAACACTAAGTTCCTTTCACAAAAGGAAGTCTCCTCCCATTTTGAAGAGTCTGTAAAATCTGAAGTACGAGGACCTTATATCACACTATGCAAATATTATTTAAAAAACCTTCTTTAAGTTTGTTGTGCAGAACTGTATGAAGGCTTAAAGAAAAAGGAAACATATTGAAAAGTCCTTTGTGAATTTAACAAACCTCACTATATTTTTCAGGCTGAAATGTGATTTTATGTTACAATACGTCTGTGAAAACCCAATTTTGCTATTCAGCGTTGTGTTTATCCTAATAACTAGTTATTTCACTGGCTTCCTCAACAAAGAGAAATAAAAACCAGGAAGAAATTATCCAGTTGGTGGTAAAATCACAGTGTAGGCATACTTACAAGAGCAGAATTACTACAAGTCTTGTTTCTTTGATGAGGGAGTTTTGTAAATTAGCTCATTTTTGTATTCTTGCAACAGATGCATGCAGAGAACTCTACCCTGCATCCTTCCTGCATTAATAAATAATCATTCTGCAAGTTTTTTGGCTCTAATCACTTATGCAGACAAAGGCAACTTGAGTAAGAAAAATGTTCCTGTGGAAGGTGTTTGGGTAACTGTGACTGCAGGTGAGAAATCTGTATTCTGTGCCAAGTGCTGTCTTGTCCTAACATTGCTGGAGCCTGATCTGTGCTCCAGTGAGTTGGTGTTTGAGTGCATCTCTCACCTCACTGTTTCTCAACTTTTCTTTGTGAGCAATGAATGTCAGTAAAAAGGTCAAAACCATCCCCCAGCAATTACCCTACTTAAATCCTGTCTATGGCAGTCTTATGATTCCTTGTATCTGGAGTATTTTTGCAAAAGTTAAAAGAATTAATATGTTAATTTGCTTTATATTAGTGTAGTGCAGTGTACAAGAACAAGAGTTTATCAAATTCCTCACATGTAAAGTATCTGGCTAATAGGCTGTTAAAATGATTATTCCATCAAAATATATGCCCAGTTAACAGTTCATGATTAGCTATACTCAAAGTTTATGCCCATATATATTTTAAAATTCTGTGTTAATGCTTATTTCAGCCTTGGAAATACTTGGAAGTATGATTAGCAGACATATAAATATTTTTTTTCCTAAGAAGCAACTGATTTTTGGCAATATTAAAATAATTCTAATGAAGGTGTACAATTGTTAGCTGAATTTCTCCTATGAATATATTTCACTTCCATGCAGGCTGTTCCAAAAACACAGCTTCAGCTGTTTCAGAATGCTTTAGAAATAAATTCCCTTCCCCAGTTTTGCATGATTTTTATAAAATTAGGTCAAAGGAATTTTCAATTGAAAACAGTACTTTGTCATATTATCTACAACACATGTCTAGCACATTTATAAATCCAGTGCTCATTTGAGTAAAGTTCCAAATCATAATGAATGGTTTAGACAGCATTATCATCAATTTCCTACAGGTGCAGCTGTGGAAATCAGTGACTTCAATCAAAAGCCTCTGTCAAGTTTCACTGCACTGTCATTTTTTACATTCAGGTTTCGCTGAAATTAAAAAAAAAGGACAGTTCTGTGATGTCTTTACATCCCTTCTACCTTTGGGTGGTGCTTTTGAGCAGTGCTGTGCAGTTGTTTCTGTTCAAAGAATTCAACAGCACTCATTTTTACACTTTATACTAACACAGTATTTCTTTCATGATATTATGGAGTTAAAATTGCACTGTGTGTTTTAACACACATTACAGCAACCTCTTAAGGCAAAAAAGTAAATTCATGCAAATGAGTTATGGAAAGTGAAAACAATTGTGCTGCTTCATTCATTGCAGGGATAGTTATTGGAAACAGGCATTTTCCTTCTGTGGACTCTGTGCTTACTGTGTCTCATGCAAGTGTCCATTGATAAGTTATTTTTTGAATACCAATCTTTAGAGGGTTTGTAAAAGGACATGCAGAAAAAAATCCATGATCTATATAGCTTGCTTTAAGTAATTTCATTTTTTTCACTTATGTCTTTGAAATATCATTGATACAGCTTTTTCCTGATGCTTTGCTAGTATGTGAAATTTAGAATAAAGGAGAAACTTCATATTATTGAGCAAGTGGGACGCTTCCTAGTTCACAGTACTTCATATGCCACTGGCTTTCTGCAGCCTTCCTATATGAAACACTGCAATTAAAATCCAGTCACATTAAATAAAAGTGTAATGCTGGTCCTTTTGAAGAATTCCCAGTGTAAAGAACAGTGAGGCTGTACTGCTCTGCACCTCGTGAAGCCGAGCCCAGGGCCTCTCCTGCCTTCAGGCACGCAGGGGAACAACCTGGGAACCACCAGACCCACCTGCACACCGACAGCTCCGTCTCTGGAAACCAGCAAAACCTTTTTGTAAAGCTGTAGAAACTTAAATCCTGAGGGGTTCCTGCTCTTTCCCCATGGGTAGGTAGTTTGAGCTCTGTTAAATTTGAGGCATTGTCACTAGGTGGTGAGAATAAATAGTTTTCTGACTTAAAATTTGACTTGTTTGCTATTTTGTTTTTTTCCAAGTGCTTGTGTAGCTTCTGTCTTCATGCAGTGCTTGTGTAACTTTAGGACAGGAATTTAAAAAGTTTTAGGCTGTGAATATTTAAATTTTGTTGCAGATGGAAGAGTTGCCAAACTTTTTCTGTTTTAGGCTTTGTTCTAAAGGCTATAAATTGTAAATTAGTGATTTTGTTTTTTACAAACCATTTATGTATATAAAATGGTGATAGAATTTTTATTAATTGGTGATGCCACCTTTCTGGTATTGGAGTAGAATTCCTTTCTGTGTAAAGTTGAGGGCTACCTGTCTGTGTCTTTACATTTCACACCCTCTTGGATAGAGCGGCCAGGCTCCTGTGATTTCACCTCGACTTTTAAACTGTCTGGACACCTGTGAAATTCCTCTTAATTAAAGGAAAGCCTTTAAAAGGTGAAACCCACTGAGTTTATAAACTTTAAGAATATTCAATTTCTGCTGTGTTTTTCTACAGTTTCTGCAGTGATGGCAGCTTTACTCTAGGCTGCACAGAGAGCTGGGGCAGAAGCACCCAGAGCTGGGCACTGGTTAATCCATGCAAGGGTTTGCAGCATGGGGCTCCTCTTTGCATTTCCAGTTCTGTAACATCAGGCCCCTTCTGCAACACAACAGTTCTTTGTTTTGTGGCCTTGCTGAATTCAGTTTCATGTTAAATGCTCTTGCCTGTTTGTCTTGTGTCATTCACTAACAAGCCTTTGAAATCTCTCTTAACTGCTTTGGTTCACTTTGTTACCGTGTTCGAGTTTAATCTGAAAATAATGTCTGATTCCTTCATCCTCCCTAATGAGTTATGAGTCTTCTCTGCTTTTTTTTTTTATGGTCAAAATATAAAGCATCTGTGTGCTGTAATTCTCTTAATACTTAAATAAATGATGTTTAAGAATATTAAGAAGTACTTGGAAGAAAAATTTAGTGTCCATAAATCAATTAAACTAATGCATACAAAATATTCAGTAGTATATGGGGCCAGGCATTTCAAACATTTATTTTTTTTTCTGAATATATGTTTATAATTCAGCATATCTCTTTTTTGTTCTGTGCTACATAGAGGTTTGTGTGTGCTAAACTGATGCAGTTTCAGTTAATAGGCAAGGAAGAGAGGTAATACTTTAAACCATTTTAAAGAAAAGTCATTAATGTAACTTCTGAAAAATAGTAAGCCAAAAGAATGCATTTTTCAAAGTACACATTCAAAGCAGCTTATTTAATAGGTTCTTTCTTGGGTGGGAAAAATCCCCACTCCCACTTTAACAGTGCAGCAGCACCCAGGTATGCTGAGATATTAGCAAAAGTGTTGACCATGCAGAATGTGACGAGACAAATGTCTTCTCATTGTGTGAAGCATGAAGGCCATGATAGATGATTTCAAACAACAAAGCGCAGCCACTGAGACAAAATTAGTGTTGTTTTAATTACCAGTGTCTGTAATGTTATCTATCCATAACTGTCTTGAAATAGACTGTCAACAGAAAGAGACTTGAGTTCATACTTCCATGTAGTGCTTCTTAAGTTGCAATGGTATGCCTTTATAGAAAGCATTTAAATTTCTTTGAAATGTTTACTTGTAGCTTAAAAAAGAAAAAAGTTCTCTACTTGGAGAAAAGTGTCATTTTAAACTTCTAAGAAAAGAAGTGAGCCGTTCCTATTAAATGCTATTTGGAAGTCAGAGTAGGGGGCAGAAAATGGAACTTGGCCTGACATTTTTCAAGCAAAGTTTACACTCAGTGAGCTGTGTTTTTTGTCAGTCACAAATAGCATTATGACACTAATAGTAAAGAAGATTCCTTATTCCTGAAATATTCTTAAGATGAGGTGTTCCTCATACATTAGCAAGTGTATATATTGTGAAGATGAAGAATTTCTTAGCTTTCTGGGCTTGCAGGAGATGAAAGATAGGCCAGCTTTTGAAAATGGTCTACATGGCACCTGCTACAAATGAGCAGGGAAAGCAATCGAGCTAATAGATTACAGTAATTATCCAATCTTTGGCTAGTTTGTATTGGCAAACTATAAATACAGTACACATTAGAACAAGGTGCTTACAGAATGTACATGAAAGGTCAATGTAATTTGCAAGTCGCTAGTCATTAGAATATGCTAAAAACCATTGCTTCAGGGCTCAGATTTTAATGATGAATACATTGATTATTAAGTAGCAGAGGAAAAATGTAGCAGAGCTACTGTAGTGTAATGATAGGTCGCTTTATTTTGGGAAGGAAATCAACTAAGCTTCAGAATGCATGCATTGAGAAATATAATTGCAGTGAGGAAAATTCCTCAGAGGAGCTTGGCACATATTAAAAGCAAAAACTTGAGACATGTTTGTGATAAGATTACTAATAAATCTCTGGTAAGTCTTAGACTCCTGACAATAACACAGCAACAGAGCACTTCATCTTCTCCATGCTTTAGAATTTAAGATCGGTCACAAACAATCTAAATTACGACTGATACTAGGCAGATGCAGTGCTGCGCTGTGTTGCTCATCATAAATCTCCTGTTCCTTATATGCAAATTAAACTCCATTTTAAAAGATAATTTTTCACATGGTGATCTCCTTTATTTGTGAAATACCAACGATTCTTAATGTTGGGAGAGCCATCTCAGAAATACAGTGTAACCATTGCTTAGGATGAAGAGAAAAAGGAGGGAAGTTTGTTTGGAATAGTTTGGACATCAGTGCATGGGATATTTCAAATAACTTATTAAGTTAGACACAACACTAACACTGTAGTTTAGCTGTGGCCTTGTTTTCTTCAGCAGCTGCCTGAGTAACTTATCTTTGACTTTAAAATTCTGTCTTGTTTATATCAAATCTTCAAGGTTCTTTAACTCTTACAACAGTAGAATAGAACATAACTAAGCCGTGTAGACAAAAATGTTTTTCTTCATTAGCAAAAGTGACTCCCTTCAGCTCTTCATTTAAACCAACATGATTATCTCCCTTCCGTATTTTGAAAAGGCTTGTGAGTATATTGCTAGTTTCTCTGTCCTATGCAGATGTGGAGTTTTGGGAATGGGATATAGAAAATGTACATTTAATTACTTGCTATACAGATTTTATCAAAACAGGCCATGTATTTAGGGGAGTGAGATCTGAAATGCAGGCAATTTTGCATATGGGGGAAAGGATGTTAAAAACTTTCAGAATTTCCTTAGAAAAATTATTTTTAGACTGTTTTCATGAAAAGACTTTAAATGCTCTGCAAACCATACCTTGTGTACTCTAAAGGGAAAGAAACATGTAACAGCAAAGTACAGTACATATAAAAACTGTTCTTTCACTTGGCATGTTTGATAGGTCTTAAAAATAACTCATGCTAAATTGAATCAAGCTATATGTTGTACCATCTGAGACACGAAGAGAGAATGGATAGGATTGAGGAGCACTTAGCAGAACATTAATCAGATAGGCCACATTTTTTCTTTTGGTATAACTAATTGTTGCTCCTTTGACATCACCAGTCTGCACACTTAAAATTCTTATCTGGCTAAGATGGTTTGCTCTGTGAATAATAGTTGATGTTGGTATCCACATATTGAGTGTTCTGTATTTCTTAGGAATTGGAAAAAATCCTGTCCCTTAGTCATGTGTTTAGAACTTGACAAGTGATAGCTGCTGGTTAGGAACTTTTTAAAGAGTAAAAAAACTGAAAGTATCCATTGAAAAACAAATAAACCCCTACTGTTGAAATGAATTAGAATTATTCTTAAGTAACCGATGTTAGGTCAGTAACCCAGTATAAGTCTTTATGTTTTCAGATTATCATTTATCCATAGATGTTTCTCACAGTGTGATGTCCTTGATCACAATTCCAGTTTTTTCTTTTGAAACTTGTTGGCAAATCCCTACTTCTGAAACAGCAAATGGTGCTGTAAAAAGATTAGATTATGCATACTTAAGAGTGTTTTTGGAAGCAAATATAGGCTGTTGGGCTCCCTGAGTGATTTTGTTGTTGACTGTCTGGCTGAGGTGGGTATGTGATTACAGTCACAGTAAATTTCACATTCAAAAGCAAATGAGCGCTGGTTTTAGTTCCCTTGTTCCTTATTTGCCCTATTGAAACAGATACTCTACCTAGTGCTGTGTAGTACAATGATGTGAATTCATCAAAACATGCATTAAGGGGCAACACTACACAAGGGTAAGGATGTAAATATATTTTACAATTCTTAGCTTCCTAGCATAAGAATAGTTCACCAGTGAATGTAAATTTACAGTAGGTGCTTATCAAATGTGAAAATGCTTGCAAATCAGAAACAAACTTTGGGACTATAAACATATTTCAATGATAGCTCATGCAAAGAATATGTTTGATAGTAAGAAATAATGTTCTCTTTTAGTTTCTACATGAAGCAGGTTGACACATTATTGTATATGGAGAATTATAACACTTCTGAGTCAGAACACTGCGCACAAACTTTAATCCTTTAATCAGATTGCTTATTATTAAGGAACATGTAATGGCATAAAATATTATTATTTATTTATAAAGCCAGAAACTAGCATTATCAAGCATAAAGGGATAATAAAGTGTAGTTAAATCAGATTTTATTTGTCTTCCATACAGAAGTGACATATGTACTATCAGTCTATATTTTTTAAAATTCTTAATAGAAATACTGAATCATACTAATAAGTTTTAAATGCCACTGTCACCAAGTAGTTTTTAAAATACTCTATAAAAATATTGAAATAGGCTAATGAATTATGTAAAAGAAAGTTATCTGACTTCTGAAAGTTAGTTCAAAATGACTGTGACTTGCACATGTGTCCCATGTACATGTGAGTTTGGGATACTTCAGTGCACTAGAGTAGAACCCTATAAAATCTTTTGGGTTTGACTGTAGGATGCACTTGTACAGACAGTAATTGGCCTGTTACAGAGATATTAATTAACATGTTAGAAATGTTTTCTTTATTAATGAGAAATTCACACATACTATTTAAATTAATTTGTATAGTTTAAAATTAATTTATTGTGGCCTTCGATGACCTCAAATCTACTAAGACAAAGCTGGAGTATTGTACTAACTGTTAAACCATTCATTAAACATTTTATGCAAATAGTGTTTGTTTATAAACAAATTAACTGCAAGGATTTTCAAAACAGGTGCTGTGTTGTGAATGCGTACTAAATGATGTGGTACTGAAAGAATTAATTAGACCTTCAGATGTAATTAGTTGCAATAATTTGTGTGATTAGCGGCTTGGTTAAGAAGTAAGACACACACATTGTAATGCATGGAAGAGTCACTGCAGTAGCTTTGTCTTTCATACGGTGAAGATGAGATTTCCTCATGTTTAGGAAATTTTTCAAAAAATTGCTGACATAGCTGGAGTTAATTGCCAAGTATCCTGTAGGGGGTAACGTGGTTTTTTTTTCCCTTGGCTTGGTGCAATGCATATGCATTGGAAGCAATACCATTTGTTTGTACCTCAATGAATTTTTAAAGCAGAAGGCTGTTAACCCTAGATCTTCAAGTCTCCAGAGGAAGAACTGATACTTAACATGTTCAGGGTTAAAAGATAGGCTGTGTAAGCCATAAGAAATGGGTCCAGTGTTTCAAGATCAGTTCTAAATATTCATGTTATTTTTCCCTCCATGCAACCATAGTTCTGATTTTTCTTCTTGTGTGTCCAACAATGCAGTCAACCATTGGAAGTGCATGGAGAATGCCTTGGAAACTGGCATTAGTCAGAACCAATTAAAAAGAAAGTCATGATTACTGATACTTAATTTATGATGATCACATTCCTAGTTATAATAAATGTACAGTACCTTTGTGACTTGCAAGAAAGCTTTTTCCTCTTGATAATGTCTCGATGCCCAGTGACAATGTTAGACAGTGGGTTTGAAATGAATTGATATGGGGACTTGATCTTTGTTTTACCTGCTTGAAAAAGGTGGATTGACAGTAAACCACAATTGATTCACTTTAGTGGTTAGTGGTGGAAGTTGCTGTTGCTTTGCTATTTGAAAAAAAAAAAAAGCTGAAGATTTTGCACCTTGAGGCATCAAGAATGCACAAATATTAAAGCAATGCACACTTGGACAAAATTTATTCTCTGGTAGAACTCTCTTAAGAGTTAGAATTAATAGTTAGGAGGCCTGCATGAATATTCTGGAAGAACAGGTATGTTCTCTGTGAATCACATTGTCAGAAAAAGCAAAGGCTTCTATAAAAGTTAAAAAAGAGTACAGAAGAAAAAGAAACAAAGCAAGTTTATTAAATCAGTTATAAAGTAAATAAGTGAAATTAGCAGTGTAGAAAATATGAGGTGATGAGAGGCTTCTCAGAATAACAGACTTGCCTGTGGTGAGTGTTAGAAGCATTCCACAGAGGTGATGTTGAATGATCCAAGGAATTTGAATTTAACCTTTTTTAATACAGGATTTTATTTGATCAGATTGAGTGATGGCAGTTTGAGATGAGATGTGGGGGAACTTTGTTTCATCTCAGATGGAAGTGGTCGCTTTACACCTTGTTTGCTTTATGAATTAATGTCATGATCCTGAGGCGTGAGGTAGAGGAGACCTTGTTTGGAAGCTAAGCCTTGCTGCAGTTACCAAATTGTTTATGTTCTTTTAAGTTCTTGCCATATGATTTCCAGGAGTTTTTATGTAGCTGCAAATCTGACATAAGCAGCAAGACCCAGCAGGAGATCTCTGGTTAAATGATGACCACAATGATGCTGTATTTGGATTAGTGACTGCAAAGTATTGGTGGTCACATATCTAAGAGAAAGTAAAACCTGAGCTTTTTATTGCAAACTCAGTGTGGGACACAGTTTATCTTATCACTGGTGCAGAACATAAGTGCAGTAGTCCTTGCTACTTCTTTTCTCGAACAAAATAGCTATTTACACTTTTAATTTAAGCTCAACTTTTTTTATTTAAAAAGCATGGAAGGGAAATTGAATAAAATAAATATTAAAAATGACAAAAGAAGAACAAAAAGCATCATTAACTGCTGCACAGCTGCTGTGTGTCTGCTGTCACGAGGATTACCCTTAATTACTATGGATGAAGTTTGCTATCATTGGTTCTTTGGATGCCTCACAATTGGTTTATTTTTAAAGGAGTTCTTTCTATGTATGTTTTAATAGAATATGCAGCTGTTAAAGTTTCAAGGAAAGAAATCACTGTCTTGGACTTGAAGAGCCTG
Organism: Chloebia gouldiae; assembly: GCA_003676055.1. NCBI lineage: Eukaryota > Metazoa > Chordata > Aves > Passeriformes > Passeridae > Chloebia > Chloebia gouldiae. The sequence goes on along the minus strand of QUSF01000073.1, from coordinate 1,267,216 downwards.
AAAATCATTTGACAGAGCTAACATAGGGACCCACTTGAATGAATTTATTTTTTTCCTTTCTATAGTCTCTTTAATTCAGTCCTTTTAAGTGTGATGTTTGCAAAGTAGTTTTTAAAATGGGCTCTTCTCTATTGTGTTTGAATTTGAACAAAATTAACATTTGTATGTCATCAGTAGCTGCAATGCATAACTCAAGGCAATGAAGGATAGAAAGTCAAAGAATATGGGAAATATGATTAAAATGAATGAGCAGTAGAAGGTCTTAAGGGTGGACATAGCTTACTAGTTGATTTATTTGTATTGTTTCTTGAGGCAAAAAGACTAATTCTATGGGATTTTAGAAAATAGCTTTTAAGTATGAAAATAAGAAGGTGTTTAAGTCAATAAAATTAGATTTTAGACAATGTAATCAGGAGACTTCCCTGCTTCTGCATCTAAATCCTAGTCCTACTTTGTAAAGGGGACATAATGCTGAGCAGGTAAATGTTCTCTGTGAGAACCTTTCTCCAGAGATATTTCCCTGTACCTGTTATGATTTGGGCTTAGTTGGATATTTATAATGTTTTGGATAATTTTACTCACTAGGGCATGGATTGCTCGGTGGGTAATTGCATAGTTTGCAAGACCCCCCTCGTTTTGCATTTTGAAGCTTGGCTTTCCCTTTTGTCTCAGTATTCTGAACAGTCCCCATAGCAACTTTTATACTTTTGAGACTCCTTGATGGATTGATATAGGTGCCTTTTCCATGTTTCAGTAACTTTCTTGTCAACATTTTATTTCCTTGGTATATCAGAGATGGAAATTTGAAATGCTTTGCTGCTATTTTAATGCAGAAGTGCAGTTTTTGCAAGAGAAATTTAAATGAAAATTAATTTAAAGTGAAAATCTGAGGCAGAAGACCCATGTTGCAGGTAAAAGTGAAAATCCAGTCCATAGCATAGTCAAATGAAAGATTCCTAAGTCATTTACCTACCGTAATACATTTTGAATTAATAAAATAATGGTTAGCTGGTTTGTAACACCTTTATGAAATGGCTATATTTTTTTTTTCTAAAGGAACAGAATAAGAAAACAATTAAAAACATTTACATGTTTATCAGTGCATATTAATTTCTGATATGGATGTTATTTCTTCTTAGTCCTTTGTTGTATTCTAAAAATAAAGGACATGGTGAATGTAGGTGCTTAATGGACCTGGAAAATGTTTTTATGGATTCAGCTCTCCCAGTCCCCTCCACAGCCCCATGAAATAAGCAGCCCTAAGTATCCTAATGGATGTGGTTGTTTGCCAAAGTTATTTGTGGAAATTTGAGAATTCTACTGTTTGTGAAGGAGCCAAAGTTATAACACTGCCCAGATGAGCCCTTCCCATTTCCATTTAATATTTAATGCCAAATAGAGATAGCTTGAAATGAAAAAAAGTTGACGCTAAACAAATAAAATTATTTTAAAATATCTCCTCAAAACCATACGTAATATCTAATGCCAAAAAGATACAAATGAACTGTTGAAGTTCTTACAGGAAGGATGATGATGAGTCTAGGATTTTACACTTCAAAGAAAAGTTCAGCCTTGGAGTTGGGAAATGACTTCCTTATGTTGGTCTCCTGTTTTTGTATTTTTGTAGCAGAAAGAGCTTCTTCCACTGAAGGCTCCTCTCCCATCATGGTGAATATTGTACCATTCCCTGATCAGCCCCACTGAGTTTGGGAAAGGCAAAGGAATGTTATTCCAAGGAGATGTGGGAAATGCCCATTTGTAAAGGGAGGAAGCCGAGTCAGAAAGCTGAACTGACTGGAGTAATTTCTTGCATTTAGATTGAGAAGGTTGTACCACTGTCCTACATATAGCAGGTAGAACTTTCATGCAGTCCAAAGTGCTGTACATTCATGTACTGGTTCAAAATGGGACAATTTCACAATCTGAAATGTGTATGATCTGTGTAGATGTTCTTTCTGCACCCTTTTTTTTTTTATTCCTGAAGATCTAGGAGGACCTCACACGTCCATATTCTCATATTATAGGCTGTCTAGATGTTTTTTCATTTATCTTCTGATTCTGTCATGAAATCTGGAATTCAGTCCAGACCTCTTTTATTACTGATTGCTAAATTAGACAATTAATGTCTGTAACAGTTCTCCATTACCAAGGAATTAAATTCTTGAAACTTAAGATTTTTCCCTTAAATCAAGTTGGTGACGTTTCAGCTCTTTGGAAATCCCTAATTTTCCAGAAGGACTTTTGTTTGGCTGAACTCCTTTGTAAGTGATCACTCTAAGAACAACTCTCACAACCTGGGCTTCTTTTTATATCCCCAAATTGTTGCCATGAAAAGAGAAAATGACTAAAAATTAAACAATGTTTCTTAAATAGGAAAACAGTATCTCCAGTAGAGTTTATATTCTGTGTTTGTTCATTTTTGGTTGTGTCACAAAAACCAGTAACACACACACAGAGGGAACTTCAATATTTCACTGGCAGACATGAATGTAAAACTATCAGACCCAAGTAGCCTTTGCCTCTCCTATTCAGATATTAATGTATAGAAAGCGATGGTCTTTGTGTGTAAGGCAGTTTGTAAGGGAAGTGAGATGATTCACAATCTAATTTTATGAATTACAGTCCTTGAATTTGTAATTCCTGTTACAGCTAAATTATTTTGCAGTGAATGTTTCCATTTAAAATACTTAGCCTTGAGATGAAACTACTCTACAAATCACTTTGTGATACTGCTGTTCTTCACGTGCCTGTACATGTGACAATTGTTGAAATCCCTCTCTTGTTCCTATGAATTGTCATTTTATTGCGACTTTTGTCGCTTTATTGGAATTTTCCATGAGCATAGGATTTTATGCTCAGAAACCATCTGTAAGCAATCCTGTAACTTTTAAAAATACAAGAAAAGCTGCAGTCATGTTTTTTCCAGTGCTCCTAAATGCTTGACTCTTATGTGGAGAACCTCAGCCTGTCCTTCCTTTCCTTTTCTAAATGCCCGGACTGCTGAAAGCAGCAACTTCACCAATAGTATGTGTTAGACAAGTATTGGCAGCAAGCTACCAGCAGGTCATTGGTATTTTAAATTTTATTTTGCTTTTAGTGAGACTCAAAATTGAAAATCTTCAAGTGTAGCGGCTGCTCAGCGTGTATTGTCCCCATTTGCTGTATGGCTGAAATATCAAGAAGCTTAGGGAAACATGGTTGGATTAATCAAGGTGTAATCACCAGCTGAACAAGCTGGTAGTGTAGGAATGGCAGGTTTTAGTTGGTCTAAATAGAGTTTTAGATGGATTCTGTGAAATTAGAGTCTTGACATCCCTATGAAGGCAAAGCTTCCCTGCCAGCTGGAGCCTGGGCAGGGAAGCCAAGGATTACTTTGTGCCTGTGTCCATTTTATCTTTTCCTCAAATACCTACAACAAATAGAAACACTGCAGCTTTTTGCAGAAGCTGGGGTTTTGTAGCCACTGAAGAGATCATTTCACACAAGGCACACTTCTATTTTTCAGTTTAGAAATAGAGAAGATGGGAAAAACTGAGGTCAGCTCATCTTTATTTACATGGGTGGAGCTCCTGGCTAACCAGAATGATGGAAAAAATGAGGTATGATCAGCTTTTAACTCAAGAATAGTGCTAGGTACTTATGAATAGAGCAGTTCATATAATTGACTTCTCGTTCTTGGCTGAATGAAGACCCAGAAACATATTTTGAGTGTTTTACAATGCTTTTAAACTGCAAATCTGAAATTGCTTAGTTTACTTTCATTCTTTTGCTTAAACGTCCCAAATGGAAGCAATTTCACAATTTCAGTTTAAAATTAAACTGCATTTCTTTTTTGATCAAAAAACAACCCCCTTCACCCCTAGGCAAATCAAAACAATTTGTAAAGTACCTGTCCGTTACTCTTAATGATTTCCATCAAATGTGGCAAAGAATGTGGCTTGTAAATATTAAGTGGAGATGTCTTTTCTAGTGTCTGAACTGAACCCAGGGGTGCCTGTGAGCTGCTGGTTTGTGTTTCATGTGCATTGTGACTCTGCAGAAGTTTTGCAGAGTTCAGAGATTTTGTGTTTTAAATTAATCTGTGACAAATAAGACCATGTAAATGCAAACCTGTCTGTAGTAAACCATAAACCCGGTATAAAACAGTGGATAAAATGACTCTCAAGCAAAGGAAAAAAGAAAGAGGAGTTTCATATTCTTCAGGGGAAATTTGGGAGGCAAAATAGAAGCATTCTAATTGGAATTCAGCCAATCTACAGCTGAATAGTGTTTATTGTGAAAAAATACATTGTCAACATCTGAATATTTATGATAGCAATACTAATGATTAAAAGAACCATGGAAATATTTAATGAGCCCAAGTCAGTGCAACCACAGTTTGTCTCACTGCAAGGTTGGCCCTGTCAGCTGCAGCAACAGCATTGTTTGTTAATATTCTGAGCTGTTGGTTCAATGCAAACAAGGTAAAAAGCAATCTCTGGATATTGGAAAAACAGTGTTGATGTAAAAAGATGCTTTAAGTTGCCTCCTTGCAAAGAGGTCCTGACCAATTCTGACAGAGTAAGAAAATCAAGACTGAAATATTAGAGCTATAGAGGTCTTTTTTTAATTGACATGATTGTTTCTGATTTGAATTTTGAGCTAATGTGCTACATCAAAGTGTATTTGGAAAAACTATTGCTAGATAGAATAATCACAGGCTTTTCCCTTTTCCTACATGTGCCACATCAGACTTCTATTTAATTCTTGTTTTTAAACTTCTTTATTGTCGTAAATGAAATACTATATTTTAAAAATTGAACATAAATTCAGGTTTGGCATGAGCCCTGGTTAGTCCCATTGACTTTGGTGAGATTACATGAGATTTCCATGGAGAGAACAGTGCCTGATATATTCATCACATCCTATTTCTCTGTTTAGGTTCTTTACAGTGAAGGCACTCTCAAAGTATTGGGTACCTTTGTTCTAATAGTATTGTGCTCAAAATTAAAGTGCACGTTCCCCTGACAGACATTTTACATGCAAATAGTTTTGTATTGCTATAAATACTTTGTATCTTAGAAATGCAGTGTTTGCTATCATGGAGATCATAATTTTTGTGAGCTGAATTTGCTCCAGATGATAGAGAAATTATAGGCTACGATATGTGATCAAACAGCAATATGGAAAGCTTAAATAGAATGCGCCCCAAGGACAAAGGCTGGTTAAGACTATGGGGGATAGAATAAATGGGAGTTTTAGCAAAGCTATCTCTGATTCCAACAGATAAATTATGCTCTGCCTTTTTTGTATCTCTTTGGGACTGTACTACATAAATTATGACCAAGTATAATTTAGACTTTCAGCCTATATTTCTGAACATCCATCTTGTACATTTTAAGTACAAAATTACCATTTTGCAGAAATATGAAATTGAGACAAATTTTTTTCATCTGTGCATTTAACTTCTGCATACTTGATAGCAGCCAGAGGGCTGGAGAGGACCTTGTTGCTATCCAGGGGCTGATGTAGGCCAGGTGATTGCATAACTGTGTTGAGATCTACATAAGCATGAAGTTTGGGTGACAAAAAAGTGTAGAATTCATTACTATTTCAGAATAGATTTTTGCAGCAGCTTTAAGTAATAAATAACATGCTTTTCTGAATATACAGTAATCCTTTGTAAATCCAAATTTATTACTTGTTATCAATTACATTTAAAAAGCAGTATATAAAATTTCTGTTTGAAGCACAGTTGCAGTTGTGTGACCCGACCTTTGGCACACCTGCAGACCTTCAGGGCACTTCTGAGCTCAGTTTGCATGGGAAGGTCAATGTGTGTGTAGGAATAAAGTAATCAATCCTAAGAGCCCTATCTTCTATCCCTCATTCCAGCACTACGTTCTGTAGCTTGAATTTCTGTATTAAATCAGCTGGGAGTTGTAGACTTCATTTCTCCCACTGCAGTATGCAGTGTTGTAGCATTAACTCTGAAACTAGAAATAACTACAGTGCATCCTGGGGAGGGTGTGTATGTGTCTTTCACACAGATAGGATATAGAAAAAAGAAGCTCCTCTTTTAAAGCAGGTCAAATTGCAAGAAATGTATACTTTTGACAACGAAGCACAGTTGAAAACTGACCCAAGTTAACTTTAAACAACATGCTAGTGGCTTGCAATGAAATTTTTTAATCCTCAGAAAAGGAGGACAGTCACTTTAGATCTGATGTAACTTTTTCTGTATTTATTAAAAGAAATATCCATCAAGTTAGCACACAAGGATTACATTTGTAGTTTGCAAAGGTTTGAAACCATAAGACTTGGTAGGTATCTGTAGCAAGGTGCCTTTATTTGTCTGGGTTTGGCAAATATCTGATGATGAAATCTTTGGGAATTCAACATTAGCTTTCATGGGGTGGGAAAAATGAATAAAGAAAATGTCTATTGTAAAAGTGAAATGGATAATAGTGGTGTAGAAGAAAAATACCCCTGTAAAACACAATAGGCCAGTTTTTTCTCAGTTACAGATTTCCTATACCTTAACTTGCTGTTGCTCATATGTACAGTGTTGGGCCATTGCAATGTTTACCTTTTTCTTTAATTGATATTCCATTTAAATCCACTGGCATTCACTGGACTGCTGCCTTTCCCTGCTTTCTTCAGTAAGTAGAGGCAAAACTGAAACTCAAGCAGTAATGCTAATTGCTAATAAAGATTTTAATGGCAATCACTTTAACTGATGGTAGAGATTAGTCTACTATCACAGACACCATCAGAGGCAGCACCAATAGCTCATCACCTTACCTTCTGTAATGAAAAAAAGGTGCTTCTGTTGTCTGTGTGAAACGGTGGAATTCTTAAGTTTGAATAGTGTGAGAATCTTGTAGATTCAATCACCATTTTCACCTGCTTTTTATTAGAAAAAGTAAATTGCATAGAAGAATAACAAAGTAAGATTTCAATAGTGCTGTCCTCCATTGTTTAAACCTTTTTCAACACATTCTAAAGAAAAAATGGAACATAAAAATAGAATTGTTATTGTTTCCCTGGTTCCTTCATTGAAATTTAAAAAAATTAGTCTTTATTTTTTTTTCACTGAAAAGTCAATGAAATTGGAAATTGTTTCACCCTAGGACCCCTGTAACCTTACTGTTGGATGATTGTATTTTATGGGACAGGACTAAACATTTTTCTCTGAACTGTGCATTATATCTTCAGTAGTTACATTTACTTTGGTTGCTCTGTCTCCTGAAGTTCTTTTGTTCAAAGACCCAATTGCTTAAGGATATTACTGTTGACATTACACTATAATCTTACTTTTTCAGGAGGTAATCTCATCTCCTTCACTAGTCAAGATTCTTCCCAAAATAAGCAACATCTACAGACCTTGTCATTGATTTTTGCAAATTATTGCTGTGAAGATGACCTTGTGTCAGAGGCCAGCCTGTTCCAATATGTGGTAGAAGAGGATGAAATGAATTCTGATAAATATTACAAGCTTATTTTGTCATTAATTATACTGTGTATTTTAATTTTTCGGTTGTGACCTTTTGAAACCAACATCTGAATGCAGGAGGAGGTCTGAGTTAGGTACAAAAGGGTTAAATTCTATTTGAGTTTTTACAGAGTGATTTCATGTCCAGAGAGCCTTCAAATCAGGATGTGTAACATTTATCTGCCTAAAATTAAAAGGAAATGAAAGAGATTTATTAGGGCTTGTTTCTTGAAGATGGTTCTCCATTTTTGGATTGGTTGAATGATTGAGGATAAAAGGCTTTCATAACGATGCTGCAGTGTACAAATGAGCTCTCACCACAAGTGCTGTCCTAAATGTTGCTGACTTAAGGATAAAAGTACTAAGAAGGGAGGATGGCCTCTCTGCAGTTAAAGTTATAACCAGAATCCTCTTCTGAAATTCAAATTTAACTGGTGTATTTAAGGCTGGGGTAATTGTCTGTATGTGAAATATGATGTGTTTGGACTGAAGTTTAAGGAAGGAAATTTTAAAAATGGTGAAATTAATTTTGAGGTACCAACAGGATGATCATCAGTAAAATTGGTGATGTGGGGAGCAGTGCTGCAGTTTTTGGACCGAAGGTACCTGAAAGTGCAGAGTTGTTTTTAGAGAATGTGGGGAAAAAACCAAACAGGATAAGTGAAGCTAGGAAAAAGTATTTGCATCTTTATCTTGAAAACCTTGTTTTCTTTAGCCATGTTAGACTTTCTGATGGGTTATGAATCCTTTGTTAAGATGTGAAGGAGAAATTCAGCATTCAAAAAATCAGCAGTAGAAAAGTATATTGGGAATCTGAACACCATAAATTTCACTCTCCTCACATAAATATGGATTATTTTTTTGCAAGTAAAAAGAAAAGTATGTTCCACATAATATCACAATTCCAACCTAAAAAGAAGTTCAATTTTGTCATTGGCTGTTCTTTAAGGGCTTCTTGATAAAAAGGACACACTATAAAATATATTGATATTAGTTTCTTTGGCAAGAGCTCAAAGTTTCATGTAATTTTATCAGAATGATCACATAATGATAGCAGGGATAGTTCTGTAATTTCTCCTGAACCGTAAATAAGTATAATTTCTGTTTCTCATCATGGAACCCCTTTTCCCAAATTCTACTTTTTGTATCCAAATCAGCTGTTTAACTGCAATCTGAATTTTTCAAACACTAGAATGAAGGTACCAAAAGTGATGACAAAATGAAATAGATTTGACTGTGCCTTTCGCTTTTTGACAAAAACACCCCTCATTAGAGTTTGCTGCTCCAGCCCTTGTTTGGGTCTGGTGAGGGTTGGAAGAGGTGCTGCTGTGGGATCCTAATGCAGATCAGGTCTGGGGGCAGGCAAAGTTCTGAGCAGCACAGGGTCTTGCTGGCTCATGACCTATAAAGGGCTGTTGCACGTGGTGTGTAAATTGGAAAATCCAGGTGCCAGCTAATTTCAGGAGATGGGAAGAATGTAAAAGTGGGTTAAGGGTTCTGTCTCAATTGCTGTGTTACATGGAATTAGGGCCAGTGTATGATGATGTTTGTCATAAATTCCTTAGCTTTACTGACCTGATTTTTTTTTCTAATAATGTTATAATATATTGTGGCTAATATTGAGAATATATTCTGAGATATATAGATAGAAAGATGTTAAAGAAATCCTTTTTTTCCTTTTGAATTTTCAGTGAAATCATGAATGTGTGGGCTATTTGCATTAGTTAGCATTATTCTAGGTTCTATGGCTAGTATTTGTGTGGCTTTTTTGTGAATTATTTTTTGTATTCACAATTCAGTAATTTGTGTCATCTGTTACTCTTCCCAGTTTGCTTTCTGACTGGATATTATAGCATTTATGAATATGTGTACCCCGGATGCTTCCTGAGGGCTGGTCCTTTCTCAGTGTAGGCATTATATGGAAGATTTATATGAAAAAAAGAAAAAGATGTCTAAAGAGTATTATGAATTCTTGAAACATTCAGGTCTAATTTTCTTCCAAAACATTCTAATTTTCTCCTAGTGACTAATTTAAATATATGATTATGATTCTAGCAGTTACCTCCATGTAAGTGCAGATGCAAAGATTCAAAGTCAAAGCATGAAAAAGAATAGTTAAGTTGTATCCTGAATGCCGATGTGACCTTTGCTTGATGGTTAAAATGGTGACATCTTTATGGCTGAACACGGTTTTTAAAAATAGAATTATAAACTTAAACTGTAATAGTATTTAAGTTCTTAAATTACTTTAAAAAGGTAAACTGGACTTATTATTTTTTGATTTTTATTAATGAAAAAGTATAATGTCAGTCTGCTAATATAGGTCATGGTACCTCTGATAATTTCTGTGTAGCTGGGCCTGATCTATAGATGCAGTCTACACCTCTGAGTTTGTATTTGGGGAGGAAACTCATGTATAACATCACTGTTTTGTTTCAAAAGATAGTAATCAAAAGGATTTTATTGTTTTAAATATCATGCAGCATAATTCTCAAATCCTTTTTTGTTTTTGCAACACTGTCTTCAGTTATGTCTTTTCCTCCCATTGTTCAATTATTATTGTTACTGTCATATGGATGTCACTTAATGATCTGTGCTGTGTGATTTGGCATGGCAATAACACATACTGCATTCAGCAGGCTTTTCCTGTGGGATTTACAGTGTGTTTGGCAAAAAGTAGGCATATTACACAGTAAAAGATCAAAACTTCTACTGTTAAAAAGGTGGATTACTTATTGAAAAAGACAATGTGAAAATGCTGAGAAAACCCCAAGCCAGTGTGTCATGAGTGGCACCCACTGGGGAATTCTGAAGGAGAAGGGCTTTGTAAAGAGCACAAATGAGGAGCTCCTGCTCACGAGCAGCGTTAACACCCGAGTGCTGCTCCACTGAGGAACAGGAGATTCCTGTTCCATGATTTTGTGTGATGCTGTGTAAGTTTCTGGGGCTGCTTTTATATCCCTGGAACAGATCAGAGAGCCCCATGTGTTATATTGCTTATTCATTGGGCTAGTAATTTATTGATCTTAAAATGATGAGCTTGATCTGGTTATCAGATTGATGATTTGCATATGTATAGATATGTAGAGAAGTCCCTGGCTTTACTTGGGAGGAAGACAGAATTTTGAGTAGTCTGTCTAGCTCTGCAGAGAAATTGCCATTGCCAGTGAAACAACTTCACAAATATGTTCATGCTGTTTACTGAAGTTTGCTTTTGCCTGGTTTCTGCTAGTGGAACAGGGGAATGTTTGCCCAGAAAATACTGATAACAAGTGCTGAATCAGAATTTAAAAACTACTTAAAAACGCGACTCTTCTGAAACTGCTCAGGAGCGCAGTTTGATCTGATCAGAATCTCAACAATTAACTCATCTGTGCATGTTTTAAGTAAATCTTAAGTAGCTCTAATAATGTATTGTGTTCCATAAAATTGCTCTAGGCCTATTAAGTGGCAGCACTAAAAAAATGCAAGTACTAAAATGGGGGAACTCAAATTGGAGCCTAATAAAATATCACCCCGTGTTTGTTCCTTGTAGAGAACAATGACCTCTCATAAGCCATTGCTTTCTTACTTTTCTAAGGGTTACTCCGTTGCCTTGATTCCTTCCCTGATTATCTTGAAGCCTGTCAAGATGGAAAGCTCTCCCCTCCCTTGCTCTTTCTTCCTAATAGACATGAAACAGTCCAGTCAATAATATTTTACTTGTCTTCCCACTGCGTGTCTCTTCCTCTGATCAGTTTAGGCGGGTTTGACTGCAAGGAGTCAGAAGGGAGGTTAAGATCTGAAAGTTCAGCCAAATGTTATCAGCCACAGAGATGTTGCTAAGGGAAAGGCCTTACAGCCCCTAAGACCGGAGCCAATAATAGCTGCACATAACTGATAACATCAACAGCTGTCAAAGATCCAGGCATTTGTGGTTCGTCTGTAAACTCAAACACCTGTATTCAGTCAAGCTTTGATTGTTATCCCCTCTTTTCCTGTCATTTTGATTCGTTCCTTGAAGGTGCTGCCAGGATATTCTAAGCTGCTAGTTGATTTATAAAGTGAAAGAGCCCTTCCAAAGTTTGGCACAGTTTGAAAAATCGACTGAGGCTCTCATTCATAGGGTGACAAGTTACTTTGACATTGATATTGACAGCATTCTTTTAATTAAGTTTTAGACGTAAGGCCGGGTTCAGATCCTTGAAAGCACGGGTTAAAAGTAGGATAACAGCTTCAGCATGTGTCACTTAGGAGAACATTATGTACTTTAAGACGGTTTCTTTTGTGATGAATTAGATCAAAGTGGCTAATAAACATTCTCCATGAAAGCTCTTCAGAACACAGTATATACATGTTTGAGATATTTGAAAGATAGAGTTTCAAGGACCAGGCTGTAAACTAACCTAAAATAACTTAAATGGACAGCTGATACTGTTGTCTCACTATTATAAATTAATATGCAGCACAGAAAAAAAGGAGAATTTTTATGTTTAAAGAGAAGGTCATGGTGAATGATGCAAGGGTGTTTCTCCTTTACTGATCCTGTAGGGAACTGTGCAGAAATGTGTATACTCCAAACTGACAGAATGTGCAGTTTTGAATAGCTGGGCTAAAATGTTGGGATCAGAGATATAAATTATAATTTTTTTGAATTAACTCAAACTCCTGCAGTTCTATCAGCTTCCTCTGGCCTGTTCCTTCTAGTAAACTAAGGAGTGTGGCTGCATTCAAGTGCAATGGAGTTTGGTGTTTTGGTTGTGCTCCCAAACTCTCTTTTTTGGTTTGGTTTTCTTTTTGTCAATTCTTAAATGGCACAAGTTTCTTCTTTACTCATCTTCATTATTTGTGACTTTATCACAAAGAAGTGATGGAGACTGAGAGAAAACATAATTTAAAAATAATTAATTCTACTTCTGTACTTCAATACTTGTATTTAATTTTCCAGGAAAAACATTTCCAGTTAGTACTAGGTGCCTTCAGAACTGAAATATTTCCCTTTTAAAGAGATAATGGTGATGAAAATGTTATAAATGTTACCAAAACCAAAATCGTGGGAGAGGTTGCATGGGGTGTTTTTGTGTCATTAGCATGACTGGCTTTTGTCTGCAGTTTTAGAGGACCAATCTTTTGCAAACTGAGTTCAGAACATATGAATTGGGCTCAGCAGAGAGCTGAGAAACTTCTCAGTTAACAGTCATAACTGAAATCATGCAGCTGCCAATTGCAAACTGATTTTTGTCAATTATTTCTAAATAGAACAAGAAAGAAACTACAAGAGAGCAAGCAAATTCTTAGTCAAAAAAGCTCTTTTTCTGAGATTCATTGTTCCTGAATTGGTGCCTCTTACCTCTAGAGTTGCAGGAATGCAGATGAAAACATGGGCTGAAGTGTTGGGAACCTCAAAGTCAGTGAGACTATGACAGGCTTAGAACTGAAGCTCTGCCTTTTGTTCTGGTTAGAAAACATCAGTTAGCAGCTAAACATTTCTTACTTTCTGAAATTTAACTGTGTCCAAGGCCAGCCTTATGAAGAATGCATCCCTGATGCTCCTGAAAAGTTCTACAGTTGGGTGAATAAAAAAGCTTAGATTTTTTGTGTGAAAGCATGAGAGGAAGTATGAACTGGGGAATGTAAAGAAAAGGATTTAAAAAAATCTAGAGCTATTAGTAAATCAGATCTTGATACTTACCACCACTCTAGCCTGGGAAGCCCAACTCAGAATAGTGGTGGCAGACTCACCTTTCTAAGGCGTTGAGCAGACCTGCTCATGTGGAATTGCTGCACAGCTCTTTCCTTCTTCTGCTGTTTCCTTTCCCTTCCAGCTGGTTCCCCTTCTGGCTTGAGAGGGACAGTTTAGAGGCAAGGCCACGTTGCTGATGCAGTTTCTGACTGCAACAAGAAGTTGCAGTACAGGAGGATCATATGAAAATTTTTTATTGCTATTTTCTTTCATTTTTTCTTCTCTACACTTCCCATATCACAAAAATAAAGTATATTATGCTTCCTGCAAGAAAGAGACTATGGAAAAAGTAGAAAACATTTCTGCAACTCATACTTTAAATAATACATTTCAGAAGCAAATGTGTCGGGAAGTTTAAAGATGCAAACAAAACTGTACTATTTTGTGACATGGATGCAATAAAAAGAAAGTAAAGGATAATTCCAGTGTAGTTTAGCAGATGTATCCCACCTGTTTACATTTATCTTTATGGAAAGATAAGGCCAGAACTGGGAGTTTGCACACTGTCACTGGCTCCCGTTGTACTGCAGCTGCCTGTCAGCTTACCATCCATATGGAAAGTACCCTTTAAGGTAAATTTAGAAATACTATCTCAGCTCCTTATTTGTACTGTTGCTGGTGTGGTGTGGTTTTTGTTGTTTTTTTTTTTTTTGTTTTTTTTTTTTAATGCATAGTTAAAGGTGTTGAGTGGGATCTCAAACATATTCCCTGATTTTCTTGAAAATTTCTTGATTCTTGATTTCTTGATTCTCTTGCCTTTTGTTTCTCTTTTTCAGAGAAAAAGAATCTAGTAAAACATCTAAAAGTGTGGATCAAGTGGTCTATAATGATTATATATTATAATTGTAGTAATTTTATTGGCTTTGGGTGTGCAATAGCTCAGGCAGAGCTTTAAGTGTGTGAACTCTCACTTTAGGGAAGATTTTTGATTTTGGAGTTGGTCACATTTCCTAGGAATTGGGGTCTTTGACATGGGAAAGACAGCAGAAATATTACTGCTGTAGTATATAGCCATGCTGCAAACTTTGCAGCATGGGAATGTGTTCATAATACTTTTGTCATCCTTTCCATAGAGGAATTAGTGTGACATCCCAGTAGCATAGAATACTCTTCTAAATTAAAGCCTGTATTTCCATGGGAATGTGCAGATTATTTCCAAACATACTGAAACCATCAACTGTGTGTGTAATTTTCTGAAATTGTACTTAGATTCCTAAATACTTCTGTTGCAAAAAAACAGGTGAAGAGTTTTTCAGGATGCCTTTCCCTCTTATATTTTTAAAAAGCTTACTTTTATTTTAATTTTGGTATGTGTTGGGACACTTTTGAAGTGACTAGGTGACTGTATGAAGAACATGAAGGCAAGTTTGATATGCAGTTTAAATAATGAAGAAAATGGAATTAGGATGATCAAACTAGGGAATATGAAATAGGGTAGAGCAATACCCTGGGTGTTTTTAGATTGTTGGTAATACATTAGCTTTATCTGTCTGTACTCTGTGGTGAGGATTAGGTTATATGGCTTATAAAATATTTAATTTCACTTTAAAGTACTTTGTGAAATATGGGTGTACTGAAATGATGCAAAAATAATTCCAAATTATTCTATTTTTCTGTTTTATTTCATGTAAGTATTCTAATTATCCTCTCGTTTACTGCAGAAATGGTCAAAAACCAGTTTGAATCTTTGAATCTGTTTGTCAAGTTGAATTGTCAAGTTCCCTTTTTAAGCTTGTAAAGCTCAATCCTCAACCTTTCTATTCACCCAGCACATTTGTATTGTGCTCTTGAAAAAAGAGAGTTTGTGAGATGGTGATGAAACTTGCAGCAAAACACCCAGGAGCCAGGGTGGGTGACAGGATTCTTCACGTGACACCACGTTCCCAAGCTGAGGCAGCTCATTTGGACAACTACTTATTTAGCTGTTTATTTGGTTAGATCACTAGTTATTTATTTATAATTGGAACTTTCTAAAACAAAGCATTTTGGGAGAATGGCAGGTCTGTGGCATGAGGATGAGTTTTCAGCATTATTCTTACACACTATGCATATGTGCTCTATGCACCAGAGATCTAAAACATTACTGGGTGTCTTCAATGGAAAACATTAACTCTTTCCTGGGCTTCCACTGAGGTGGGTGTTCAAACCCTACCATCTCCCCTGTGTGAAAATATTCTTACATTTGTACATTGCAGCAGCTGGGCTGGTGCATTGACACAGATATTGGGTATTCATTTTTAATACATGGAATTCTTAATGTCCCTTTTCCCATATATGATAAGTGATGGAGAGAACTAAAGCATTTCAGTGGCCACAAGATGGATTTTTGGTAGGGCAAAGGTTAAATTTCATGCTTCCTGCCTACCAGTATCTATTCCTTTAAAATGATGATTTATTTGTAAGATGTTTTCCATCCTTCTAGCAATATACCATTTGTAGTGAAGTATGTGTGCTTACTATTAACTTCTTATAGGGCAATATAAAATTCAAGGTAAGTGGGAATCATGTGACTGGCAAGGGGATGAAAGTTCTCTGCACCACTCTGCTTCAAAATAGAATTATTGTGCCACCTAATTTGTTGTTTTTCCTATTTCTTACAGAGAAAAAGAAAATTGCGTGACAAAGGTTAATATAACAATCTTCTCTTATTACAATGATTTATGTATGCTGAGCATTAACAGCAGAATGTCATCCAGCTCTCCTTTAATTTGCAGACATCTGGATTTTTCTTTGTTGGGATCACAGTGGTAGATGACAGAGCTGTACTCTTGAGAAATAGGAGAGAACACTGTCATTCAGAGCTTGTTATTCCACGAACACTGAACTCTTAACAGTTATCTCTGGCAAGTCAGTGGACTTCAAAAATAGAGCTCTGTTTTTATCCAAATGATCCTCACTAATGAAATACATGGGGAAGAATATTATATTCGTCTTAAAATTATTCTGATCCTATAATATGTCAAATGACTGTAGATAGTGGTTCAAACAACCTAGATGTGAATTCTCCTGCAATTTTAATTCAGAGGTGTCAATGCTGCAATTTGCAATGATTATGGTATAAAGCAGACAGTTTTGTTTCTTTCTGTAATGTGAGATATAATTTATGTTTTAGAAATGTTTGAAAAGTGAAGGGCAGGGTAGTTTGATTAAGGTAAAATGCATTTTGACATGTTTGAATCAATTGTAATGAGAATTTTTCATTTTACTGGTGTTTTAACCCAGAATGATCTTGATACTGTGCAAAAGTATGGCTTGTAAAAAACCAGTATTTCATTACACTGGGTTTCACTGCTCCCTCTGTAGATCAGCCACCTCTGACATGAAATGAAGATTTCAAATATTACACTTCAATGGAAAATGATCATTTGGCAAAAGGAATATTCTTATCTCAGAAGCAAGATGAGAATTTTGGTTTGCATTAAATAAGTATATGAGCTAAAATTTAAGTATAGTATAAATGCTTACAGTAGCCTCAAAATGTTTCTTAGCATTTTTAGCACTTTCACTCATCAATTATCATTCTTGTATCAGCCACAGGGTTTGCTTTCTTTTCCTCAAGCTCATTTATGATATTTGATAAGGTAATACATTTTTAAGTTGAAAAAGATCCTGTTCTTGAACAACTGTGTACATCAATAATCCTGGTAACAGGCAAAGTATGGAGGGAAGACATTATGATTCATATGTACATGATTCAGAAAATTAATTCTCCCATTTGCTCTCAGATGAGACAGGCTTATTTTGCAGGTTATTTGTTGTTGAGCTTTTTCTATTATTTATTTTAAATATTTTGTGGCTATGTTTAAAATTTCTTTGCTTTGCACCATGTAATGAAGACTTGATGCAGGAGAAAGTTCAGCAACTCAAATGTGACTCAAAGTTAAATCCCTTTTTGTGGGAGTAAGTTTGGCTTTCAGAATGTTTTAGCCAATGAGTAGTACCTAGGTTGTTTTGAATTCATGGTTCAATTCCTGTAAATCCAAAATCTTTTCAGCAAAACTCTTCCCAATATCATCACAAAGACTTTTAACAGAAGAGGGAAAACTAATTTCCAGATTTCCAAAATGCAACTTATGACCCTTCTTGAAGTGGAAAATGGATGTTGTCTGCCCATTTTGTTCCCATTGTCAGTGCACTTTATTCCCATTTTCTCTTTACCTTCTGATTAGTTCTAGAAAGTTCCTGCCTTTCTAGGATCTGCTTTAGCTTTGCACTGCAGGTAGTGGGGCAGTGGTCTTTTTACTTACTGAACAATGTTTCTTGGGGTAATATTTTGATTCTTTGATTGAATAAGTTCTCTAGCTTAATAAGATTGCACAACACTTCTCTGCTCAGATTAAAATGGATCTGAGAAACTCTTGAAGTCAAGACTGGCATTAAGTTAAAATAATGGTCATGAAGACCATGCAAAACAGAGAGAGAAGATTTTTCTTACAATTATTTTTCTGTGATGTCTTTCTATGCCTCTGAGGAAAAAAATCTCACCTTTTTTCATAACAAAGATGGTAATCAGGAACGTGTTTTATAACATAACTTAAAAGGTAAATTGGGGTGTAACAAAAGAGCACAGATTGTTCTTCTCTTTGAAATAAAATCATTGTTCCAGGACATATGTTTCATATGTAGCTAATCTGTGCAATTGGCTACTGTTATTTAGCACTCAGTGTGTGCTTCGTAAACATACGGCTGTATTAATCAAATCAACGTTATTTTTATCTCACTTATTTTCATCAAACTTATTATTTTCATCTATAGACTACTTAGAAAAAAAACAAACCAAAGTCACCTGGTGTTGCAAATGAAGACAGATAATTTAACATCAAAATTAGCTTAAGAAAATGCAGCACCATGAAGTTCTGTACGAAATAACTACTTTTGTGAAAACAAACAAACAAACAAAAAACTTCCCTCTGTGAAATACTTCATGTGATTAATTTTTAAATGATCAAGAACACGTGACAGAGCAAAACCCTATGCACTTATCCTTGTTTTTTAAGCTTTTCCTATGGAAAAGTTACCTGGAAATCTTATCTGTTCTTCTCTGCTAAATGTTCCATGAGCATTTGAAACCAGCATGTGCACTGGCTGATGTCTAGATAACATTGTTGAAAATAGATAAGTTAGTGTCAAACAGTAATTTTTTTCCTTTACTTTCTGTTTACTTGTAGCCCATTACTGTCATGTGTGGAAAATCTGGGATACTTTTTTTTATTAGACAGTAAAGAAGAAATTACTTCTGACTGTCTTTAAGAAAATCATTATACTAACCTTAGGACTAAATAGAAGTAAGAAATTAGAGAAGTTGCATCTGGTTTCATTCAAGAGAAGACTTTTGTTGCAAAATAAATCTGGATGATGTTGCAACTCCTTTCTTCCTCATCATCAAGTATGAAGTTAACTGTGCCTGTCAATTCACTAAAGAGAATTTTGCTGGCTGATAATAGCCCCATTTTAGGAAAAAGTAGATAAGCCTGAAATCTCTCTGTTTGGGGAATGTGAAATAAAAAATAAATATTTTTATGGAATAACTCCTGGCATATCCCCTCCATTCTTCCTATGACCCTTCCTTCTTGTCATAGTAAAATAAAGCCCTTTCCAGCCTAACGTCATGTTACAGCATTAGTGTGATTCCTTTAGTAATTAATAGAATTTAGGCTCCAGCGTAGTCAGTTTTGATTAAGCAAACATTAAATTAATTCAGTCTGCCCACGCTTGACTCTGTTAGGACTATTGAGGGGAGAGAGCATTTGGATGGACGGCAGGACGCATCTTCATCGGATTGCTCGCCACCTCCGAGTAGTTAACAGTGGGATCAATACAGCTCCTCCAGCTATAATAAAATGGCTTCGACAAGCTCATCTGGGGCTGAGAACACAGTATACACATTGATTTCCTGGCCTGATATAACCCATTTACCTATTCAGCTAGTCCGTTAAGGAAGGTGTAAGGCTACAAAGGCCCAAGGGAGCAATGATGCCTGTAAGTAGGTTAGCAAATACTTGGAAATGTCTTAATTTGTTTTACAGTTACTACTTCAGGGAGATGCATTTTTTTGTTTTTCTTTTAAAGGAAAAATTTACATGTAATATTTTATTATTTTATAATGGTTTTTAATTTGGGAGACACAGAGTGCTCTTTGCCTAATTTCTGTCTTCATCGAGGTTCTCTTTCTGTCTTCCTTGCTGTTCTCAGGAGCCTGAATATTCGTGGTCCTCAAAACTGTGATTTCTTTCCCTTCCAGCTCTGACACACACATTATAAAGAACATGCCAAGGCAAAGCTTATCCTCTGTCATCCTCTACCTTTTCCTTCACTTGGCTTTCTTTCTTGAGTCTGACAGAGAAAAAGGGATAGAAAGATATTTTCTCTGTGGGGGTCCATGAATCAACATTACATTGTTCCAAGCTGAGTTCTTGCACTTCTGGTTATTTCTTTATTGCCACTTTCTGAAGTCCGAGTTGCAGAACTGGAAACCAGAAGGGAATTCTAGTCCAGCTGCGCTGCCAGACTCTGAATTCTGCTTTACTCTGTCTGGGAGCCTCTGGCTACAGGAGAGAAGAAGCAACAGAAGCAACCAGGACTAGATGTGGGCTGTTGGTAAATACTAAATCTGAGTGCTCCAACCAAGGGTAATGTCCTGTGAAAGCCTCTTAAGTGCCTTAGAGAACCAAAGACTGATATTTGTGTCCTAAAAGACATGTCTAGGTATGTGCAAAAGCCAGTTTCTTTCCATGTTTATTAATTTTGTTGCACCCAAACTAATTTTTTTGGTTTCTGTTTTATTAATGGCTTGTTTTATTCCCTCTGTGCTTCTGTACTGAGCGGGTGGATACTCAAACCATTCATGAGGAAAGATATATTGAAAAAGACAGAATGGTAAAGCAGCTGATAGGCAGTTATTAGATTCAGATAAACTGTAATCTTAAGTCATCTTATGAGCATGCTAATTACACAATGACATTACCTACATAGAGTGCCATTGCTTTGTTAACATGTTATGCAAGGTCCTTTATTAACACTGCAAGAAAGGACTTCCTCTCATTAGATGGTTATGCAGAACTGTAATTATACTTGCCTGTGAAAAATGGTGAAGTTATGAAAGGCTTGCTTCTGGAGGGCTTTATTGCCCCCCCTTGCAGATGATAATCACTCTTTCTGTGGAGTGAGGATGAAACAATTTAAAGTAAGAAATTTGTTTCCATCTCAGGTTTAGAATTCAGTAATCTCTTTATCTTTCTGCTAAGAAAACTATCATCTGTATTATTGTAGCATTGCAGTAATAAGAATTCTGTGGTAACTTAGCATCTCTAATTTTGAAGAGAAATTTGGGTTCTGTCACTGGGGAGGAAGTTAACAGTGAATGACTCAATTTTAAAATTTCTTTATAATAGAAACAAAATATTTTGGATGTGATAATGACTAGTGGTTTCAAATAATGCATTTTTAGGATTGAAATGCTCTTTTTTGCTACTGAATGAACCATTGCCTTTTTAGGTTTGTAAAACTGTGATATGGCCCTCTTGTGAAAATCCTGCATTGTGCAAGTAATACCCCCAAGCTTTTCAGCAGTAAGGTCATAGTCACCTCTCAAAAGCAGTATAACTGTAGATAGCCTTAAACAGACAAAAAGAGGGATTTCAGATCAGTTTCACACATAACACTATGGCCACAAAATTTTATCTGTGTCCTTTGAAAAAGCTTTTTTTGAGAGTTCTTCTTCATAAATTGAACATTTGTCCATACCTGGTTTTCTTGGGATCCATTATAGAGACCAGATGGTGAAAATGGCCATTACAGTTTTGCAAGAGTGTGCTTAGATTTTATTTATTTACATATTTTTTATTTTCTGTGTTTTGTTTTTCAGGAAAAGCCTGTGAGGCCCCTCTTCAAAGCTTTCTTTTTTGGAATTGTCATGCTAAAGGAGGATTTAATTAATGCGCTATATGTGCATTTCCAATGGAAATGGTCACACTTGGATAAGGAACATTTTGTGTCTATTCCAGTAGTATCTCATTATTTTAGTTTATTTTTTTCCACATAAATTTTACACCTGTTATGAAAATATTCCATGTCCTTAAAAATCAAGCTATCTTAAATTAATTATAGATTAAGGGTCTTACGTTTATGCTATCAAGTTTCAAAATTTGGTTGCAGCATTTTGTTTGAACCATGCATGGGTTTTATACTAATTATGTAAATCAGAAGCACTACTGCTTCTACTTTTACTTTATTAATTATGAGATGAAATTACGGTAATTGGAGTTTGAAGGCAGCATGTTTAGAAATTTTCAATATACTTGCAAGGCCATTGAGCTGCACAATGAAGATATTTTGAGACAGGCAGAGGAATCCTTTGGTGCTGTAATTGAACAAGTTTTGTCCATATCTCATTTATTGTTGACTTCATGTGGGCAGGTGACCATGTGCTGTAGGGCAGTGTGAGGGCTGGAGGTCTCTGCCAGCATTATAGACACTGTAGAGATAATTTCAGGGTACAAGACAGGCTTAGTAGACAGCGAGCAGCTGATGCTCCTTTCTGATTATACTAAAGTGTAGAAGAAGTAAAATGGAATATAGCAGAAAAACATCTATGAGATATTAGAGAGAAGGCAATCAAGTGTGAAATGCCAGCAGGAGAAGCCAAAAGGGAAGAGGCAACTGAAGAAGAGTTAGTGGTACTGAGGAAATCATTTGGGTTGGTGCCTAGGAGCAGACTAGAAAATGCTACACCACTCAGGGCAAGTGGAAATGAGCATTTCAGGAGAATTTAATTGTTGAGAGAGAATATTGGTGCTGTGATGTTTGGAAGTATAAGTTGAGAGGCTCGCTTTATGGGAGCTGTTTGGTGGTCATGAACAAAACATGGAAGTGAAATCAAGAATGTGATAATACTGAACACTTCCATAATGAAGCAGAAGAGATGTAGAAAAATTTCTAGGCTGTTCTCCTGGCAGCCTGGTGAAAATAATCAGAAAATAACAGAGAAGATCTTACTTGGATTAATTTACCTTGATAAACTACACTGCTGTTTAATAATAGAGCTCATGAAACTCACTCAGGCTCTCACTTGCTTTCATGCTTTCCCAATAAACATTTTGTTTACTGGCTTTAAACATCTAGGAGGATCATGTTTTCCACATAATAGGGACTAACATTCTCAATTGTCAGTGGCAAAAGGCCACACTTATTTCAAGTGAGTGCAAGGGCAGCCTGAGACAAAATGGAAGCGACAGAGAACACTGATACTGTTGTGGCCTCAAGCAAATACAGAAGTCATACACCCAAACAGAGCATTGCTAAAGGCAACCAGCACAGCACTAGCACAAAGACTAATAGGCTGGAAAAAACCAGCACTAAGAATATCCCTAATGGCTGAAAGGAATGCACCTCACTTTGTGCCAGGGCCACGTGTAACTCAGCTACAGGACAGGACCGAAAGAGAAACTAACACTAAAAGTGGGAAAAATCGGAGTGAGGAAGTTGTTCCTAGAAATCTGGCAAAGACAGAAAGGACATGTGGAACATCAACCAGAAGTCTTGTTTTTCACTGTATGGCTCTAACCACAATTCCTTTGTCTTTGAAGTTGTTTGGGATATGAATAGCTTATTAAAACAAATATGTTGAATATTAACAATGAATAGAATGGAAAAGTTTATGACAAGGTCAAAGGTTTGAACATATGAATTCCTTACATACTCTGTGTGTGTAGTTTTTTCTGGGCCATCAGGTTAAAACATCAATGAAAACTTAAAATGGCTGAAGTCCTTTCCTTTTGTAACTTATCATGTACTTGAATATTATCATGAATCTAATATTATCAAAATTCCATTGTTAGCCATCCTGAGTTTTAGAAGAGGACATCAGCACCATTTGAGGTAACAGATAGTGAAATAGCTCAGCTTTTCACCAGAAAATCACCACATAATAGAAGAATTCAGAAGCTTGATATTTATTAAGAATGTTAGAAAATACTGAAAAAACAGTGCTGTTTAAAGTATTAGATCTTTGGAGCATTCTAAAAGGCAGAGGATAAGCTAAATTTTGCCTAGGTTTTACCATATAAATTAGGTTATATTGCATGTGAGCTGCTTAACATGGCCAGGTTTTATAGTTATCCATGCTATGTTTTTTTTGTGTGCAATGACTTTTGTGTACAACTTACTATGGCTTGGTTCACTTAAATGTTTTGCAAGTCTTCACAGACCTTTGTGAACTATCTCATTTTTTAGGGCTGAGCTTATGATTTTTGTGGTTTAGAGCATTTTTGTGAATACTTAGCATGGTATACTCAGCCTTTGTGAGTCAGTGACTTAGATTGCAAATATAAGTGATTTAACTTCTGCTTGAATAGTACCCATCATATAAGCCAAGACATTCTTTTAATAAGTGAGACTAATAAATAAAGCAAAAGGATTGGAGTCAGAGGGTCCAGAGCCCTGCCGTCAGTCTGACTCAACTCAAGCAATTACCTAAGTAATGCAGCAATAAACAAAAAGAAATCAAATGGATTTTTCACTTCAGAATTAAAAAAAATGTTTTGTTTCTTTTATCCTTGACTTCTAAGGCCACAGCCACACACAGAGCTAGGGCAGCAATTGCACCTCGCACTTCATAGAGCAAGGCATACATACTGCCTAGGAAACAAAACATCTTAGTTTAAATAAAAAAAGCAGTCTGAAAATTAACAGCAAGGAAAGTACATTTTCTTTCTTTCTTTCCCTCCTCCCTTCTTCCTCCTGAGCCCTACAAGGTATAAAAATGAAGCCATTATTATAAAGCAAAAACAAAACAAAACAAAATTCAAAGGCAAAGAAAGTATTAAAAAAATTGAAGCACAGAGGAATTAACTTCTCCACGCATGGCAGTGATGAATGGACAGAGATGATATATTAATTTCTGTGGTGAAAAATTTCATATGTAAAAATTCATTCATCAAGAATATAAAAGTTTCAAGCCAGATATTCTGGGGTTAATTGTAACTTTGTGGTATGTTTTCATATGATTCACTAGGTAGCTCCAGATCATGAATTCTGATTCTGACTCCATGTTCTTCAACTTATTTTTTTTTACTATGGGGTGTAGGTTTTTTTTTGGTATTAAATTCCACCTTACTTATGAGTCTGTTCTTTTTTTCCAGGGAAGAGGAGATAAAGACCCTCTTGCTTTGCTCTCCACAGTTAATTTGGAGAATGGTTGGCTGTAGTCCCTGGTATAGCCATAGCCAGTCTCAGCAGTGAAAATATCTATACTGTGTTCTCATGGGTGGCAACTAGTCTTCTAAAGCACGCACTTCAAGAAAAAACTTGAAGAAGGAAAGCTTTTTCCACATTCCTCAAATTCATATGTCCTTTTAAAACCATAGTTTTCCAAAAATGTACTTTTTAATGTGTGCTTTTAAAATCATAGTTTTCAAAAAATGGCGCTTTTTTTGATGTTTTTGCCAGGTCAAAGTTCTGTGTATGGTATTACAGTAAAACAAGTTTGTGACTGACAGACCCTAGTGTGACATGCAGATGTACTTATACCATATATTTTTTTACATTTTTCTGAGAATGCAGCCATAATTTTCCTCAAAATTTTGAAATTAACCCCGAGTTCTCCACTCTCGTTTTCTCTCATTGCCCTCTCTGTGTCTTAGAAATGGGACTTTTCTATTGGGCAAGATTTTTGTGATTAAATACATAAGCAGGGATATACGTAGCTGATGGGGTAGCATGGATATAACTGGGTTGTGGAAAACTGTTTTCCCAGTGTCTCTTTTCCAAACAGTGTCTATGGGAACAGGGAGCTTAATGAGCTGGTTGTGACACAGGATGCGTGGGCAGACCTTGCCGTTATCTGTTTGGTTCTGGAGAAACACTCAATCACAATTGAATGTAAGAATTGGCACTGGAAATTTGGCAGAAAGCAATACTGTCCTAATGGTAAGATTTAAAATGAATATTTCAATTTTGGTGCCAGAATATAGTAACTAGTGGATGAAATTGCTCATAAAGCATTCAGCAGCCTCATTAAGATGGGTCATATTGTCTGCAGGCAGGAGTAGTCTTGGAAGATGAATCTTTCTCTGTCCTTAGAACTGTTGTTTAAAGAACAAAATCCAGCATCTGGTACTAATTTAAAGCCTTGTCCATGCTGTAGAATTAGAGTCTTAGCCAATTATTTGAAAGTTTTCATTTTGGTTTCTAATGGGTAATAGATGTCTTAGTAATTTAGGTGTGTACCACAAAGCCTGAGGTAATTGAGCTAGTTCTGCATATGTGTGCTTACCTTTAGGTGTATGAGTAGGAAAATAAACTGGAATGGGATTACTTTACTGTTGTGGTAAACACTCTTTCTCCCTAATTTGTGCTGAAATAATAATCTTGTCAGTTATATAGTAAGTAAAAATACTTCTAGTAATTTTGCTATATTGACATGACCAAAAAGAAAATGCAATTTTTTTGGTGGTGGAAAAGCAAAACGGGGACTGTTAAACCATACTGTCTCTTATATAGTCTATCCATGTAAATTTTAAATGCAAAGGTTATTTATTTGAAAACTTAATGTGCCCTGTCCTGAGGAGTATAAGTTCATAACCTTCTCTTTCTGCTGGTGTTATGTTGCTCCATGGAGAAGTCTCTGGTGGTGAGTTTAAACAATTTATTTTCTTTGCTAACTTCCCAACGTAGTCATGGATCACTCTCCTAAAACCAATAATAGAAATTGAATATGTATGAGATTCCTGTTCGTCCGTTTTGCAGTGAGTAGTATAAGCAGAAGCCATTGATATCTGGAGAGTACCAAAATTAATATGAGAAAAGCTCAGTTAAAACGTTTGCTTAAAAATATTTCAGTGGCTTTTATTGAGCTGCCTCGTGGTCCCGCTGCAACGAGAGCAGTGCTCTCACACATGCATAGAGATGTCATGCTGAGCTTTGCTGCAACGTTCTGGGGCTGCCTCAGAACCCTGCGCTGCTATTAGAGTAGGAAACATGTAATGTGTTATTTGGTTTGAAACCATAAAAATGATTTTTGTTTGTCATGCTCTGCTCTGCGTGGTCTCAAGGTACTTTGCTGTTTAACTCGAATTTCAAATCCTTATGGCATGAGGTAGAAATGTTACAGTAGATGTTTTTTTTCTCTTCTTCTTTTTCTTATCTACATAAACAACATAACTTTGTCAGAAAATTGAAAATGTGCACTTTGTCCCATCAGCTAAAATGGGCTGTCAGATAATGCTTTTTTTTCTCCATTGCATCAGATGAATGATGTAAATGGTTTTTGGCTTTGGAGTTTTTTGCAAGGCACAAGAGTAAATGATCAGAGTAGTAACATTTTTAACCTTATCTATCATACTGAAACATTTTTTCTGCCTCCAATAAAACATGTCAGAGTCGATTAAGGACATTCTTCGATGAGGTATAATTCACAGATTTTAGTAGCGAATCCAAGAGCACTGAAGTATTAAAGAGGCTGTGAATACTTAATTACGGATATGTTGCCATCCTACCTTTTACTGAATTCCCTTAACACTTTGGTGCTCTGTATCTGAAAATGCTCTTTTCCTCTGATGGTGAAGTAAAAGGAAAAGCCAGGTACAATGGCAGAGCATATGTCACATTGTATCTAGTGACAGAGCAGTGAGAGATACTGCTGTTCTAGTACATTCAGCTGTGCTTATCTGGTACATGAGTGCACATTACTTTCCATGGGCTCGGATCACTTTGGACAGTATCATTAAATGCCACGTCATTACCTGTTATGGAGTAGTGCTTTCGCTTGAAGTGCCTCCTGGGATACATGCAACAGTAGGAAGAATGATGGGTAAAGATGGAAGCAGCATTAAATTTTCAATGGAAACACTATTGACTTTGACTTTTCAGAAGCCTTATCTTTTAGATGGTGTTTGTCACAGAACCTGTAAAGCTGTGGATGTTCGTCAGTTGGAAGTTGCAGGCAGTTGAACGATATGGACAGGTGAAGGCTCCAGAGGGATCAGCTGGGCTAGCATCGAGCTGGAGGGGGTAAATTGAAGGTTTATTTATCCAATTCACTGTCAAGGTCAGCTTGCTGGAGAGCTGTCCTATGTGTGCTTACAAAATGCCAAAATCCTGGCAAATTGTCTGAAAGAGCCTCCAAATCACTGACCTTTGTACAACTCACGTCAGCATGCCACTGTCTTTTAACAGTATCCTTAGAGTGCATTAGTTTGTAAAATCAAGCTTTTAATGTCAGCAGAAGTAACTTTTTATTTTCAGCAATAAGGAAAAAATAAAAGATACCTAATGATAATAGAAAGAAACATATGAAATAGAGAATCTGTTTCACCTGAAATACTTTTAGCATCTACTGCTTTTTCAGAGCATTCTTCAGAGCATGTTTTAGAGAGGCTGTTTCTTTTCTTCACCAGATAAAACATCTAAAACATTTGAATTTTTTTTCTCTCTTTAGCATACTTCTATTAAAAAATGTAGATTTGCATTTAGCCTTCTTTAACTTTTTCAGGTGAGTTGCTCAGATTTTAAGCTAATTAGAGCTTATTTTATTCTTTTAATTAGTTAAAAGAGTTTTTAACTGTCTAGTTGCATGTATTTCTCATACATCTGTGTTAGGTATCTGTTAGAAATAGGTCATTTTTTTTCTCTTACTAATAGCTAGGTATATCTTTAAGTAGGTTATCTGTATCCCTTTGGTAACTATGTAGTCTTTTGAAAGTGACTTTTAAAAATTATTTATATATATATATATGAGTCCTTTTGCATATAAGGAGTATAAATCTCTGCATAATACCTACCTCTGGAATTTACACTGGAAAAAAAAGTGGGATATACCTTAGTTGACTGTGAAGAATGTAACCCCCCCTGTTCCAAAGCCATTTAAATTGCCCATGCTTAACTGAAGTAGCATAAAAATAAAAACACAGCGGGTTTAACCATAATTGGCTTATTCTTATAAAGGGCTAATGGCACATTTGGCTGGTTTAGTGAATGGTTTTTCACTTGCTTTGTAGTGGGTCTTGTTTCCATTTAAATATACAAGGCTCATCATAGCCAAGTGAAAGATATGTGTTGAGCTTTTGTTTTACATTTTGTTTTACACTTTGCAATGTGCTTCTGGTTTTGTTTTCTCATCTTTTCTTTTCTTTCCCCCTACCTCCATCCATTAATGAGATACTCAAATAAGTGTTTTTATGAGTTCAACTTTGTAATTTTCTTTCTCCTTCACTTGTTTGTTACCTCTCTATGAAAACTCAATTTTTCAAGTAAGGCAGCTCAACTTGCCTTTTTCTCAGGAAGGAATATTAGAACACACCACACAGCTCTTATGGCATGGGTGAAAATTGTTGACTAGGAATGGATGAACTGGAAAATCAATTTTAGCCCTATTTTGAGAATCTTCATGTGGAACTCTCTTACTATTTTGAACTAATTTCTAATTATACTTGTCTGTTAATTCAGAGTGTATTTCCAAATTTTATCAAATCTGTTTTAATGTTTTGATACCCTGTTGTTGATTTGTATTTTAATAGTATATGTGTATATGTCTGAACATTTTTGAAGTTTGAAATGGAATTACTTTTTGTAAGGACAAAAAAACCCCAAAAAACCCTTGAACTTTCTTAACTATAGCACAAATATAACTTTTGGTGTATGTACAAGTTTGGAATATATGTAATTCCTATTAATTTTATGACTTATGTGTAAATCATTATTTAATTACTTTTTAGACCATAGAGATTTTATATGATGGCTGCTGAGGGCTGCCTTTGAGCCATAATACATGATCACGTGAACCTGCTGTAATTCACAGATCACTGACTTGACAGAACTTTATTATTATTTAATATTTATGTTACAATATTGCCCAGAGTCCCCAGCCTTAGACAATGCCCTGTTACAGTGGGTATTGTACAAACATCGATGTAGACATGATCAATGTCTCAAGGAGCTCAGAGCTGTTGTAGTTATAAGGTCACGCTGCAATGAAGTTCAAGTCTGTGTAAACTTTGAAAAAAAGTTTTGCAATATGCCAGCTTTGAAGTAGAAGAGATCAAATCAGAGAGAGTGGAGAGACAAGGATTCCACCTGTGTGACAAAGCAGAGCCTGCCTTTATTGATGGTGAATACACATTTAGGCAGAACGAAAGCAAGGCTGAACTATGATACAGTGCCTTAGGACACGTGCTGCTTTTCAAATTCAGGCATTAGCCTATGTTTTATATACTTTATATTCTAGTTTAATTGAAACTGCTGCATTTTCAGATTGAGATTTAGCAAATAAAAGAAGGAAAAGATATCTCCCAGATAGTATGTCTGAATTTCATAACCGTATCTCTGCACTCCTGGCAGTCATGGTTTGCATTAAAAGTGTTAACAGGTATGATTTACACTGGGCTACCCCAATGAGAAAGTTTGTATTTTGAGTCTGTCTTCTGTGCTGGAAATGTTGATCATGAAAATGGAAACATTTTTGAACATAGTTTGTGTCTCTATTTGCAGTTTAAACCTTTCCTTTTTACAAGGCATTAATTAGTAGAAAACAGATGCAGAGCAGAGATACAGAGCTGTGTCTCTACTGTACACCATATTTTCTACTCTTCAAATTTTGTCTTAATTCTTTCCTCTTGGTCTAGTTTTTAGATGCTGAGCAAGGAATATTTTTTGGGGGGGTTTTATCTATCCATTTATTTATTTGTTTATTTTTGCTGTTGAAACTAGCAGGATTTGTTAAAGCCTCCTTGGTGTCCTAATATTCCTCAAGCAGAGGGGGAAAGACATACTGCCTCTCATGAAGAAAATGGAAAGTTTATGATGAAATAGAGAGAATTTCTTCTATTGTTCAAAAATATTTTCTTTACTATTTCTTTTGATTTATATTAAACTATAAGTAATTACTGTTCAGAACCTGAGATCCTTTGGCTCTAAATTAAAACATACAATTTTTTGCAGTAATTCTTACTATGCAATATTTTAGTGGCAACAAAGTATGTTTAAGGAATCTTGAACTAGCAATAATATTATCTTTTAGGGGAGTCTTGGTTAAACAGAGGGAGGAAACTGCCTTGTAGTGTTCTCTGGATGTTGAAGGTGAATTATAGCAGCTCTGAGGATAACTTAGTTGGCTGCTTTCTTTTTTAGCTAACAAACCCATTGACTTCTGCACAAAATAAGTTCATGTGTTTTTGAGCTCTTCCTCGTATTCTTGCAGACTCTCTGGATCATTCAGAGTTTGCTTCAGACTTTAGACACAAACATGGTTTCTGAAGATAATATTTTGCTGCAGGACAACTGATTGCTTTCACTTGCTGGGTGTGGGATAGGGGTTTTGGTAGGAAGAACTCAAGGGCAAGGAATGCTGACGGAACACCCAGTCCTGCTCAGTTTGCTTGTGTCTGTTCACAGCTCTGAAAAACTGGCTCAACAGTCCATGTTATCACACAGCACGAGCCAAGTTTCCCTTTTACATTCATGATCCATGTGCTAATCTGTGGAAATGCATAGAAACTGCTGTTCCTGCCTGATGACCACTATGGATTCTGCAACCCAGGGGTCTCATAAAAACACAAAACATCTGAGCCATAGAGAATTATACTTTTTTTCTTTTTCCCCCTTCCTGTGAAATGTCAAGATATTTAGTCTGTTTTCCCCTTAAATTTGGATGGAACAA
Organism: Chloebia gouldiae; assembly: GCA_003676055.1. Lineage (NCBI taxonomy): Eukaryota > Metazoa > Chordata > Aves > Passeriformes > Passeridae > Chloebia > Chloebia gouldiae. The sequence continues at coordinate 1,236,370 of QUSF01000073.1, read as the reverse complement.
GCTCCTTTGACATGTGACACATTCCTCCTCCTGTGCTTGCCTCCTCTGACTTTCTCCAAGTGCAATTCTGCTTTCACTGAGCTTGAAGCCCTCTTTCAACCATAGCATTTCAAGCAGAAAGGCGCTGCTGTTTATGAACACTTTTCTTTTGCAATGGCACCTTTTTGTGACTAGTGTTTGTAGAAAGAAAAGGCACTGTAGAATACCTAGACTAAGAAATTCCATCTGTTCTGCAGCAGGCAGTAACGTTCTGTGAGCTCTTGCATCGGTGGTTTCATCTTTGGATGTTGATGGTGGTTTGAGCACCTCGGTGTGTGCTGTGATGATTGAGAGCATCCCTTGCTCCTTTGCTCAGAAGTCTGCAGAGGTTTGAATAACAGATTATATAAGCACAATGGCTTTTAGAGAATGAGGACATAGTAATAGGGCCATCATGAACGTGCTGAGGTATCTGTCCTAATAATGCACCATGAAATTAATATGTACCTGTGAAGTAGTTGCTGAGGATGTCTGCTTCTTTGCAGATCAATTTGATATAGTGTTCTGTCTGTACAGAAATTGTGCAGTTCATTTTCTGTGGTTAAAAAAGCAGACATTCTGGATTATCTGACAGAGTTTGATGATTTTGATAATCCATTAACATTTAAAATAAGAGGAAAGTACAAAGCTGAAAAGAGACCTTAGTATGAGTTCGAGGACATTTGATGAAAGGTCTAACTTTAATATTATATCTTATTATTGTCTGAACCATCTGGGGTTTTCTTTGTAGCTTCCACATCACTGAATGTATTCTCATTATACAAGTACTTTTTTTAAATATGTAATTTTATTTCGAGACAAATCTGCCAAATATAGATATTAGACAATTACTGTTCAAGCATGTAGGAAATGAGGGAGATTACCTGCAATGATTATGGAATGTGAAGATCTTACTCTCTTGGGCTAAACAAGAAACAATGGATACATTAGGTGTTTAATGCACAAAAAATAGATGTATTTGTATATGAAACTTTGCAGCTGAACTTGATCTACTTCATGTATACGAAGTGTGATGGATGTATCAATTTCTTCATTATCAGAGAAACACCTCCTAGACCACTGGAGGAAATATCATCAGAGTTAGGGCCCAAAGGAGAAGTTGCCCTGTGAGTAGTGAATTTAGGTTTCTTGAAACAAGTTTGCTGGACTGATGCTTTGATTAAAAAAAAGAAAAAAAAAACACCAACAATAACACAGCCCCCAAAAAGTCCCAACCCACCAGCTGTTGTGGGATCCATTCTGAGCTGGGTGTGAGCCCAGGCAAGAGCCTGTGCCCTGCCAGCCCTGTGAGTGACAAAGAGCTCAGGGACCTGTGGCACAGCTGGGTAAGGGACCCCAGAGCCAGCACAGGAGCTGAGCAGGGAGATCCCAGGCTACAGAACTTTAGACTGCAAGAGGACAAAATCCCAGCAGTTTTGGTTTTGGGGTGCCTCCTCAGGGGCACCAGCTTGGGCTTTTTCTTGTTACTGCTCTGTCATGCCATTGTTTAAATGGATCCAGAGGTCTGAGGCTCTGCTGTGGGAAACCTGGTGATGAGCTGGTGAGGAGGAAGCCTTTTGTGGCTGTGAGTGGGTGTGAAATATTTTGTGGCTGTGAGTGGGTGTGTGGAGCCCTGTGAGGTCCCTCAGTCCCAGCAGTGACAATCTGGGCTGGAGGGGCTGTGGCTGACAGTGGCTCCTGGATGAGCAGACAGAATTATTGCTTGGGCCTGGGTCCTAATCACAGCAGCTGTGTTAGGGAAAATTTCACTTTTTATTAGATAGACCTGTGTCTATTCACAGCATGGAGCTGGGGTTGAAGGAGAAAGAAATTCAAATCTGTAGGTGAAGAATCAGGATATGCATCCATCTATTTCTGATTTCAGGAAAAGCCAAGTGACAGATACATATAAACTTTGAAAGACTACATGTTTTATGATACAGAGAGTCTCAGAAGAGACTATTTGAACATTATAACTTTATGCCTAACTGTGGTGCTGTCAAGACAAAGCATAATGTTTTCACATCTAAAATTTAACTACACTGTATTTATTGTTTTGCTCAAGAACATTAAAGGAATCTTATCTGTCAGCATACAAGAGCAATGAATGAACAACTTAAATTACAAGAGTAAATTAAATGTCAACTTTATTTCACCAAAACAGGCTGTTCTTTTCTGTTAGCAGAGGTTATAACCACTGTCTTGAAATATTTGTCTTGAAATAATGATTGACAAATGTGGACAGAAATGTGTAACTGCAACAGGTTTTTAATTTACTTGATTACCATATTTATTACAAACACACAGGTAAGTTTGGAAAAAATAACTTCATTGTTGTACTATGTTAGCTCAAATCCCCTGCATTCACTGTAGTTTTGAACTTTACTGCTCTCTCTGTTCTCATATTGGCCATGTTTTTGTAACTAGAGTATAACTCTGTGTTTTATTTTATACTAGTAAATCACTGAGACCCTGTAAAAATGTAAAAAACCCTAATAGATAAAAATGATATATTCTTTTGGCTTAAAGTATATGATCTATTTCTTCAAAGTATTTTGAAGGCCTCTTCAAAATCTGTGTGTGCTTGTAAATTGCCTGTTATTAAAATAACTCTTAAGTGTAACAAAAAAGAAAGAAAAAGAACTTATAAAATAAAGTACATATTGCTGTTTAAACCTTCCTCACCTCTATGTCTGCATTTGTTTGCTGGTCTTTGAGGACAGAAATTTCTTGGAGCAAGCCTATATGCAGCTGTATACTGGGATTAGAGAATTATAGTTCTTAGGGTAGGTTCAGAAAGACATAACAGATAAGTGAAATGTTATTTCACAAGGTCTGCTTCGTTGTGTGGGATATTTCTCCTTGACGGGAACATATAAAAGTGTTTATCTAATGTATCCACACTGTGTATAGTGAAAGAAAAGGGAGTAACAGGTCTTTATCAAAACTATTCACGTGGAAGGGTATGATGTAGCATAAACCAAAGGAGGAGTTTATTTGTGGCAAAATTATGGGCAACTCTCATGCCTTTCATCTCCAACAAATGCACATTTGCCTGCATTGTGTTCATAAATGAGTGCTCTGCCTGCCTGGAATATGGACTCCTAGAATCAAACAACTTGAACTGGATGAAAAATGAGAGGGCTAAAAATTATGTTGCTGAAGCAAGGCAATATTTATCCTTGTGGTCAGAGCTATATGAGAAAAGCCCTCAATCTGCAATTTTCAGTATATCAGTTCTAGGTGAAGATAAAAGAATTGCTAATTGAGTTTACAGCATGTAAGACTCTGGGCTGTGTAAGCGTGGGTTATCATTACCTCTGTGTTGTCAGTTGTAAATTTATCTGCTTCTGTGGTCTAGAGAGTCTCTTCCCATAAAATGATGGTCCAGTATTTTTTGAGCCAAGATGTTCTGTCTCCAGCATGTGTCAGAAATAGTGACATAAGACAGAAACTCTCATAATACTAGCCATGAACCAAAAGGAATGTGTCTTGTTAACAACTTTGGAAAGACCCAGTTCTCATTGTAACTGCCTTCTAGCAGCTACATGGAAGAGAGAATAAAAATTATAAAATATAACCATGATGTATTTTCCTGATAAAGCAATAGTTTATAGTGATAGTCACTATAAAGTTAATTTTTACTTGAACAGAGCTGAGCTTAATGGTTTTCAATTATACTAATTTGAGTCATGGGTTTAGTTCATGTGGATTTTGTAACCCCTGGGTTTTGCTTTTATGTCTTCTCCCTTAAATGCTTGGCTTCTTTTTTTGCATTATGCCCTTCCCATTCTCTTTTAGCAGGGAACATCAGGCAGTGATGGGATGGCTCCATCCCCTTCCATTTGCATCAGAATTTAATCTTCTGTAAGGAAGATGATTAAACATGTACTTTGAAAATAAGGTCTCATGTTCTAAATGGTTTTGTCACCCAGCACATGCTCGAGGAAGAATGTCCATGCTCAAGAAAGGCATGTCACCTTTCTCTGACAAAGGTTGAAACCTCTAATGAACCTAAGTTTTCTAAGACACACTCTGCATTGGCAAGGAATTAGGCTCCTTATAAATGCATCAATTTAAATTGATTTGTGCTGAGGCCTCGTGTCTACAGTAAGTATGTTTTGAGATTTTTTACTTTAGACTATGGTTAGTGTGGCCACTGGAACCAAACATCTCCATCCTGTCTACAGTTGGAGATGACTGAGAAACAGTTGTTGATTTTCACCTTTTACTTACATTGACTAATGGAGCACATCTGGTACACATCTGGTAGAGCTTCTGATTTTTTTTTTTTTTTTGGCCTACAAAAGGAGTCTGGAATCAGGTCATCAAAACAGTTTTATTAACAAAGCCAACTACAATAAGAGGGAATAAATTCACCCAAAGCTGTACCACTGTTCTGGACTGAGATGCTGGTGTAGTGCAGCCTATGAGCAGTGCCATGGCCATGTGCCTGAACAGAGGGTGAGCAATTATTTGTTACATCTCTTGCCTGTTATGCTTACAGCCAAATATTCCCATGTCATTTCTTTCTGATTTTTCATTTGTTTGTATTATAAATCCCATGTCCTTTCCCCACTGTCTTGCTCCTTTTACATTTTTTTCTTTCTGACTTCACCCCTTACCTGCCCCAGTGTCTCTATATTTTCGTTGAAGCATGGAGTTGGCCAGTGTTGACCACAAACCAAATGGTCACTATTTCTTCAGAGTGTACATTGGATTAAAGGTAACTGTGCCCCTCTGGGGCTCCACCCACTGTGCAATTTGAGGAATTGTGGTATTCATTTACTGACTGAAATTATCTCAGTCTCAGCTTTTCTTTTTAGAAAGAAAGTGTTCAGGAGTATGGCACTAAAAAAAAAAAGAAGGAAAGTCAGTCCCCCTGTACAGATGTGTCTGCAGAGACCTGGTCACTCACTTGGTGTGGGGAAACTTTGGTTGCTGAAAAAAGGAGGTCTGGTTAAAATCTCTGGTCAGGGGTTTCTGCAAATCTTAACCTCAGCTGTTGTTCTTGCATGTAACAAAAGCTTTCCAGTGGTATAATAACATCTACTACATAGTTTGAGAAATTCATTTGCTATTTGGTCTCATTTTAATTTCATGTTTCTTTAGAAGTATGCTTTTTGCCTCATAAAAAATGTTAATAAATTCTATCATTATAATTTGCTTTGATGGCATATTTAAGGGTATGTCCTCATGGAATGTCTCTTGGAGAGATGATACCCTGGAAAGAATATGTCTAGAATGGACAGTACTGTCTGACCTCATTAGCCAGCAGTCCAGGGAGCAATTGCAGAAGACCTAGATTGCAGTAAAACCTTGTTTCTCTCCAAGACAGGCAGTAGATTGTATGACTGGGGTGTCACCTTGGTTGTGTCCTGCAGCTTTCAATCTGCAACACATGGACAAGCCTTGAACAGGCACTGTGTCAAGCAAATAGCATCAGAGTTTGTCATGGGTGCCATGGCTTATTACATTCTTGATGAAATGGGCATTTGTCCAGTGTGAACTTGACTTGTACCTCTGAATTATTTTGCCTGAACTATTTAAGTTACCCTACCTGATGCAAATTTGGGCTGAATTTGTGCTACAGGAGAAAGGGTCCATGTCTACTTTTTATGTAACTGTAATCTTCAATCCATGGTTGGCTAAAACATTAGATGTGTTCACTGACCTCTTTGACATCAATAAGAATATAGTATCTAAATCAGTTAAGATTCCATTTATTCATATACATTATATGCATTTTAATATTGACAAGAGAAGACAAGTCTTATCATTAAAATGATCTTGGATGTAATGTTTTCAAATAGTTCATGACATGCTGGATCTGTTTTGAATGCCATAAATCATAGCAACTGATGGGAAAGGAAAGAACAGCAGTTAGAGAACTATGAAAGAAATAAATAATTTAAAAAATAGGTTAAATATTGTTGACTGTCAAAAAGAGGATGGGAATATTATACTTTTCAATTATTTTTACCAGTTTCTTGAGTTTAACTGACTTTTATATTGATTAAATGTGGTAGAGGGTGGGGTATTCTTTTGGGCTGCAGATTCATCTAAAGTTGAGAACGCATGGTAGCTGTTGCTTTTATTTTGTAGAGAGATCCTTTTGTCCTAACACACAGTCATACTGTGTTTCCCTCAAAGATTTAGACTTGCTCTGTTTAAAATGAATATCATTTTCCTGATAAACGGGGTCTTTCAAAAGCACATTTACTTTTTGCTTGTAGCATTTCTTTGAATGATGTGGGTATTACAATCCAAAGCCAGTCCTATTTTCTTAAATATGATCTAACTTGTTATGCAGATCAATATGTATCAATATAACCTTTAAGACAAACTGTATATTTGGCTTTGAACTTCAAGGTATCCTTTTTATGGGGTGAAAGAACAAGCTAAGCAACTGGAATGTTATTAATACTTTTTTCAGTATTTTTTGGCTAAAACTTAACTTGAACGACACAGATAAAATGCTCTGATCATTTTAAGTATTTATCTTGGTGTGTGAAGAAACCAAAGTTAGAAAAGAAATTTGGGTTTTTGGTCAGTGCTTTGTTGTGGGTTTTTTGTTGTTTGTTTTGTTTTGTGGTTTTTTTTTGTTTGGTTTTTTTTTTAGTAGCTGAAGGCAATTATATCTTTATTGACCCTCTGTGTTCACCCCCTCCTTCAATGTCAGGTACTTGCTTATTATTATCAACATGACATCTCCTTTCTTTGAAAGGTTGTCCGTCACACTTTGAATCACCTCTCTCCATGGTTACATTTTCTAATCAGTTCACATGATTGAGCCTACATCAAGTGATGCTTTACTTAATTCCTTTCCGTTTGTATGGTGTGATTCTTGGAGGGACTCTCGTCAAAATTTTGGAGGGCCCTGTCAGTTTGAAAAGAACATGACCTTTAAATTGTATCAGTATGTTTGCTGGTGCATAAGGGAAAGGAAAAGGTTTGTAGTGATGGAAAACCACTCTAAAAATGAAAAGTAATTCTCTCAGAAGCAACATGCATAGGAAGTTAATTTGTTTATATTTAACTGATTTTTAAAAAGGACAGAATGAGGGGGACATGTTCTTTGAGCAATAAGGGGTCTGAACAGTGTGTCCTTAAATTTGGCTTTGAAAATGTTCTCTATTGTTCTTGCTCTTCTGCATTTATAAGAATAGATAAAAGTGGAGATATTCAAATGCGACAGAATAAAGGTGTAATTCTTTGAAATTATCAAAGCTGTTACTTTGCTGCATTTTTATAACTGTATCTGTGGCCACGCTATAATTAGTAATTGACAATGCTAATTATTGTACAGTCTGTCACAGACTAAAGTGGCAGAGTTAGATTTTATATGGGTATAAATATGCATACATTTATGTGTGTGTGAGAGGATACTTCAAGTTAACACAAAATTTTGCATTGTGAGTGCAGGCAGTCTGAAAACAAGGAAAATCGATCTGGAATGTCTAACGTGGATAGTTGAGGAATATAATACAGATTCATGCTGGTAGAGCTGAGTAATGCTGGGAACATAAAGTTTTGCAACCTTTATTAAGTATATAAACTGTAGATATTCAAATACCCTGCATAACTGAATCAGGGATATTGACTTTTCTCATCTCCTTTCCTCTATGTTTTGAGGTAAATTACTCTTAATATGTTTTTAAAAATGTCAAAATGTGTAGTTTCAGGGAAGCTGTTGAATTCTGATTTGCCATGCATTTATATATTATTACCTGATGTTGATGTCCAGAAGCTGTTTGTCTTCTAGCTTTTTTCTATATTTGGTGTGTTTTTAATCCTACCACTACAGATTCTTTGATATCTGATAAGCTATGAGGTCATTCTGAAAGTGTCCCCAAGGTCAGTAAAAAGATTTTTCTTTTCTTCATAGATATGGCATGCTCAAAAAATGTGTAGGAACTAGAGTATCTTTGAACTCTTCACCCTTCTGTCAACTTGGTTGGAATGAGCCTGCAGATTCAGAAGTTGTAGGGTGGAGATGTACAGGTCACACAGAATTGCTGCAGTGAAGGTGTTTGTGCTGCTCCCTTGTCACCCTAAGTCCCCTGCCCATCTCTTCAAATTTAATAGTGTTCTTACTGAATCCTAAGAAGGATCTAGGCTTTCCTGCCAAAGATCTTGTTTTCTGGTACTGGATCTCATTATTGCTTCAGGAAATCCACCCTACTTGATCAATCTGACAAAATCCAAGTTGTCAGACCTCTTGTTTTGGGTGTGGCTGGAAAGAGATGAATGGGTTAATCCTTACTGTGAATTTGCATTTAGACAGCACTGTGTGAGAGTCAAATTCTGATCTCTGTTCTCTGATTTTCAGCCTAAGGAGTAGAAAAATGGACAAAGTTAATCACTTTGTACTTTTTCACTCTTCCCAAGAAGTGCCCCAGTGTCACTTGAACTCTAGGCTTGAACTCTTGCAGACTCTGCCCCTTTAACACAGCAGCTGTGGGCTGGTTCTGGGCCTCGAGAGAAGAGAGCTCACCTCTGCAATCTGCCCTCGGTTTAATTATTTGGCATGTTTCACTTTCCTAATGATAGTGGCAAAGCTGTGGTTGTTTGCCTCTAAAATTAAGGCTGTACACAGGGTTCAGATCTGTAGGTTTTTCCAGCATTAAGGTGTGCCAACTTTTGTGCTGGAGTTGTGTAGTTCATGATACACAAATTTCAGGCTGATGTGACACTTGACAATAGCACACATGCTATCCAGAATTAGATTTCCCCATGCAAAATTTGGAATTATATAGTTTGTGGATTTTAGATACTGAAGGAGATGAAGGCAGCTGTATCTGGGGTACAGACATGCATGTTATCTGCATTTCATAAAGACATTTTGCATAGGATTTTATTTTAGCATTTTGTGCTAATTTGTATTTCATGATTCATTCATACATTTAACCCGTTAATGCAACTCTAACCTTTCTCTGATTGCTCAGATGAAAGTGTTTTCTCTGTGTTTCAGAGAGTATGAAAGAAGGTGGCAGAATGATAAATACCAATAGCAGGTCTCTGGGTTGGTAGCAATATTCAGTAGCGTATAACATGGCTTTCACTTACACAAAGAAAGGTCATACATTTTCATCTGTGACGTCTCATCGTTGGCTGAGACATGAACTTCACAAATATGTGAAGCCACTATATTCTACAGTTGTTTTCCTCTGGGCCATAACCTCTAGGTTTTAGTTACTGTAACTTGATGGAGCCCCAGGCTCATGATATTGAGGACAAATGATGTTTGGCATCTCCTACTGGAAATCCCCCTTTTGATAGGGTGCTTTGCTGTTTAAGACATGTGGAATCTCAGAAATCCTGCAAACCATATGCTCTGTTTGAAAACAAAACCAAAACCACACGTCAAAAATTAAATATTAGAAATTAGGCCTTGACTGGGACAAAGGACTTTTGGTTTTGGATGACAATTTCTGTTATTTTGTCCAGCTAGAGGTGAGCTAGAAATGGTTATGTGGCATTATATCTTTTTAAAGAGTACAAATACTGTACAGCCTTAAAATACTTGTGTTTTTCTTTGTGCTCCCTTTTTTCCTTAGGAAGTTGATAGTAGAAATTATGCATCACTTCAGGGTCTTGTGGTATGACCTCAAAACATTTGTTTGTTTATTTATTTACTTCCTCTCCCCCTTCTTTTTTGACTCCTGCTCTGGCTAATTGCTCTCCTCTTTCCCTTTAAAGAATAAAATTGTGTGTTTTAACACATTCCATTTCCTACAAGATAAGGATCTCCCTCTGTAATGCTTTTCTCACTTTCCCTCTTATGAATATATGAAATATCATTTCATATCTTGAATTGTCTAATAGACAGAATAATAGCTGATATTCCTACGGCCCTATCAACTTGATTGGAATTTTCCACATGGAGTAAATGCAGTGTTGAACCCCTAAGGAGCATCACAGGGACTAGATCCCAGAGTTCCGACCTGCTCCTTGCTTAATCACAGGCAGTATTCATTCAAAAATTTCTCTTAAATTAATTGAGAGTATTGCCTGAGAGGACTTGAAAGATTGGTATCATTCTGAACAGCAGTGTAGTTGTGCTATACTGTTAAAAGATGCCATGGCTTAAATATACTGGAAGTCATAAACACTGCATTATAATAAATTACAAAGCAGACTTTTGGAAGATTTGTTCTACCTTTCACAAAATGCTAATGTTTATTTTGCTTTCATTTCATCGCATTGTCTTTCATTTAAAAATTACAGCTTTACTACAGTGAGCTAATTTCATAATACTGTATTAACTTAATATTATATAAATTATGTTTGTCAGATTTGGGCATTGTTGTAGATGTACAAAGCCCAAATTTACTACCAAAGCTCTCCAAACACATGTATTCATAATTTGCTACAATGAACCATATGCCACAATATAGTATTAAGGAATTACACATTCTAATGCCAGGCACAAATCCTGCTGCTCTTTCTGCAACTGTTCTAGGTACAAATAGAAACAATATATTTCTAGCCTTTTTTTCCCCCCTACTTGCAATTATGAGCAAAAAATGTTACAGTGTGGGAATATTTTAGCCACCTGCACTTTGTTTTCGGACTAATTTTTAGCTGCGTGTTGCTTTTGAACATTATTGAAAATATGCGGAGATTGCAGCAGTTCCTGGGCATATTTTCTCTGCAGACTATTATAACTTTAGGCCTGGAAGGAGAAGGTAATAGAAATTGGCACAAGGAATATTACAGAGTACAGAGAGCTACAGCTTTCTTTTAGTGGAGAATGGGAGCGCTCCTGCCTAAGAGGTTTAATTGCCGCTGCCTGCAGTTTTGCATGCGGTGTTTTCCACTTGCAAGGTGTAAGGTTCTGCAGTGTAACCTGGCTCATTCTCTCCATTCAAACAAAGAGCAGAAATGCGCTCTGTGAAGGGAAGGGGAGAGCTTGTGCAATTGTGGAACATCTATAGGTTTTTAAACACACACTGTCTAATCAGCCTCTGACAGATCCATTGTAAATCAAAGGTCTGGTAAGTGGGGATGCCAGAAATGTTTGATCTCATTCCAAGCCTTGAAACAACTTGCTTATTTTTTCTGCAGTTTGGCTCCTCACTAAAATAAAACATTGAGAGATGAATGTTCTGACAGGTCATTGTGTGTCAAACTGTCACTCTGTAATGGTTACATATTTCAGCTGGATTGAGGTGGTGGTGGTTGGGGGAGGTCTGAGAGAAAGAGAAAAAGAGGGAGAGAAAGAGACAAAGAATAACAAGATTTCTGCTCCTTCTTATGGCTGATCTTCATTTAAACCAAACACTTGTCATGTTCAGGGGAAGTTTTATAAATTTTTAATGATGTTGCGTACAACTGGTGCTTTGAAATTTGCTGTACTTTAATTTTTTCTTCGTTAGCAAAGGTTCGCTAATGCATTGAAGTGCTAAGAGCGTGTCCTAGGGATGCCATGATAATTGTGTTGTTAATAATATTGTGGCACTAGTAATGTTCTCCTGGTAATCAAGCCATGAGATTTTTTTTTAATATATTCAGTTATTACACCGCATCTCGTACAAATCATGTCAATTACAATTGCCAGTCTATGACAGTTAAAATAATTGTATACGTTTTCCAGAATTTTCTATTGGCTTGGCTAATCAAGCTAAAAAAAAAAATCAACACATTATTTGCATTAATTTTGTTTCTAGTCTATTTCTACTCCTAAATCATTTGTCCATCTACTTCAAAAGGCGGAACAGTAAGTATTTTAATAATAAATATACAAGCATATTCATACTGTAACATAATATAGGCATACTTCTGCAATAGTAACAGAGGATATTTCCTAGGATTAATCTGTGTGTGTCTATAGATATACATTTGCTAAAATTATGTTCATGTAGTGTGTGTGTATGCTATCAAAGATTTATAAAGATCGATATTCAGAGGTGTTTATTTTCATGGGTTTGGAGTGACTGTGTGTACACCTATGTGAAGATACTAATCTGTCTGTAGACATTGATATTTTATGCCTCCCTTAAAGATGATTGTATGTTATTGCATTTGAATATTTATTTACATTAAAAAAAATAAATTAAATAGTTGCCATCTGAAAGACAGAGCAAGTTTGAGTCCATACATTAGCCTTCTGTGACACTGGCATCTCCTGTCTAATGTTGTCGCTTTGTTTCTTTGAAAACAAGAGACAAACAGCAAAAACTGGCTCAGCATTCTGTCACCAGAGCAGGAAACATCCCATTGTGTGGTTGAGTACCGTGTCTTGGTAGGGAGGGGAAAACTTGAGCTTATTTTCTCTAGAATAGATTTAATTTTTTTTCCATTTTTCTTTCATTTGTTTATTTTTTAAATTATTATTTTTAAAGACAATGGAAACACATTGCACTCCAAACTGTGGAACTATTGTTTCTTTCACAAGAGGTTTGGTGTTTTTCAGTGCATATTTACAATAGCTACTAAATGAACACAACAGGGGTGCAGAGGAAACAGAGAGTCAGTGTATGGATTGCAAAAATATACAGAATGATAATATAATTTCCTTTCTCAGGGAGGTACAGCATGTTGAAAGAGTGGTGAAAATGAAACAGCAGAGGCGGATCAGTAGTACATGAGCACTAACCAAGTACAGCTAGGGGTAGTATATGAGAGGGAATAACAAGTAAGGGATGTAGTAATTACACGAGGTGGAATAACGAGTAGGCATGGAAGCATTTGAGAAATAACAAGTCAGCTGGCAGTGGTATTTGAGGAATGACAAGTGAACATGACAGTATTATTTGAGGAATAATAAGTGAGCTTGGTGATATTATTTGGAGAATAACAAGAAACCAGGGGTGCTTTCTCTAGGCACTTTCCCCCGCTGTTATCTTGTGAAGGAGGTGCACAAAAGAATAAGTGGTCACAGGTTGCAAGGGTCAAGGAAACAAAATGTTTTTTTATGCAATAAGCTTCTACTAAACATGGCCTGAACAAATCATCCCTCAAAATGTAGAATTTATTCCTCAACTTTGCCTGGAGGTAAAAGTGAAAAGAACAGATTTTTATTTTTTTTCCCACTCCTCTGGCCCTGTGAGTCCTGACCATAGAGAATGAATGGCTTTAGAACTGTACCCAGACAGAAAAATCAATGCTTCATATCAGGAGGCTTCAGGGGTTAGACTCCCATGTTCATGTCAACAAGGCTATTGGTTTTCTTAATACTCCAAAGTTATCGTTTCCCCGCTGCAGGAACCTTCCACTGTGACTTGTGTGGTCACAGCTTAACAAAAGCACTTTCCCTTGGACAACCACCAATTGGCAAGATGGCAAATAGCAAAAAAATTAATTGTTGATGAGGTCTATATTTTTCCATACCATGCCATTAAAAAGCGCATGGAAGTTAGCATTTGCTGATGGGATTTGCTCTATGAAATTATTCTGGCTTGTGTATGGTATGGGGGTCACTATAGTTTCACTGATATGATGATTCATGTTTTGAGCAAAGCCGTTACTGGAATAAAAATTAATAAGTATTGGAAAACTGGAATTAGAAAAAAAAAGGTGGGCTTTTCTTCCTCCCCCTCCTCTCTGCCTTGGCTGGATATTCCTGCTATTTGTGTGGAAAGGCCACTGCTTCCTCTGGATAGACTCCTTCAGGCTTGGTCTTGTCACTGTTTTAATCTGAATGGGTCGGTTTGTTCTGCAGTCATCACTTTTGTGTTAATCACTTCTCCCTTGTCAAGAAAGTCTTACAGTTTGTCAATAGAATTATGTTACATGAGGTTAAAATCATGTTGCTTCAAATAATACTTTTTGTCATCACAAGGTATTAAATGGACTACCTGAAAATGAGACCCTCTTTGAATCTTTGTCAATTTAATTAGTGTAACAACTATATTTGGCTTACTGGGCAGGAAAAAGCCAACCTTATGAGCTCTAGGAGGGAAAACTGGCTTCTATACAGTTCCAGCATCATCCTGGTGTGCATACAGAAAGCTAAGCGACTTAAATGTTGTATCAGGTTAGAGGGGCATTTTGTGGTCTGGTTAATTTGATGGCTTCCCCCTCCTCCAACCCCCCTTTAAGTATGTTACTGATGCCTTTTTTTTTCCCCTGACTTTTTTTTCTTTTCCTGTGCTGTCTTTAGTGACACAGTGCTAACACTGAAAATGCTGGCGGCTACAGTGAGCATTGCTCACCCAGAGCAATCGGATGAAAAGGCAGTGCAGATGTAATTTGTTTTCAATGGCTGTTTCAAAAGAATAATTGTGGTGACATTGTGGGATCAATATTATAGATTTTTGTTTTCAAGTACACTGTATGTGTGGTGCTAAGGGGAGGCAGGAAATATAACACTGCAGCCTGAATACAATAAAAATGGATTGAGGTCTGTGGGTATTGTCGGCTGGTAGCCATCATGGGTTTGGAACATCATTGGTGGGATTACAGAGCCTGTCCTCTGGGCTGGGATTTCATTGTGAGTGCACACACACACATTTGCTGCAGTTTTCCTCCTCAGCTCCTTAAGGGAGCTGCTTACTGCACTTGTATAAACTCCCTGTGAATGAGGCTGTGAGCGCTGCCGTGGCTCTCACCCCTAGCAAGTGGCAGGATTAACAGGCTGGGGTTAAAGTTTGCTGCCACATCCTCTGATTTGCCACACCATGCACAGTGTACTCCAGCAGAACCTGGGGTGGGGAGGGTGCATGGCACACCTGTGTGAGCATTTAAATTCTCCTCCTGTTGCCCATCTCTCTAGGCCACCACGCTAGATAAAACTTCTTTAAGGCACCTGAGAGAGAGAGAGAGAGAAAGAACACCTCCAGAGAGCAGCCTGCTGATAGAACCCACTTCTAACAATATGGTGAGTGTCATTTTAAAATACCATGAGAAATATGATGTGGTGATCAAGGACTTCCTGCTTTAAGGGTTTCATGTATCAGGGTAACTAGACAAAAAATGTAGTTCCCAGGGTGAAAATTATATTAACAAAGAATTAGTAATAAAGCTGAATAAATGTAATGAGATGTGAAAGAGAGTGCATAGCACATTTTTTTTTCTGTCTTTCATAATTAGGCCCTGAAAGAAATGGAAATTCAGACAAAACACCTTCCTCATTACCAATTTAAATATTACAAGTTAAAATGTGTTGTTATTGGACAGCTGATTGTTTTGGTTTTTTTATTCAAGTGGTAAAG
Organism: Chloebia gouldiae; assembly: GCA_003676055.1. NCBI lineage: Eukaryota > Metazoa > Chordata > Aves > Passeriformes > Passeridae > Chloebia > Chloebia gouldiae. The sequence continues at coordinate 1,221,194 of QUSF01000073.1, read as the reverse complement.
ATGCTGCCTTTGGTTCAGGTTGCTGTTTTAGATGAAAGAATTTTGCAGAATGGTTTTGGCTGATTTTCTTTTCAGCTGAGATAAAATTTCAAATTTTCTCTCTGCCAGATTCTCCCCTTTCTTTCTTGGCTGAAATGATAGTTACCCAAACTCTGCTGACAGTCTGTGCACTACAGGGGTGGCCTAGAATCATCTTTTGTTGTTCTCACAAGCCATTTATCATATTTATTAAATCACATAGATTCCTACCATAGGTTGGAAAAACAGTATGTGCTTAATTTGGACCAATTAATTCCACAACAAATACACTCTCTCTTGGCCTCTTTTATAAACCAGAACATCAAACAGCTGTTCTCTCATCCCAGAAAAAACTAGTATGTAACATTTTTAGTCAGCTTTTACTAGTGAGTATTGGATGAAACAAGATAGCAGACAGAGATCTATTTCAACCAGTAAATCTTGGTAATTTATTAATGACTCAAAGCATATAAAAGTAACTCTATTTCTAATGCTTTTATTTCTGAATTTTATAAATCTTCAGGGTAAGAGTCCAGTTCCTTTCTATGTCTCAGTGCTATGTTACAGAGCATTAAACTCCTTTCTAATACCAAAATATTACATGTTTCTATTTGAAAAACAAAATATGCAAAACAACGTTGTGCTCTGAGGGCTGTTTCAAAGCTCCAGCATGGGCTCCAGAGCAAAAACTATCCTTGCACTGCCTGCTATGGCTGTTCAGTCATCCCATGTTTGCCATGGCATGAACACCTATCCCGAGGATCTCACTCTTATTTATCTCCTGGGGGGTTTTGTCAGAGGCTGAGGAAGCCAGGTGACACTGTGTGTTTGCAGATTATCCTGGGAGAAATACACACATAGGCCTGATGAGGAAAGGTTAGAGGAGCATGGAGTATCTCATGAGTTGGACCCTGTGTGATGTGCCCTGTGAGGGTTTCAAGGGCTCCACTCAGAATCTTTGTCTGTTTTGCCTCTCTGTGTCTCTGGTTCTCTGATTCCTGCCCTGTGAGTAGAGGAGGTGACACTTATCTGGGAGTGGCACCATCAGCATCTGTGGATTGTTGGCACCTGGTGCAGCTTTGAGCTGATGTGACTTCAAGTTGCACCTGATCACAGACTGATGCTTCCAAAGCACATGGGTGGAGCAGTGGCGGTGGATTTGTCATTTTGAAAAGATTATGAAATGCTGTGCAAAGCCTTGAACTTAGAAAAGATAAAGGTTTAGCCAGCTACTGCAGAGCCTGTAGGAACAAGTGGGAGTAGCCTTTCCAGAGTTTGCTTTGAGTTGCTTTTGGGTTCAGCTTTTTTGTTTTTGCAATCTCCAAGAGCAAAGGCTATTTGAAAGTGGCTCTAGGGTGTGTGTGAATGGTCTGCAAAGGTGGGGCAGTCAGAAATATGGTTCACAACAGCTCTTTCTTCATGCTGGCTGAGAGAAACAGGCCTGCAAAAATGAGATTGACAGGGATCCAGGGATGTGCAGGTATTACTCAGGGCTGCCTCTCCCTACAGGTGAGGAGTCAGCAAAGCAGGACATGGCACACCCAGGCTGCTCCCTCAGGTCCATGCCCTGACTGTCAGAATGTGACTGGATCTATTGATCATGGTGTAAAACACTGATGCTGCCTTTGTATTGGAGGTTTGTAATGGTTTGGTGCTCTAAAAGTTTGCCAGTACACTGCTCCAGCTTTTATTGTCAAACAATTGAGGTGTCAGAGGTGCTGCATAGTGGCTTGGGAAGGGCAACAAAACCTCGTATTTGAGGATTTCTTCCTCACTGGTAAACCAGGAGGAACCTGGAATGGGTTTAACTCAACTCTATGATATCTTTGTACTGTTTGTACTATTTCTGCCTGTGAAATCTGACATCTAGATTGCTTACAGAGATCTTTGCTGCTTACAGAGATCTTTGTTGCAATGAGCCTTTATCCATTTTGTCCAAAAGCCTGGTCTGCTTTTGTTTTCCCAAGCCCTTGGTTCTACTGCCCTTCCCCTTTTCCTTTGGTGTTCACCACCACAATTTCTTTAGCAAACCCCAAAGTAGCTTGAGGCAAAGCTGACACACAGTAAATAAGAGTCCTCACCTTGTCTCTTCTGCCTTCTGGAAAATAAAATAATATAATACAGGAAAAACAGTCCTCCCCCCAGTGCAATTTCTACAGATTTTTCCATGAAATTTATCTTTCAGCAGTCACCTGATCTCTGTGCAGGGACATAGGCAGAGCACCTGAGTTTGGGAATCAAACCTGGATTTGTGGAAAAGCATGCAGACCAAGTAAATGGCTTTGTAACTGAATGAAGTCAAGCAATTACTATCTGATGACTAGAAATAAATTTGAGATGAATGCAAAGTGTTAATATTTTATGTCACTTACTTTTTTGTCCTTTATTTCTGATAACGTGTCAAAAACTAAAAGCTGTATATACACCATAAACTGCATTTCTTCACGTCTGTGTCTGTGATTGATTAAGCTTAATATCTATCTATAATATTTTTCTGGATTAATTTCTGCCAATTCTTTAGAGGGAAATAAATAAGTGGTCTTTGCCTAGCTAATCTTAGGTCTGTTCTCTTCGAAATAGGGTTATCTTATTTTTCATGGAATAAAGGTAACTATACATAATATATATATAGAATTACATAACTGAAAGATTATAATTATTTGTGTTACTTTAGTTTGTTTTGAAATATCAGTTTTGTGTGTTTTAAGCTAATTCAGCATTTACATATTTTAAATTCATTTATTTGAGCACAGAGTATTTTCAGAGTCAACTTTTAGACTCATCTTGTCAATTGCTAATACTCTATTTTTTTTAATTCTCCATTTATTTAATTTTTTTTTGCTGTGATAAAATGTTAGCTGACATCAAATTAATTTAAAATCATAAATTTTTCAGGCAAAATTTTGCCTACAATCAAGAATACATGTGTCAGTAGTGAATAGTTTCATAGGTGTTGATAGTCTGCATTAACTGTATACAAACTTGCTGTTAAATTGTTGTTTTTAAAGGCTGGTCACAGGTGGGGAAAATCTGACAGAGAGAGCACTGGCTTTCTCCTAAGTACTTTGCCTGAACATGAAAATCCATTATTTGATGTTTATTTTGTTAAGGTAATCTGACTTGTTCTTAAGAAATTCTCCTTGGAAAGAGGCAGTCCCTTTCAGCTCTTGGCTGTTGGTCTGGAGCAAGGGAACAGCAGGTTAAAGGAACGGAAGATAGGACATGACCTGCTCTTGCTGTATTTCTCAATTTCTGGTGAAAATTATGCCATGTGGAGGGAAAGGGTTTGTATGGATTTTCCTCGTGTGGTTAGGACAAGGGTTTGCTGCATGTCACTGGCAGAGGGATTAGGAATTTAAGATTGTTTTAATGGCCACAGCAGGTGCGTGTTCTTCCCTTTTCTTGAAACTTGTATGAGAGGGAGAAGCTCCAGCACAGACACTGCATCAGCAGAGAGAATATGTGGGGCAATCCAACAGCTACAGCTGTGCACCAACAGAACAAATAAAGGATTTGGAGAGTTACCCAGCTCTTATAAAATTGAGTGTTTACCATCACAGGACTTTCATAGTTATTTTTCGTGGCCAACATTACTTCTTGATCATCATCATATTTTATGAAAACTTTTATTAGCATTTCCGAATGACCTTACCCCCATTGTGTTTTTATCAGTCCCAAGAGCCATAACCTTTTTAAAATATTTTTTATCATTATAAACACAATAAAGTAAGCTGTCTTGCACATAGATTTGTAGATCTCATTAGAGATACTTTTAAAAAAGGTACTCCATCTCTTGGGAAGATAATGACAAGTAGTAATCTTGGCATGCAAAGTTTTCAGACAGGAACAGTTTGTTGAAATAGATTGTTTAATCTTTCCAGAATTGTTTTGGAGTGGATGTACTTTTTAATTGCACTTTTGCACAGCATTGTGACTTGAGTGGGGGAAAGGGCAGCTGAAAACAAATGCTGTGGCAATATCAGTTAGATGGTATTCCAGGTGAAAAAATAGCCAAGTATTTCCTTAAGATTTCAAGTGTTATCAAAGTCAAACAAGAAAAATGGCAGTTTTAAAACTCATTAAAGTTAACATTTGTCTGTATTGTAAATGAGGTATATTCCCTAGGGTAGTTAACAGCTTTGGTGGCACAAGATGGGGATAATTTTTCAGATGTCCTGTTTCCAGTGGGGCAGTGTCCTAAGGCTTTGCTTTAAATGGCCTTTTTATGCAGTAGGATAATGGGCAGTTTGTGCATTGCTAAATCAGCCCTGTTTTGTTAGGAATGTTACAGTCAGAACGCTCACAATTTGTCAGAGGAAATGCAGAACATCTCTACAGGAGTCTGTTTAAGAGGACATCATTTCTCGATAAGCTCTTGCTTAGGTCAACATGCAGCACTGCTCTTACACTATTCCCCTGTTGCTTCTGCCACACGGGAATGCTCTGATTTATTAGGATTGCACAAGTCATGTCCTCCGCCTGACTGAGGCCACAATGTGGAAATTTTCTCTTCCCTCCCCCATTTCAAAAGGAAATGTAGAGGGTTGCTTTAAAGGCCTCTTAAAGTATTTCTGAGGGGACCTTTTCAATGAAAGGAGATACCTGTATGCTGCACAGGATAGCTGTGGCACAGCTGCATGTTATAAATACATCAGGACTACCATCCTTTTAGAGTGTGCTGGTTGAGAGGGTTGCCTGTATGACTGTCATCAAACTACTGTAAAATGCTTGTGATGATGTAGAAAGGCAGAACTAGAAGATTATGGACCTAGTGAATGTGATACAAAAACATCCAGTGACTAATGGCATTAAAGTATTTTTTTCACCAGAGTGTACAAAACCCCCCAAAATAATCAGAAAAATACAGAAATAAAAGTGTGTTTCAGTGGTGGGTACTTCAAATGTATGTCCTGTCAACTTTTTAATTACATTTAAAATTGTGGAGACACTTCTCCTGTGGTACTGGCTTAATGAACAGTGATGCCTTAGTCAAATTTGTTTAAAAAACTGTGTGTTATTCAGTGTTGTGTTAATTTCCCGTTTGATAAAGGTGCTAATACTCTGTCATTCAGGCTGCTATTACTAAGAAATTTTTGGTTTGTTTTAGCATTGTGATATTTTAAACTAAATGCAGCCAAGGACATTTTTAATGAAAAGAAAAAAAGTGATGAAAAGCCTTAGTAATTTTGTGTTTGATGCCAATTGTAATATGAGAAGTGCAGAAAATATTTTGAAGGGGTCAAAGCTATTCGTCTTTATTGTTTTTAATTTTTTTTTATCCTGTTACACAGAATTTAACTGTCTGCAGGCATTTAAGCCCAGAATACTCTACCTTCTCTGCAAAGAGATAAAACATTAGAGTTTCTCTTAAAAGACAGCTTGGGTGGCTGTGAATAACCTTCCCTGGAACTGAAGTAACTATATTATTCTGATTCACAGGGACTCATTCCTTATGGTTTCTTTCCCCCACTTTTCAAACTGCTGTTTAGCATCCTTATTTCACCTCCGCCTTTCCCTTTGTAGATCTTCCAAAGATGCTCAGGGGTAGGAAGATTTTTTTTTTTAATATGTGAGTGGAAGTTTGTGTAGGCTTCATGGATTTGCATGAGCCATAAAAAGACCTTTCCTTCTTTGTAACACTTTATGGTTGATTGTTCAAGGTCTGGAATGATCAAACAAAGCAGGGGAGGTAGTCTTGGAGTTGGTAGCAAGGCAAAATCAAGAAGAATTACTCAACGTGACTTGTTCTATCTGCTGTCTGCAAAGAAACATTTCTGCAAGTGATGCCACTGCTGAAGCTGAAAATCATGGAGGGCATCAGTTAGTGAGATGAGGACAGGAACAAGAGAGCAGGCAATCTGGGAGCACTCTGCCTGAGCAGAGGGCAGGGCTGGGGAGGGGAATGCTGCCCCATGGGCTGTTCCTGAGTGGGTATTTCCAAACCAGGACTGTGTGCAACGATTCACAGCAGAAATACCTTCTGCTGGCACTGCCAAGTGGTGTGGCTGCACTTCACTTTGATATATAGGTAGCTAAATCAGTATGATTAGACTGTGCAAATTAAATTGATGTAACATCATATAAGCATTGCCTGGAGAAGGAAGGATTTGATTATCAGAAATACTGGATACTTGCAAAGTACAGCTGCTTAAGGATTGCTTTGAAAAATTTGAATCTTTGGTGTGGAGCCTTTGCTTAGCCAATGATAAAGGACTGGTTTTTAAGGTAAAGAACAAGGAAAAAAAAAGAACTTATAAGAAATTATAAGAAGTAGACACAAAATCTCAAAATAATATTTAGACTCAGGCACATTCTATGAAATAGAATAAGAACACATGGCAGCAAATATCCAAAGTAAAATTGACTTTATTACAGTAGTTGTAGCATTTTTGTGCAAGTGTTACATGAGCATGTAGGAAATTTATATTATCTTAGGAAACTTGTCACTCTGAAGTCACTGCTTGACATTCAGTTATTTTTAGCTTAATGTCACATACAAAATTATTCTGATAGCCACTATTAATTTTCTAGAGTATTATAAAGAGCACTGTTTGCATTCCTTACTAAAAACCTTAAAGGAAAGAAAAAGTACAAGTACTTCCCCCAGAAATCAGCTCTTGATGCTGCAGTTAGGGAACTAACATTTTTTTATACCATCAATTTCTGTAACATCATGGTTTCCATAAAGAGTATCTAGGGTTTTTGTTTTTGTGGGTTTTTTTTTTTTTTCCTGTACTTTTGGTATGGAAATTATTCAGATTACTCTTAGGTAATTACTTTTACATACTTTTACCTCTTCCATCAAGGTAAAAGATACAGACTTACCTCGTTTAAAATGAATTAATGAATTGTTAACTCTGGAACCTAATGATGATATTAAATTGACACAATCATTTTTATGTCATATCATGTCCTTTTTGCAGAATCAGCCAGGTACTTTAGTATCTCTTCTTTAATAATGCATCTCAGCCTCCAGGAATTGTGAAAGACAAATGTCTTCCTTGTCTTCAGAAATTCAGTGAGACTAAACCTTTAATTGAGAACTTTTTGGGAGCCCCCTTTTTACATTGCCTGAGTAGATGATCCTCCTTTTCAGGACAATATAAGCTGAAAATAATACAGATTTCAGCAAGAAATAGCAAAATATGCCTCCTATTGTATGCTTATTCCATCTTTTAGGGTGTGTTTAATGAAGTTTGGCAATCTTTCAGATTTACTATGCCTTCTTTACTGAATATATTAGTGAGCCTTAAAGTATCTTTTCTATGCCCAAAAGACATTGGATACAAGCAAAGGTGCAGTAGAAGTGCTTTTACTGAAGGTGACATGAACTCTACCTGCTGTAAATGCAAGTTGAATTCTGGGCTGTTGAAAGAGTCTGGTCAGTGATATGAAGCAGCTTTAGGTGACAGAGCTCAGCTGTGGAGCCTCCACAAAATGTGCACTATGTTCAGACTCAGTGCATTGTAGAAAGTGCAGAGAGGGACTCTAAAAGACATCTTAGATACACACAGAGAGAAATGACAAGTGTTAATGCCCAAATAATTTAATTTCAGAGGAACAGCCCATCTGTACAACTTGGGAAACCCTAAATATACACAGAATATTTAAGTATTCTGCTTTAGTAAAAATAGTAACAAAAGAGATGAATGTGTAAAAAAAGTTTAACTCAGTTTAACAGCACTGGAAGTAAAGCTGAAAAAAGAAATGGGCAAGCAGAAGGTGTCGGATCACTTGTGATTTAAGTGTACATTCCTCCATGAGTGGCATAAACATTTTTTTAAAATTTTGTTTTCGGTTGCGTATAGTATAAAGTATTCTCTTGAGCTCACGAGGATCATTGGAATCAGGCACTGATGCTGAGCCCAGGGAGAAGAGGCAGAGTCATTCCCTTCCTGTGTTCCTGCCTGACCTTGTATTCTCTGCACTGCTGGTTAGGCAGTTCTAATGCTGCCAGCAGTGCCGGCGGCTTCACTGAGCTGGAGGGGGCAGGGGGGAAGAAATCCAGCACGGAGCTCTTCTGCTGCCTTTTTGCTCCTGACACACCCCATATGCTGAGATGGTGGGTGGCAGTAGGAGAGCTGGCACGTTAGCAGCACTGTGTTCCCCGTGCCAGGGGAGTAATCTGTTGGCTGGTTAAATCTCATTTCTGATTCATCTCTACTTCCTGAGCAGCACTAAGAGGCGAGATCCTCACAGAAAGCCCAGGTCTTGGAGTGTGTGATAGTGCAGTCTAGAGGAGACTCTGAACCTTGTGCCTTGAAACTCTGCTTTAAAGACTGATTTTATTTAGAATAACCCCCAAACTCTAGACTTTCGAGAACTGCTGTGCAGTAGAAATTTTTATGGAAATAATAGACCTGTTTTCCCTTGTTAGGTTTTTAGATATACACATGCACCGGAAAATTCACTACACCAGAAGATTCAAATAGGCAAATCAAAGCAGAAACAAAAAAACTTATTTTCTCTGTTAATAACATTGCTTGTTAAACAGAAGTTGGCATAGAATCCTGGTGTGAAATTGCCAAGAAAAGATTGTTAATTTGGCATAAGCTTAAAGTTGTTTCATTCAGTATCACATGAAAATGAGTAGAATTATACGTGTGTTTGTACTGTGCACTGCTAGTGAAAAGGAGGATTTGCAGCACAAGGAAAATAGGTGTGCACCGTCAGGGGGAGTTCATGTTTGTTTGACAACCCCAGGACTTGGCAAACAAATGCAGCAAACTTGGAGGCGAGCAGCAGAGAAAACATCCTGCAATGTTTTGCTGGAAGAAGCAAAATAGAGCCGAATCAATCATCTTTTCAATGAGAGTTTGAGGTGACTTGGGCCCTGCTCTCAGCTCTGCAGAGGACTTGCTGCCTTTCTCTACTGCGTGCAGAAGAGTTTCCTTCCTGCAGGATTGGAACAGGGCTTCTCTTTTACAGCTGAGCCCTCCATCTGCTGGGGCTGATTTGCCCTCTCTGGAGTTACAGAGGCTGCTGCAAAGGGAGTTGTCCTCCTTGCCTTGGGGCAATCATGTCTGTTCCTCATGCATCAAACTGTTCCTGTCAGCTTTAACAGTCAGCTCAACAAAGCTGCAGAGCTGGAGAAAGGAGGGGGGGAAACACCCTTCAACAGCAGAGTTATTAATTGAATTTTTGCCTTATTGTAATGTTGTAAGTATCTAGAGGTATTTGTCTTCTTTTTTTTTTATCTAAATATCTAAATTTCCCTTTATTTGTGTCTGCTTATGGATGAAGCAGGACCCCACTGGCAATAATGCAGAGTTTCTTCTCAGTTCAGCTTGAATGTCTACAAGGTTTGTTCTTTTCACCCACCTTTTATATGAGGGGTCAAGCCAGAGTAATACCAGAAAAAAAGAATGGAATAAAATCCTGATTTCACTGAAATCAGTTTGATTATTCAGTGTTGGTTTTGTTTGGACTAGGATTTTAGCTGAAGTTAGCTGTAAGTAGGATCTTTTTTGTAATGGATTCCTGGTGCTGAAATATCTTCACACCTGGAAAAAGACTACTGATAGTAGAGGAGTTCGCATCAGCATTCAACAGATGGCAAAAATAAAAGCCATCCAAATTAAAATAAAAAAATAAAAGGACTGCCTTACTCGTCTCCAGTATTGTTCCTGATGTGACAGGTCTTTGGTCTGCAGAGCAGTGAAGTAGTTCTGCAAAGGCACCTCTGATTTTGGGGGAAGTCTCCTCCTCCTGCAGGTCCTTGCTGTTGGGTGCTTCCATTCTCCTGCATTATTGGCCCCCTTGCTTCTGTGTGGGCTGGTGGAGGAGCTTTTGGCTGTGGGCTGGGTATCCACTGCAGGTTGAGCTTGGAATGAAATCTGCTCAGCCTGTCTGATGTTGTGCAGCCTTCTCACCACCTTCTGCAGGGCCCTTCCCTGGCTCACCTTCTGCAGGCAAAGGTCCAAACTCTTCCTGCATCCTCTCCCTCCAATGTCTCACTGGGAGCATTGGCCACTGCCAGAGTGAATGGCTCTTGAATGGTACTGCACTTGAATTATTCTTAGCTCACAATCAAACACATTAAATTTAAAAATAAAAATCCTCCTTTGGTAATGAAGTGGAGCAGCTGCAGAACAAATTTTTGTTTTGTCACATGTGTGACAACTGGTGGTGGAAAAGCAGAGGGGAGATTTGGAAATTATAGTCTCCTAAGGATTTATTAAACAACATCAGTCAGAGCCAGAAAGTGGAGTTGTAAGAGCTGTGGTTTTGTGTAAGAGCTGTTTCTTTTTCCTTAAGTGTTTGAAACACAAGGACACTGAAGCCTTGTTTGGGACAAAGGGAAATCAACAGCTTGTAGCAAAAGTGTTCTGAAGATACAAAGAAGTACTAAGTATTTTTGTTTAATATTTAAATTATTTTTGAGGAGAGAAATAGTACAGCAAAGGCAGATGGTATATTTGAACTTAATTCTGTGTTAGGAATGCTTTTTGGTACCTTCCTGCGGACTGGCATATGTAGCATTGAGGCTAGAAATACAGAGTGAGCTAATAGAATTGTTTAGGAGAGACTTGTGCTTGCCTTTTCTGTGTGTGGGTTGGGCTGAGATTCCCTATCTGCTTTATTTTGTTCATTTCCTTGTTCTGTGCTGCACAGAGTGAGAGCAGTGAGTTATCAGGCACAGGACTGAAGGGGAAGATGAAGATAGCCTGCTTGTCCCACAAGAAGTGGGAGGTGAAGCAGCAGAGACAGGAAGACTGATTTGGGAAGATAACGCAGTAGTTTACAACATGGGGGACAGGAGAGCTCCTTAGAGGTAAAAGAACTGACAAAGTTTCACAGCAGGCACTAGTGGGAGATGAGACTCCAAGGGAAACATGATGCCATGAGAGAAAGAAGCTCTCATTGATCACATCGTGCCAGGGTGTCTCCATGAATGCACTGTCTAGGAAACCATTAACCGTGGTGAGGAGGAATGCGAGATCTGACAACTTTTTGTTTTGTTTTAAGAGGTAGACATTAAAAATACATCTAACGTATGGGACATAAAGAATCTAAATAATGTTATTAAACTTCTGGTGGATGTGAATCTCTAGGGATGTTGACGTATGCTTTTGAAGAAAGCTGAAAAACATTAGATTTTGCATTTCCAGGCTTAATTCATCATTTTATTTTGTTCTGTTTAAAGAAATCTATGCAGAATTATTAAGTTGCTCAAAATAAGCCCAAAATAGAGGACTGAGTTTTATAAACATTTTACATATTTGTGTTTAATTTGTTGAAAATAGGATAAAATCTGCTCTCATTTGGCATCCCGAATACAAATATTAGGAACCCGATCCCCTGATGCAGTATAATTTTTAAAAGTACAATTTAACAGTCTTCCAAAAGATATTGTGCACACTTTTACAATAAGGATTATTTTTTTTACTATAGAAAAATAATTCACGTGTTTGTCTCTGTACCTTACGAACCAATCTGTTGTGTGTTGGCTTTTGTGCATATCTGCATTCACTGCAGAATAAAAAGTTCCACCAACAGTGTTTGATTTGGAAATATATTTATTTAGCTGGCTCAAAAAATTAGATTAGGAGATCACAGTGCATGGAGGCTCTTTTACTTCTAAAATATAAACCTTCTATCTCCCAGTGCCGGAGTGTTAAGTGCAGAGCTTTTAAGTTGAGAAAATATGCAGTTCATGTGAAAGGTTTGATAGCACTATATACCCACCAAAAGCTTAAATGTGCCTGACTGGTTTTATGGAGGACAGTAAATTAGTCTTTCCCTTACCTCTGACAGGTGAGCAGCAGTTCTTGCATGACCAGTGGCTCTCACCACACGTCGCTACCACACAGGTGAGGCTTTCCCTTTCAAAATGATGACTTGAAAGAAAAACAAGATGTCTTTGCTGGTTATAAATTTAACTCTTCTATGATTAGTCTGGGCCAATTAGGACACCCCTGGGGTTCAGACTATGGCTCAAGTACAAGCTTGAAAGCCCGATTAGCTGAGGTCTCTTGATACTTGTTCTTGGTAGTAAATGCTGGCACATATAGTATTGATTTTCATTTAGATATCTTAATGTTTCCAGACAATCCTAGCAGATGTGGGCTGAACTCAGATCTACGAGAGTGCTGGGCTGCAATCTGCAAGCATTTTTCTTGCCATTTTGTTTCATTTTTCCTAAACTTAACTGATTTGGAATCAGGAGATATAAATGAAAAATGCAGAGTTTGCCTATCAATCATGGCATGTACAAACATTGCTACTGCCCTTTTCTAACATCCTATTACCACTGGGTAGTTGGCTAGTCAAACAGGAATAAAAATTACACTGCAAACATCATAAGTTAGGCTTGATTTGTTGAGCAAGAAGCCTGACAATTCTGTAAGAGTTATATACCTCAGCCTCGCTGAAAATCAGCCTTGTTATGGCTCTGGTACGTCTATAAAGATTGTTCATTTCATATAAAACAGCTACCTGCACTGAAAGGCCTGAAAGGAAGAATGATGCTGGTTATAAATATAGAGGAAAATCTATTTGTCTGCCCCTTCGTGCTGTTAGCAAGTCACACGACGCAGCCCGGCCGCGGCTCCTCGGCAGCAGGGGGAGTTTGCCTTGGCCACCTTTTGCTTTCATCTTCTGGCCTGGGCTGAAGCACATCATCTCTCTTTGTCATATGAGATAAAGCAATGAAGTGTGACCAGTGCCACTGCATTGCACTCTGCCCACCAGGAGCACGTTAATGATAATGAAAAACTATACTGCACTGCATTTAAACTAAATGTGAGCGTAAGGCTGTCTGTCGGCAGACTGGTAGAACAGTTAATGTCATAAAAGATAAATAGAAATTATTAGAATTGGCTTGGAAGGGATTTTTTATAGAGCAGGGTTGTATTCCTTTAAAGTAATACATTATCACACTGTTAAATCTAATTTCAGACTACTGGGCAATTAAAATGATTAACATTATTTACTCATATAGTTCGATTCATTAAGGTTTTAAACACCCTTTACACACTATTTATGTTGAAAATAGAGAAATAATGTGTTAAAATGTCTTGGATCATTAATCATTCAAATTTGCTGTGTAACTGCTTTCTTAAAACCTTAGCACCACACTGAATATTTACAAACCTCAGAGGCATTTTTAAAGGATGAGCAAAATCAAATTCCACCCACCTCTGATCTGCCCAACAAACGTTTGGTAGTTTCCAAGCCTATTGTGTCTGCAAGAAAAATCAGGAAGAAAAATCCTAAGATTATCTTAAAAGTTATTCTGCTCAGGGGCTTGTCCAAGTCTTGGCTGTGTTCACCTGGGGGCTTGCTCCCCTTTGATATTTGAAGGGAACAGCATGGAGGCTGCTACTGAAGCTAATAGGAGCTCCATGGATAAAGTCTTGTGTACTGAAATGGAAATAGACTCTGAGTCTGGCACTTAGTTTTCAAGTGTGTCAGATGGAATTTCGTATTATCTACTGACAAACCAGTTTATTAGATAGATATAAGAAGAGATCTTCAGGCTAGTAAATGCTGCCATTAGTCAGAGGTGAAACACCCACTTCCCTTCTGTGTTGGCATTTATAACAACCCCTGAAATACTGTGGGAAAAGTCATGAAAGTCAGTATACAGTATGTGACAAGACAATTACAAACTGCATATTGATGCTAGTCTTTTGAAAAGATTGTCTACAAGCTTTTTATAGTGGTTTGGAACATCAGGGGTTTGTTTGTTTGCTTGTTCGTTTTTATTCCTGCACGCACTGAAAATACCTTTTTGAAACCAATGCTGTAAATCCCAGGCAGCAGGTGGATAGGATATAGTCTAGACTGGGGTGCCATGTTCTGGGAAGGCAGATTATTGTGTCTGCCTGTCCCTGGAGCCCATGAAGTGGCTCAGGGATCTCAGCCCTCACCTGTTGGAGGTTCTGGGCACACACGGGGCTGCAGGAAGCTGCTGAGTCACTGAATGTCCTGTTCCCCAGAGGCCAGATCTGCTGAACCAATGTGGTCATTACTCTTTTGTGGCACCATTAGTAAGAGGAAGAAGTAGTTATAATTAGCCTCTTTGAAATCACCCAGGGGCTCAGCTGATGTGTCAGAAATATAGATGGTATTAAACACGATGACACAGCTGTATTGTCCCAGCTGGCAGTGTGACCCCAGCACAAATGCTCTATTCACCTGCTTTGAGAATATCCAGGAGTATTCAGGCTCCTCCTGGATGCCATTTCAGGAGCCATGTGCTCTGGGTAAACACTGCAGAAGTAGTTTCCTAATTTAGGTGATCTAGATTAGGCCCAGTTATTTCAACAGATTTACCAAGGACCTCTGCCTTCTAAATTATTCACTTACCAGGATGCCCAGATGCAGTTAGAGACAAGTGCAGCAATCCAAGGATCATTAGTGAATGGTGTACTGACAGCAAAGGTGTGCCCAAGTCAAGTGGCTCATGTTCCAGTAAGACCTGGAGAGGAGAAAGTCAGCCAGCTGTTAAGGATCCACACAACTGTCCTGCAAGAAACTCTTTTTTACCTCTTGGATTAGCCACTTTCTCCCTTCATTTCCTTACTCTTAGGTTCTGTGTAAAGCTGCCTGATACAGTGAGGGGCTCACAATGCAGCCTCAAGCCATGGTGTTTTCCAGGGCCATGTCCTGTGCCTGATGCAGTCCTTGCACTAGAAAATAAAGGCAACTGTCAGCCTGTATCAGTGAGGCTGTTTCTGCTGCTGTTCATCATTCATTTCAAGAGCAACATAAGCAAAGCCTTTCCCTTGAGAGACTGGCAGCTGTTACCCTCTCAGCAATACTCTAAGCCTTTGCTGACTTCAGGGAACAGAAGGCCCAGAGTTACTCCTGACTTTCGTGTCAGTGTGTGGTGGTCTGAGCCAGCCCACCAAAATGGCACACAGAGGCACTGTACCATTGCAGATCAAGGCTGATGATTAGAAGCTACTCAGTCACAATGAATATTAAGGACATACTTCTTTCAAGGAATTAATTTGCTTAAGTTTTTCCTACCCCAAATCCATATGGAGGGAGGTGAGGAGGAGAAATAGTCCCTATAACTTGGACTGAGATTTCTGCCTGTGTTCTTGGTGCTCTCGGCTATGTCCTGCGTGTCTGTCTTACCCAGAAGCCTGGGCCTGTGGCATATTTATGATCTCTGACATCACTGTGGTTAGTCACAACTTGTGCCTCCTCCTCCTAAACTTGTAAATTTGGATGGCAGGAGGTGAGGAAAGGAAGAGGATCCAGAGGACTGAAAGGAGCTTCCCTTTCCACAATAGCAAATTCTGCCATTGCATTGGGTTTATACATGAGAATTTATCCAACCTTTTGATGTGTGACAGAGTTTTGGCCTTCAAGTTAACAAAGTATTAGGACTGATGCTGGTGCCCCCAGTACCTTTGCCCAAGCTGAGCTCTCCTGGGGGTTGTTGGACCTGTTTCCCCACGGGGTTGCAGATGAGTTCTGCCCAGATGATCAGTCAGGAGAGCATACTGAGCTGAAAAGACATCCCATAATACCACAAACCCTCACAGATATCAATGAAATACAGAATAAAAAATTTAGTCTGGGTCTCTGCCTTTTCTATTTTGCTAATAATTAGAATTATATAACACAGGAATGACTTTTATTGTTGGTATATCTGGGAAATTATTTTTCCTTTGAGTTTTTCAGACTTCTTATACCTCCCATTGATTTTGATTATTTACTGTTTGACAAGGGGAACACAGGCAGCCCATGCTGTGCGAAAGATCAGAGGTGCCTTCATTCCTCAAGGCTATTGCCTTCTTTAATTCTTCAGTGTAGGATCAGTGAACTGATTGCATTTTCTTCTGTTTGACACTTTATATTTCACATTTCTTCATCAAACTATGATAGCATGCTCTCTTTTAGAGCAAGATGCTCTGAGAATATAACCTTTTTGTCTTGGCCATGATTATAACTCTTTGGTGACTTATAACAGTGACTTTCAGCCACTATCCTGATTCAGTCTTTCAGTTAAACTGGATGGAGTTGAGTATCTTGTTAATCCACTTTTTGTGCCTTTCTTTTATTGGTGTTATATGTATTTCATATTTAATCATTGCATGATGTGGCTTGAGGGCAGTTGTTCTTTGATTTCTTTTTTTTTTTTTTCTCCTCAGCCAGGATAGACTTACAGGCCTAAGGGGAGATTTTTAAGCTGCAAACACTGTATGCCAAATCTGGTAGTAAAAAGCACAGTTCAAATATTTACAAATAGAAACAAATAAATGTACACTCTATTTGAGCATGCGGTTATGTGTGTGCATTTTTGAAAAACAGCTCCTTGGACAGACATGTTTTACAATGGTGGGAAAGAAGCCAAAGGGACATGAGTGTTTAGAGTCTTGCTACTTTCTGAGAGAGCCACTTTCTATTAGAAAATAATTAATGTAAGTATCTGAAATAGAAAAAATAGGTGTTAGCTCTGTCAAACCTGACTTCAGGTTATGGTTCCAAATATTTTGATCAAATAGGCTTCTCTCTCCTTTCCTGTATTGTAGGATATCCAATGTAGTGCATATTTCCAGTGACTGTTTGTGCTGTGAGTCCCTGTAAATGAAAACTTGGGTGATGTTAGATCAAAGTCTACAGTAATTTCATAATTTCTTGAAGAAATGCTTGTTTTCAGCTCTAGTTGGCATCAGTCTAAATGAATCAGTAAAATGGGATGATCTCAGCTCATATAAATAATAGCAGCCCTCTCCTGTTAGAAATTTCTTTCTTCTGGAAAAGCCAGTTATCCCACATTAATGCATTTCTAATCAAAAACACTAAGCCCCATATGGTATTTTTTAACACATTTGAGAACCCTGCTTGAGACAGAGCTCTAAATGTACTGGAAACCAAACTTCATTGTTTTTCAGCACTCAAGAGAATGTGCAAAAAGTAGATCCTTATATTTCTGTCTTGTCCTGCTTATTAGTTTTACAGTTCTGGGTCTCATTCTCTTTCCTATTCCTCTTTCTCTGCTTTTTTTTTTTGTGTGTGTGAAATGACCTTCATGTTACCATATAACGAGGTTCATCCTCTCTCTCCCTCTTAAACATAATGAACATGAGGAAAGCTCTCTGAGACATGAAAAAGGACCAGGAGGGGACATCCCATAATACCAGGGGATGGTGAGAAAAGAGGTCCACTGTTACAGGGACATTAGTCCACAGTACTTCAAAATAGAAAAATGTTAGAATTTTAAATAGAGTTTGCCTGTAGAAATGCTGCTTAAAAAGAGCCAACGTTTTTGTGAAAAAGATATCTAAGAAGTTACTTTGGGATTAAAATATATTTGTTTTTCTTTTTATCCTTTAAATGGCATCTATTTCCTCTGAGTCATCATTAATTGCCAAAATTTCATATTGTGGCATGCAAGGTAGACAATAAGCATGAGTTACTAGAGTCAATATTGTATATTACTTAAAATTTCTCATGCTGTGGGAGCCCTTCAAGATATACATGAATCCAGAAAAACCCTACATATCAGGTTTAATTCTGAATTTTTACTGATTTAAAGCAGATCTTTTAGCACCAATTAAAAGCATTACCATGGTGTTTTCTAAAATTTGCTGGTTTTCAGCGCAGAATCCTATCAGGATGTAGGTGTGGAGGTCAGCCCAAAGCAGGGCCAGCTGTGGCAGGCTGCCCAGCATCACATCCTACTCAGCTTTGCTTTGTTTCAAAGGTGGAGCCTCACTGGGTCCTTGGATGAGGATTTGACCACCCTCTAGTTAAGTAAGCAAACAATTTAATGAAATTTTCCCATGTTACAGCCTTTGTTCCATGGACATGGAAACCTGTGTCCTGACTTTCCGCGTAAAAGTAGAATGAAAAACTCTCAGTTCCTCCTTGCCACTGAATCTTCTGTGCCCTCTCATCTCTGGGCCCACACCTTTTTCAACCTTCCTTATGTTAATCTTGTACTTAAGGGAACCCTTCCTTTCCTTCCCAATATCCCTCACCAGTTGTAGTTTGATTTCTCTGATCCATCCCTGCACTTTGAGCAACATCTCTGCTTGGTGACACAATCCCACGGTCACCTTGTGTGCATGTGTCCTTTCCATATCAGCAGAAGTTCCTTGTTCATGCCCTTGGACACACCCACTCAAATCCCTGCATTTTGGAATGGGCTGCTTCCAGCTTTGAGGAGGTTTTGTGCCACAAAAGAATCCCAAGAAGGGGAAAAAATAAATAGTTTCTTGTTCTGACCTGGCAATTGCAAGGTAAGCAAATATATTCCTGTGCATATGCTAGGAAAAAAACCTGCCCTTAATGGCAAATTTGGCAACAGAAAGAGGAATGACAGGGAATGGGGAGTGGTAATGAAGGGGTTTAATTTCAGCATGCACAGTTCAGGTCTTGAGGAAAAGTGAGATAAAATTCTGTCTTGACAACCTATAGTTCAACTATCCTTCCTAGCAGAAACAGGCCTTGTGCAGAGTGATGGTCTGGCTGACAAACAGGTCTGTGTCACTTCATTATACTGAACATCTTTTGCTTCAGAGTTTTTACATTCATTTTTAATAAGTAGAATGTAAAGAAAAATTAATTACTGGCCACTACATGGTGCTTTTTGATGGAACTATCAATTTATGGGGAGGAGAGAGCTTACCCTCTCTCTGGGTGTGTGTGAGTTTTAAACGGGCTCCAACATGCAGAATGGAAAAAGGCCTTATCAGAGGCACACTTGGGAAGAAGTAACTATCTGAAATTATTGTTCAGCACACCTGGAGTCTCTTTCAAGCCACGTGAGGCCACTTCCCGCAGCGTCAGCACCAAATGGTTATTTCAGGAGGATAAGAGCAGCTAGAAATTTAGTTAGCAGAGGGAAAACCAGGCATGCCAATGTGCTTCCTCCAGTTAACTTAAATTGCCCCTGTGACCCTGCAGCACTTTGCACTGATGTTCTGCTGTAACATTACTTGAATGACATTTTGTCACTTGCTGAATGTTAACCTGCAAAAATGCCATCTTTGCTGCTTTACTTTGAGACAGGATGACATGCACTGCAGCCCCTGTTGTTGGGGTGTAATTTTATGCTCCTTTCCTGACAGACAGGATTCCAATAGCGCCATATGTCAAAAACTCCAAGCCATTCCAGTCATGTACCCACACCGTCCAGCTGTCACAGCTATAATTATTGAAACTAAAGCCCAGAGAAGTTTCTAGTTTTGGAAATGCTCTAGTCTCCTTAGATCTTTACTACTGATGTTATAGCTGATTAGGACCCTGCCAGCCTTCTGTTGGTCTCTTGAAAACTGTTGTAATTCCCATTCATCATGGAAGCTAACCAGCTGCTCCAGAGCCATCCCCTCAAATGTGTTGCTTGATGTTGTACTTTGCTGTTGTCCTGACCTTGATGCTTTGGATGTTCAAACAAAGGCTCCTTATTTTGCTGAAGCTGGCCCAAGAGGAGCCAGTTAACTCGATCCTGCACAGAAAAATGGAAGCATTTTTTGTTGGTACCTGGTGTTGCTGTAGACTGGTGCTAATCCACACTCTTTTCTTGGTCATCCCACCACAGCTTCCTGGCCATTGCAGGGGGGCAGGGAGAGGCAGAGACCCCTGGAATGCTCTCCTGTCGGGCTGACACCAAGCTCTTGGCGGGAACATCTGTCTTGTCTCTCAGCAGAGATGAAAGGGACTCCTGTAAATCAGGGCTTTGAGCCTTTACAGCCGCTTTTGTCACTTTTAACCAAATGTAATGAAGTTCAACATCTTTTGATTCTATTTGAAACTTTGGTCTGAGTAGAGAGTTTGGCTATTGGCTTTTCCTATTAAAATCTTAAAGCTGAAAGCTTTATGATCTTGAGGTGTTTAGAAGTTTTAGGCTTTTTTGACAGCCTTTGCATTCATATCTCTTGCAGTGCAGATTTGTGTAGTACATAAAGTAGCACCTTTTTAGACTGCATTTTCACACTGTAGTCCTTTTTTTTTTCTTTCCTCTTCTAGGAATCAGCCCCCCCCCCACTCTTTGACCCATTGAAGTAACCTCACTCACAGTGTTATGCTTTTTCATTCACTTAGAAGGCATTTTTTTTATTTTAAATATATGAAAGCTTTTATACTTAAATAAGAAACATGTAAATTATCTGGCTTATATTTTGAACAAATAGCAATTTGTAGTCTAGTGACTAGACTCCAATATACGGCTCTCGACATGGATTTTCTAAACTCTTTTGAGATGCTAGGTAAGAAAATGTCAATATCTTTAAAGAAGAAATGTTTTATGGATGAAGAGAGATTTTTAAAATGTGAAAAGCAAGACTGAGTTGGAATTTCTCGAGTGGAACAATGGACTAATTTGATGAAGAAAATGAGAAGAAATTTGCTAAACGTATTCTTTAGCAACTGTCTTCTAATAATGAAGAAGCTATTCCAACAAAAACCATTACATGCACACACACACACAAAAAACAGAGAATTTGATATTGCTGCTGAGAAAGCTCAGGATGACTTTGACTCTTGGAAGAAGATCAAGTGTGTTGTCATGCAGATCACTGGCTCCCTTTCACAGGCAGCAAGGATGGTGTAGACTTAAAAGCCAGACCAGGTTTTTTAGAACACACGTAAGTCATTATCCCACATGGAAAATAAACTGTGTCTAATTTAAGGTTAATTCATAGTTTTTGGATTTTATTTTAATGGCCAGATTAGGAAAGAATGAAGAGAATTGATCTGGTGGACACTGAGGTCTTTGTTTTTTCTCAAATCTCTGGGTGCAGGATTCTGGTTTTTTTTTTGGTTTTTTTTTTTGTTTGTTTGTTTGTTTTTTTTTCATTAACCAGCTCTGTATGGAAGCCTGAAGTCAACAACCTCTGGACAGTTGATTGCACCTGAGCCTACTTTTGAGAGTCTTGGTAGTCAGCTTACACTAAGCTGAATAATAATTGAAATGTGATTGTTAAATAGGAGACTGAAGGAGAATAAAAAGAGAGTCATCAGCTGAAGGGCTCAATAAAACAGGATAACCAAAGACAAAAAGAAAGTAACCAGAGGCCAACAAAGTTAAAGTAGCAGAGGGATGTGTAAAGAGAAACAAGGCACAAGAACTGTGTCCCATACAAGAGAGCTGAGGGGAGCACTGAGCTGGGTGTGCTCGTGGTGAGAGAAAAGCCCCTCAAATGGCCTTGGACAGCCAGCAGAGAACAAAGGCTGGAGACAACATGCTCTGAATTTTGGGGTACAGCATGAGACAGATTTTTTAGAAAATTTCTACTAAAACTCAAGGAGAAAATGCATGTTGGAATTATGAGACATAGTAAAAAACTCAGGGAAAAATGGCAAAGAAAAAGGTAAAAGCACAGGGTCTGTCAAAAGCACAGTGAATATTGAGTAGAACACAACTTGTTCAGAACAAGACTTGCAAAAAAGCATCCAGGACTGAATAAGTAGGAGAAAGTAAAAAGAATGTAGATCTCTTTCAGAAAATAGGAATAAATAAAGAATGTTTGAGGAAGGCATACAAGATACTTTTATGTGGTATTTTTCATAAGATGAAAATTGGTGTAGCTACATTATAGTTGAATCTACTAATATCTGCCTTGAAAATAGGTTTAACAAGTCATCTCACAGAAATGGCACATTTTGGAAACTTAGGGCCACCAAAGCCTTGATTAAAGTAATAGAAAACAGGTACAGTTATAGAAAAAGCCAACAGAAGGAATTTCCATAATCACAGGAGTGGGATGAGCCGGGTTGCTGTTACTGTGTTGTTCAGTTTAGCATTGGTTTTGAATTAAAAGATGAAGAGTATGGGAGGAAAGAATCATATTTTATGAGAAAACAGTGAAAACACAGCTTCTTAGAGGATATTTATCTTATGGCTTCATTAAAGATCCATCAGAGGTTCCTTAGAGAATTTCAGACCAATAAGCAGAAACTCAGACTGAGGTTCAGCATGCAGAGATAAGGAATGAAGTCTGAGACAACTTAAAAGGGACTGTGAAAAGAGGGTTTGAGGAATTTTAGATAACTGTTCCTTTGCTTTTGCCTCTTGTTTGATAATTGTGCTATTTCTTTTAACCAGACCGAGTCTCTTGCTTCAGGAAAACTATCTTCAACATAAACTTGTTAAAAAGGGAATGTGTGGGCAGTAGCACCCTGGAAAGCTCTGCACTAAGCTTCAGTCTAATGGATCTTAGTCTTAAGCAATCTGGAGAGGCTGACTTAGTGGAGAGTGCTCTGATGGCTAAGGTTCTGCAACTAATTTATATCAATTTTCCATGCAGTTTTATGTATTTGGATATTCTCAGTAAAAGGGATATCAAGTCCTTTTCCCTCTTGCTAAATCTAACAAATAATTGGGCAATTTCCTGGACCCCTTGATCC
The DNA here is from genome assembly GCA_003676055.1 of Chloebia gouldiae. Taxonomy (NCBI): domain Eukaryota; kingdom Metazoa; phylum Chordata; class Aves; order Passeriformes; family Passeridae; genus Chloebia; species Chloebia gouldiae. The sequence goes on along the minus strand of QUSF01000073.1, from coordinate 1,198,862 downwards.
AGGCAAATGATAGCCAAATGCCCACTTTCCCCTAGTATGTGTGACCTGGGAGATTGTGGGTGTTTGATGTTTTGCTTTAAATCAAATTTGGAAACATTTGAAAAATCAGTTTTCTTGATTATGTGTAACTTTCTTCTCCTTCTGCAGTGTTGTAGCTGAAGATCACATAAAAGGTGCTTAATTCTCTGTTGTGCCACAGTATTGCCAAAACAAACACAGGCTTTAGTGTCTTGCAGCAGAAGTGCTGCAAAAAAGTTCAAATAGGGAGTTCAAATAGTATAGAGCTGAATATAGAACCTGTATTGCATGCAAGAGAAAAAGCAAAGGAATTTTTATCATTTATTGTACCTACCTATGCTGAGGAAAAGGAAGCATCCAGCTCTCCTAGGAAGAAATAAAATTACGCCAAGATTTTTTGAAAATTATGTTTAATACTTAAAAACCCCCTGATATATGAAAACTTATGATTTTTGCTTTTAGACTGTTGAGTTGACATATAAAGAAAACCTTGTTTTTATGAGATACTTTGAAAATAATTCAAGGATAGCAATACATTTATAAACTTATAATTTTGAAAGAATGTAGCAGTAATTATGTAAGTGCAGTGATACATTGATACCCATCTGCTTGGTTAGGAAGATTTGCTACTTTAGACTAATTTCATCATTACCTTTAGTTTGATATAATTCCAGGTTTTTATTTTTAAAAGTAATAGTATGTAATCGGGAAAAAAACAAAAAGAGCTAAGAACATAATAGCTGCTCAGAGGATGTTATTTCTTGTCTTGGTTTTCTGCTTTTAACTGACAGTGTGGTACAGAATTCTGCTAGGCAGAAGCATGCCAAACTGATTTTTATAATCATTGCTATTATTACTGTTTATTACAATAATATACTTTAAATTTACAGTTTTGAGCCATCACTGGTATAGAAGACTATATGTGTAGCTATACACACCTAATTATTTGTGGAAGGTATTAGTATTGTAAACACAGCTTATCTTTGTATGAGAGTGGCATTAATAACAGAGTTTCATAAATGCCAACATACAGTACGATAATTTCAAGACTCTCTGAAAATATGGTGTATTGTAGCTGAAGATGTTCACAAATGCATGTTGTGGATGGGGAGGGGGAAGAGGGCTGTTTTGTGCTTAGAATGCTTTCTGATGCATAAATATTAGCATTAAATAATTTTGAATACCTTGTTTTCTAAAAAGATTAGTAGCTCTTCTCTGTGTGATAAATTGTGCAAGAGTTATTGTTCACACCAGTCTTTGTACTGTATTATCCTGTGCAGCTTTAAATAACCCAGCCCAAATTACACTCAGCAAGCTGTTGGGAAAGCTTGGAGGAATCTCAGAGCTGAAGGGCCAATTTGTGCCCTGACTTACATCCTGTGCAAATGCACTGACTTCATGCTGCCTCTAAAGGATATAAAGAGGGAAAGGATGTGATCTGTAGCTTTTGTTTTATTATTTTTATTTAACTTTGTTCTTTTTTTTTTGTTTATGTGTGGTTCTGTCCTCCTGCGGAGGAACCTTGTGCCTGTGTATTGCTGGTTTGTGGATAGCAGCATTTCACCCTCTCTTGCTTGGCATCTCAAATGTTACATAGAAATCTTCTTAAAAACAAAAAAAAGAAGAGAGAAGTTGTTTATCAAAACTCTGGTTTGTATTGAATCACATTTGGAATCCTAAGATTTGCCCTTGAAAATATTGCACAGTAATGCATTGTTTCTTTAAACTGGTAAACCTTAAATTGGTGCATGCCAGTTCTTTTTTTTTTTTATTTGTTTGTTTTTTGGTACATCTGAATTGTCTCAGTGACATTTTTGCAGTCCATGTTGCTCTGATTTAGGAGCTATTCTGCATGTAAGGTTATAGGCATTGGGGAGACAGGCAGTGTAAATCTGGCTTCTCTAAATCCGGTTTGAATTACCAGAGATCCATCAAGACACTGTAAAATGAAGAGTCAGTGTAACATTTTACCTGATATTTTTCCCTATCTTCTAATGGTCTAGGAATGACTTATGCTAGAAAAAGGGAAATTGAAGTGAGGATTCTTTGGAAATATCAGTCATCTCACTCAAGTGTCTTCATCTGATTTTGCTCCCTGATGACTCCTGCAGCAAGAAAACCTCAAATTCTGGGTATTGTGAAGTGATTGGCAGCAAGTAAGACAAGCAGAGACATTCAGACATAGACCCAGTATTAATTCAAGCTGTGCAAATAATTAAACACACCAAGTGAAAGAGGTGAACTGAGCAGTTTCCACTGAGTTTAAGGACAAGGTGAAGAATTCCACTTTTCTTAATGACCTTAGGAATAAAGAGTATTTTGTAAGGCCATCCATCTTCCAGTAATTAGAACTAAGTCTGTTTAACAAGGAGGGTGTGAGGCCTGATGCTGCATTTGCCTGTTTGTCTGTCCCACCCCATGCCTTGTGCATATGCACTGGTCAGTGAGTCCCACTGAACTGGGAGGGACTGGTTTAGCTCATGGTACTTCATCATGTGGGAATGGACTTGGTGAGTGGGTCCTCCTGAGCTACTCTTTTATCAGTCTGCTGTCTGTATTTCTAAATGCTGGAAGTTCAGCTTACTGCTGATTAATTCAATGAAAACAAGAATAATTTCAGTGGAAAGTGAGAAAACACCAATGTGTAATTGGTGTCTAGTCCACAGATCCTCCTGTTGTTATTTCCAGGTGAGGAGGATACTCATCCTGTTCAATTGCTAAACTACAAGAAAGCTGGAGAGTAGAAGTTGTGCCGCAGTTCAGTGCTAGCCACAGTTTAATTTGGCAGTAACTGACTTGGAGGAGCAGGTTTAGAGTGACAAAAAAACCAAAAAAGAAATACATTTTTTGGTGATTAATGGCTTCAGAAATAAGTGGCTTAGTATAACTTGCTGGCTCTACCCTTCATCAGGGTTACTGTGTAAGCTGAGTTTGGCTTTTCTGCCATTTTGCATTTTCTGGGCAGTCAGTCACAAGTTTGATTATCAGACATTTTGGCAAAATTGAAACAACTTGAAAAGTTCACTGCACCTGCAAAAACAGTGTGTAAAATTGCTGGTAGATATCATAGACTAATGAGAAAAATTAATGTGGGTCAAACAAAGCTGTGGTTAATCTCTGCAACACACGTAAGATATACAGTCTTTTACTAATTGATTGAAAGAAGTTGTAATTGCCACTTGAAATCCAATTTAAACTATAATGTACAAAAATGTTTCCAAAAGGACCATAGCCTTTATTTGTCACATCATGGAAAATTATCTTGAGAAAACAAGAGCCTTGTGCTTCCAGATCAGATCTTTTATCAGTGCTGTAATACCATTTCCATTACACTATGCAGAAAAAGAAAAATCTGTCTTCATATCATTTATCTCTATCAAAACCATGGAGTTTTTCTCCTAGGATTCCTCCTTGAGTGGCCTTTAGAAATTTTTGCATAACCTTGGCACATCTTCTATCCAAATTGTTCTCTCATTACCTTCAGTACTTCAGACAAAGTTTTCTGCCTTCTCAAGAAGTTAGAGAAGCATGGGTCAGTAAGAATTCCCACTGACGCTTTCTTCAGGTACCTAAAAGTTTCAGCCTTGTGTAGGAAAGGTGTCATGAAATGAAGGATGAAAATTTCAGTTTGCTCAGTTACAATCCAGCATTAATAAGTGCCTTGGTTTTCTGTTTCCTTATAGAAAGTTTTGGAAACTTACTCCTGTGCAAGCATAATTTTTGAAAGTTCCTTTAAGGAAGCTATTAACTCTGCTGGCATATGGAGAATTTATAATTTCTGCAAGTGTTATATAGGAGAGACCCTCTCATGTAAGCACATGATGCATTTAACTCATGTTATGAAATCTGCCTCTATATCTGGCAATGATTTCAAAATTTTCTGAGTTCTCTGTTTAAACTATAACAGAATTTCCAAGCACAAACTGTCACTGAAGGAGAGCTAAAGTTATGGTATGTTATGCTTAGGTAAAAAATATTAACAGAATATTTTAATTGTTTAGGTAGAGCAGACACAAAGTGATGACATGCACATTTTCCAAAGTCATGTTAGCATTTACTTTTGTATTCCACACTGATGATCAGCCTTTCTTTGTTCCCTATCTCCCAAACACTTTGTCTGATGTGTTTCTGAAATGCATTTCATCTCATGCAGATAACAGACACTGATTCTGCTGACTAAAATGTTTAACTTTTGATTTGGGTTTTTTTGCTGTTAAATGCCCACCACATGAGGAATGGGGCTCTATTCCTCCTTTTTCTCCCCCTCTGCTCCCACAAAACCAGTCCATGGCAGATGATGGTTTTCCCAAAGGGCTATAATCCTCTCAGATGGCCACTCTTCCATGACCAGCTATCCCGCTTGGACCTCCTCTAAAATAGGTGGCTTTGAAGTGTTTTGCTCTTTTCCCTTTGGAGTATGAAAAGCATATCCTTGATGTGGATGATCCTGCTTATGGATGATGCTTGCACAGGTAGGAGTGTAGCTGATGACTGATGAAAATAAGGACCTTTTCGTAGCACTGCTACTACATGTGTATCTAAATCACATACTTCCAACCATAGCTTCTTTTGTGAGGTAATATCTGTGATTAGAATTTTTGCTGGAACTTAAGAGTTACCAGCTGGAATAATTTCCCCAAACCCTGTGGATTGGTTTAACCAAGGTGGTTTACCTGCTTCTCTTGATGTTTGGTGGTCACTCCTCTGATTGACAGAGAGCTTTGGCTGCTCCTGCCCTTCCCTCCAACACTGTTTAAGTTGTAAGACTCTTCCATGTTTTAAGATTCTTTCATGGGTCTAGAGCAAGTTCTGCTAAGACACAAGGATTAAGTGTCTTTTTCCTAAAAACCCAAGGCATCCTGGTTATTATGGCATTATTGTTGAAGACTGTTTACTGTGCTGCCCCCTAAAGAAGCTTCATTTTAATTTGTCCAAATTAAATGCTAAAAGGAGCTCAAATGTTGGTTTTCTTTCAGGGAGCACAGCCACATATATAGGCCTGCTACTGAAGCTGACAGGGGCTTGAATTATTGCTGTAAAAGGTTTTACACGTTCTATAAGTTTATATAATTTCCTTTCAAACTTGGAAAATTTCCTTTCCAACCTTGCCAGGTTTTAAATTGAGAAAGTGAATGTTTATGGTCCTGTTGCAATGGAAAGGTTGACATGAGTTATTGACATATGAATGACTTCAATTAAACAAAAAATTAAGTAAATAATGGAATTATAAGAATCCCTATTATTCTATAAAGTCCTTCGAAAACTAGCACCATAATTTCAAAAATGCAGCAGATAAAGATATTTACATTTAGACTTATTTTGATTCTTTGCTGCTTTCCTTTCTCCTTCTTAAAAAACCCAAACAAAAAACACCACAAAACACGGCTTTAGGCAAAAGCTGTTTCCATCATATTATTTTTTTCCAAGGTAAAGACTCAGTGCCTAGACTTTTAAACAAGTGCTTTATCCTTGAAAATTAAAATAAAATATTTTCATGTAATCAGTAAATTTTGTTATGAAACTTTACAGCAGCTATATTAAACGATAAGAATAACTACTATTTTGAAATTCTGAACATCTCATAATTAGACCAGCCTTTAAGAAATATTCAGAGTTAAGGCACATTAGAATGTATTCCACAACATGGAGACAGCCCTGACAAAGAAACATTATTCTTAGATTTACAATTAATTACCCTTATGTCTATACCTTGCATTCAATTTGCATATCTTAAAAGTGCTGTAAATTTCATAGCACTCCCTTGTTATTTAAGATCATTCTGCTTTAGTAAAAGTTTCCACAGTGATAACTTTTTCTTGATTATGTAGTTGTGAGGTCAATAAATTTGGCTTTACTTGGCTTTACAATGTTATAATTTTTCTTTTTTTGTGTTGTTTTTCATTATTTTGCTCCTTGTTCCTCCTGCCCTCTCATTTATAATCCCCTGAAGAACCAGTAGATAGAGAAGTCTGGCTCGAAGACGAAGTGAGTGGTCAGATCCTCAGATGTTATCTTTTTCCCAGAACGCACTGGAACTGGGTGTCTGACATGTTCTATACATCTTTCTGGTGCCAACCTCATTAAACAAATGCACCTTGATGTATAGCTCTCAAGAAATGAAATTTCATGCAGTGAATTCCCTCTACATCAGCTCATGTTCTCCCTCTCGCTCCCCCATTCTTTTCTACTCCAGGAGTAATTTTATGTGTTCTTGATTTCAAGCATAATTTTACACGGTGATCATCCATAGTTTTGTACCCTGAGATTTATCAGTGTTTTCTGATATTTAAAGAAATATCCTTGTTTTCTGATCACAACTTGGTGTTTCCTGCTTTCTAAACATGGAATCCTTGCCTCTGGCCAAGGTGTGGTACATTCAGTAAGTGGGTCAGAATATTTACTTTGATCACATACCTGTGGGGATTTTCTCTAAATGTTAGATGTGTAGCATGTTTGTTGTAAATTCCATAGACTTCTATGAGTAATTATATATAAATGTGTTCAACCTGTGTTTATGCTCTAATTCAAGGTTAACACAATATCCTGTAACCAGAAGGATGTTGAATGCTTTGCCAGAATAGTAAATATTGCTCTCATCCTTTTTCCCCCCATTTTTGCCCCTTCAGCTTAAAAGAATTTTAAAAAGAAATATGTTTTCAAACTAAAATAAATCTTCTTTAATGAGACTATATATTATTTACAGAAAAATGCCACTAAACTCAATTAGTACTGGTCTCACCACTGGGTAGAATTGAAGTTGTTGAATTTTTTTAAATGTAGTTCATTGAAGTAATTACTGAATCTGGGGCAATATTCTATTTTTAATCAATTTAAAAAGTATAATGGATGAGGAAAAAAACAACACACTGTATGGATTTTTGTAGATTCACTGCTGCAAAAGATACACAGACAAATGCATAAAGTTTATATCTATCTTTCTTTTATTTAGAAAATTTTTTTGAATGTTACTTTAAACAGGTAATTCCTTATTGCCGCCCCAGTTAATTGGTAGCTTATTAGACTTATTTTAAAAGTTATTATTTCAGCTTCTTTCATTTAATATTTTATTGTATATCACTATTATTTAAAATTACTTTGCTGGATAACAGCAGCCACCCAAAACATTGTCTGTTGCTCAGAAACAGAAATAATAAAATAATGGAAAGCAGAGCTATTGTGTTAAACTAATGACTGGTTATACTTCATATATTAAACAAAACCTCAGAATACAGTGCTTTGAAATGCTTTCTTACTGAGTGATCCAATCACTGTGAACTTTAAATGTGAATATATGTTTTTAAAAGGGAAGAACCTGTCTTTTTTTTTCCCCTTGGGGCGTGAAGTTGAAGTTGAAGGAAAGAACCGATATATTAATATCTGCCTTTTAATATATAAATAATTTTGAAGAGCTAAAGGAACCACTTTTAACCTTATTTTAATGGGCTTGGTACAAGCAAGTGTTGAATATGGCACTATTCTATTTGATTATAATATAAAATTACTATTAAAATGATTTTTAAAAACCTTCCCAAAATTCCAATAACAGTATTTCATGGAATATAACATGGTAGTGGAGATTAGCTAGCCCTAGAATACCTTGGCAAAAGTGTTCAAGTAGCAAGAGTTTTTCTAGTCTTATGTCCTATATACATCTGTTAAATTACTCAGAGATCTCATTAAATAAAGCTAATGTACTTGTAAAACAGTAGGGAGAGACAGTATATCATTGTAACTGTTAGAAAGAGCCATTCTGGCAAGGAGGGAGCCAGGAAGGCTTGGAGTATGCTGGTCAGTGGAGATGTTTCTAGGCCATAAATCTTGGCCCTTTCCTGCCTAGTTATTGTGTATTTCTTTAGGTGAGAGATTGATTGTAGCAATGGAAGATGAATTTGCCCATAGACCCTTTCTTTTTTTTTCTGTATACTCCTGATGCCTCGCCAAGGTGATAATGCTCTTTTTTTTTTTTTTCTGCAATCATTTGTTTCAG
>QUSF01000073.1:1178357-1185857 GCA_003676055.1 Chloebia gouldiae | reverse complement strand
TTTCCAAGAGTACTGATATGAATATACTTAACAGTATGTCAGTCCCTCACCTTTGGGCTCCATTTCCATGTTACTCTAAATTCTAGGGATTTTAAGTTTATGGCAGGGGTGGTGTTTTGGGAAGCTGGTGAAGGCACCTTCCATTTGTGCAGTCCCTGGATGTTGTCATTCAGGCCACTGCTGGCAGAAAGGAGCTTTTGGTTTCACACACACAGTGCCACTCCTTCCTTCCCTAGTGAGTTTAGACCTAACTTTTTCAATCTGTTCATGGATAGTCCTCTTTTCTGGTGCATTGGCAATGAAATCCCAGGACTGATTTCAACTAGAGACCTGTCACTGATAAGTGGGATTATGGCATTACCTGCTTTATATCCAGTGCCTTTTGAGTTTTTCAAATGAGGTGGGGAAGTGTTTTCCAGAGCTCTCTAAGGTGTGTATGCAGCATGGTGGCTCTACTAGTTCTTGGAGGAATCACAGCTAGGAGCTGTCACTTGAAATGCACTGCTCTAAAGTTTTGAATAAATAATTGGTGTGTGAATCCTGCATCCTCAGCTGACCTAGATGTGGTACATCTAATTATGTCAAGGCTGCATTTTTAAATGCTGCTTTCTTTTTTTTTGATTTTTTTTTTTTGCCAATACATTTATTCTATTTCTTTTTGATTGACCAGGTCAGAAAAAGTGATTTTGCCAGGTTTTTCTTTGTTTTTATAGGGTTGCAAGGTGTCTGATCCTTTCTCTTCTAACATAGAAAAATCCTGGCTTTATTTTACAGAACCTTTGAACAACTTATGTATAAACAGAAAAACAGATCTTCAGTTGTTCAAGAAAACCAGCACTGTTATACAGAAGACAATGAATGAATCCTTTTTCTGCATCCTTGTAGAATATGTGAGCTCTGCTGACCTCAACTCACTCTCAGCTGAGGAAGCTGAGAAAAACTATTCCTAAACTTCCCACTGAAGCTGTACCAACTTGCAGAATTATACAGAGCTCTTTTGGCTACTGATGGGGCATACTGCTGATTCCATGTCCATAAAATCTGGAGAGAATTCAGGGCACACAGACTGGTTTCCCTTCAGCCAAGATGAAAAAGCCTGAATTCATTTATTTCTCCAGATTGGAAGATTAAGAGGTGCTTAGCTGCCCAGATTGCATCCCCAATTCTATGCACAAAATTGGCCCTTAGTATATTTATATAATTTTGAAACAGAGAGAAATTAATGTAATCTCTAAAATATTGTCTGTTAGGGATACAATAGAAGAGAAGTCCTATAAAATTTGGGAAATTAACACATTTGGAAATGAGTATGACATCTTAATGATCATAAATCAAATTCAGGAAAAGTTGTATTCCTTCAGTGAGTATTCTCACTTTGCTATTCACATCCAGCTCATATGGGCACTATTTTGGTACAATCCATAAAAAGCAGGAGCACTTCTCCATAGTGGGAAAGTCCATATTTGAGACATGGATGATGTTATTTCTTAAAGTGGTGTCTTCTCACAGTGGCCTGTTCACTGTTATGTTTCTATGGTGATTTTTTTTCTGGTTTCAGGAAAATGTGAGCCCCTTTACACATTTCCAACTTTTAAAGGAAAGGCAAAATTTCCCCCTAGGTGTAATTAATATGTTATTATTACTTATGGTACAAATAAGGGGGTGTCCCATGATGTCAATGGAAACAGGGAGTTCTCTTAACTCTACTTCAATCACTTGTAGAGGTTTTCTCCTCCAGCCCTCCACTGTGCTTTTGCAGGCAACAGTGACCACAGTATCCATCTGTGTTGGACTTTAATTAGAGAGCAATGAAGAATAGAGATAAAAACCCTGAATTAATAAAAAATTGATCAGGTGTCAGTTCTTAGGATAATTCAGGTAGAGAGGGACCTCAGGAGGTCACCTCAGTCAGTCTCCAGCTCAAGCTGCTCTGTCAGTGTTTATATAAGACTGTTCTTATTTTCAGCACTCTAAAGTTCTGAACCTGGTTTTAACTCTACATTCACTGAAGCTGTGGGGAGCTGGGTCCATTTTAATAGTTAGCATTTCTTACATGTCTGGCTAATCTGCCTGTGAAGGTTGAATTCAATTCCCTGTAACCTTTGAAGAGTTTTTATTTGGTATAGATACAGCAAAGACAGACTTCTCTTCTCACTCAGCTCTGAAAGCTTTCATTTTGTTTGACAACATTTATACTGAGCTTGGCTCATTCTCTCACAAGGAGAAAGTATGCAAACTTTACATAGAAGTGGGCAGAAAATTTGGCTACACTTGTTTGCTATAGCAAACACCAACTCACAGAAAGGCAAACATTATACTGATTTTGTTCAAACTTGGAGAAAACATGTCTGGTGCCCAGTATGGAATTTTGGATCAAAATGACAAAGGAAAATGCAGAAGCAACTGCAGTTTGAGACCCAGAGTATTTATATGGATGCTGCCTATTTGGATTTCTCATCTTGTTTTATTGTTTACTCCCACCATCTCTCTCTCAGCCCTATGAATCATACTTTCTCCAGGTGTAATACTTTTGAAATGTCAAATTCTCTGTGGCTTGGAAGAAAAAAAAAAATCATAATTTCCATATATACCACATCTAGATGTGAAACCTCATCTTTCATGGGCTGGGGTCCTGTTCCAGAGAAGCAGCATGTGGCTGGGCTGGTTTGATGACCCCATGCCATCCCTAGAATACAGTAGAGGAGACTGCTTAGAACATTTTGTGCCACTCTGGAGTGAATTCCTCAGCCAGGCTCTGCTCTGACACATTTCCATCCATCCCCTGCAATGCATGTGGCAGCAGTATTCCATCTGTTTCTAATGAGGCATAGCGGGGGAGGAAATCTTATGCATAAACATCTCCCACATCACTTATGATTCCATTGAAGAACATCTCTGCAACAGTATTTGCTTGTGACAAAGATTTTTAGCTATTTGTTTATTTTAATACCTGTGGATGTCAAACAGAAGAGATTAGCCAGTTCCTAAACCTGGCAAATTCCTTGGGTGAAATTTTTTCTGTATTTTGAGAGCCAATTCCAGCACAAATTCTTGTTTTAAAGGTCTTGCCTATATTTTCCAAAGTATAGATAATAATTTTGCATGTACCTGTTCTATTTTTGGGGTGAGGCAGTTGTTGCTAGATTTAACTCTAAACAAAGAGCAAACTGTTCTTTATTTAGCTCCAGTTATAAACATGTTATAGCAAAATATAAATGGAGGGTAAAACAAAGGAATGAAAACTGCCACTTTGCAGAGGCATTCTTTTAAAATGTACATTTCCTTGTAGGGAAGAGCACTGCAATTTCTTTTTTTTTAGAGACCAATAGTTTACTGTGATGTGTATGAAATAGAATTTTGATAGACAGAATAAGCTGCAATCCAGTTCTAAACTATAGATTTTCAAGCAGATTGATGCAACAAATTGTTAGCAAATAGCAGTTTGCAATTTGATGCTAATTAGACATAAGGCAAATATGTGCCATGACAAATTAGCAGCAAACCATACTGAAAAGGATTAGCAAGAGCTGGCACAGAGACTGCTCGATTTTGCATACTTCCTTGTCTTAGTCTAGGAGGTCTGAGCCAGTTTTCCTTCTCTGTAAATAAGAAACCAGAGCAGAGATCACAGGCATGCTAGAATGCCTTTAATTGCATATTTGAAATGTTTTAACTCTCTCTTAATCCCATGGAGGCTTTTCTCCATACCACCAGCTTTATTGTCCTGGGAGATGATCAAGTACTTTATCCATTTAATATTATAACTAAATACATTATGAGGTAAGTAACTCACAGGGTTATTTACTTTTGCAAGTCTATTGTACTTATAGATTGAAGAAAAAGCCCCATTCTTATTCAAAACACCTTTGCTTAACTTCCTGAAAACGTGTTTTTCAGCAGATTTAATTATTCGTTTCCTTAATAAATTAATTTTTGCTAGAGGATTATCACATTTCTTTATTGATGTGCACAATGCCATTGTAGTAGTTAGTGTAGATCAAACCCATCACTATATCCAGGCGAGATAATGCAGTTGTGTTTTCAAACCAGAGAGAAGCAGGAGGTGATTTTTAAATCAGTTCTTCAGACCTATGCCTGAATACCAGCACACCTGTAAATATGACTTTAGAACTAAAGCAAAAACTGCTCTTGAATCTTTGAAGGGTGATGTAATTTTACTAGGATCAAGAATGCTAAAGAAAAATCACAGTAAAAATACCTGTTTATTAAATTTAAGCAGCTTATTCTTTATGTGCCTGTTTTTTGTTTTTTTCTTTACTTTTTTTTTTTAATTAAGAGTTTCTGAGGTAAACCATCACATTCCCCATGCTTTGTACTCGTATTTGCTGGTGTGTACTTCAGTTTGGCTATGTAAAATGACATGTTTATACTTCAAGGAATCATTGGGTAGATCAGAGGTTCTTCAGTACAGTTCCTCATTCAAATCTGACTTTCTAGGGCATACAAGACATTTGACTTACTAGGCTGATGGTTGTTGTCTAAAATTATATATATATATATTACATTCCCAGCATTCCTATGTCTATATATGGATCAAAAAGATTGTTAGAAATAGTTCAAAGGTGCTAAAACATTATGTAGTTAGATGTAAACACACATTTCTGTTACCAAAATAAATGAAGTGGGAAAATAAAAGCATATTATGCACAAAAGATTGTTCTTTCATAAGTCTTAGAGAGAATTCCTCAGACAGTTTAAACCACGATCAGTAACAAGTTTTGCCACATCACTGTCTTCCCACACAAACAGTATAATAATACACTATTAATGATTTACAAAAAGGTGATGAAAGTAGTTGTGCTGTTTAAAAAGAAAAAAGTGAAAACTCCAGGTTTGCCCTGCAGTTTCTGAAGGGATCTCTATATTATTCACATGAAAAGCACTGTCCTGTAAAAGCTTCTGTGTGCACTGAGGCCTGGAAAAGATGTTTCTAGTGTTGCCAGGCTGTCTCACTCAGTGTTTGCCTGCTCCCTTTTGCCAATGTTTTTGCCACATCACAACAGAAATTTGGGCAACGATCTTTATGCTGGTGCAAAATCTTAGAAAAGGGAATTGACTGCCCTCTGGGCACAAAGCTTTATTTCCTTTTTGTTGTCCCTGCACAGACTCATGGTGAATTCCTGGTAAGCACTTATTTACCTGTATTGAAAGAGTGTAGCGAGCCATCAGCAGCCAAATGTAGGCTGAAAATTGTAATATTAAAAAGGGATGTTAAAATTTTTTGGATTACATGCAATGTATAAATAGTTGTAATTTCCAAAGGGCAAATAATTTCTAATCAAGCCTTTCCACGTGGTATCTTCCCTCACAAAAGCATCAAACATTTTCTGCCCATAATGTTTCTCCCAAAGTGCTCAGTTCAATGACAGCTTTCCTGGCAGTGCCTGAGCAGATTTTACATTTTTCCTGTAGATGCAGTGTCAGCCCAGAAACTGCCTGGGAGAGCTTTGCTGCTCGCGGCAAATCCTTGTGCTGCAGGACAGATGTTCTGCACCGTGCAGGGGATCTGGGTCATGCAGCACCCACGGACTTGGAGCAAGTTGGATGTTGGGCATCTCCACTGGCCACAGCCTTCCAGTTCCAGGCCTTGTCACCAGCTGTAAGTGGGGTGTTGCTTTGGTTTTTTTGGGATTTGGCTTCAATTCTTCTCTTCTGGCTTCTCCCACATGGCTTTTGGGGAATACAAAGCACTTGTAAGTTTTTTGAATGTAGATTTTTTTATAAATAAGAAGAAAAAGATAAAAATCATGGAGCAGAAAAAAAATACTTGATGAAAATGCAACCTACATAAATTTATGAAACTGCGCAACACAAACACACAAAAAGCGCCCATAATAATAATAAAGGAAGCAGTGATTTTGTGGGTTTGTGGAGATGATTTCATTTGGCTTTGGAAAATATAGGAGATGTTAAGTTAGAGCAAATTCATCCTGATAAAGCACACATACTTTTTGACAAATGTATTATCTCTTTAGATCATGGGATTAATAAGATACATTGTCCTCAGGAAAATATGTGCACTCATGGAGAACTTCATTGGCATTGCTGCAGAGAGGTGAGTTCAAAAGGCCAGATATTAAAAACAGCTTTTTGAGGCCATGAAGACATTTTTTTTTACTTGAAACCGTAGAAGTTTGCATTTGTATTACTTATAGTGGGTGGCTGTACACTTACCTAAGTTATCTGCATGTTTATTTGTGTGAAGATACATATGCATAAAAAATGCAGATGTGCTACAAATTTGACTTTCCAAGTCCTGTTTGTTTCTGTTGCACCTGGGGATGAGAATCAGAAGATGGTTGGGGCTGGAAGGGATCTCTGAAAATCATTGAGTCCATCCCCCTGCCAAGGCAGGGTCACCTGGAGCAGGTGACACAGGACCATGTCCAGGTGGGTTTGGGGCATCTCCAGAGAGGGGGACTCCCCAGACTCCCTGAGCAGCTGCTCCAGTGCTCTGCCAGCCTCAAAGTAAATGCTGATGTGTGCTTAACTGTGCTAAGAAGAACTTTGACAGTTTTGCTTTAAAATCATTTAAGTTATTCTTATCAATGTTATTAGTATTTACAATGGAGATGGTATGATAGAATCTGACACTTCTCCCAGACATTGAAATATTTAGGGTTGCCTGGGGATTCTGGAATGCTCATAATAATCATTAAACATTTATTGTCTTTATCTGCATATATAAAATTCATCAATGAATAAAAACAGGAGAATCTTTAAAAAAAACCCCAAAATATTATCCTGCTGTAATTTGTAGTTGCTTTGTTTTATCTGTTTGAGATGCTTGAATTGACTTTGTTAGTAAATTTCTCATGACAAGCACACCTATTTATTATTACTAAGCATCCTTTTTAGGAATGTCTGAAATGACACATGTATTGTTTTAAATAAGATCATAGAGTTAATTTTTAACCACACAAGCAATGTAGTAAGAATGGAGTGAACAAAGCATAATTAATAGTTTTATGCCATTCGTCAGGATCATTTTATTTGCTGCCAGCATATGCCAAATGAAAACATTTTTACTTCAATTAAAAATTTTAAAGAAGATTAACCTGTTGTCGTTGAAATCATAGACCATATATGCTTTAGGTATTGTGTGCATTCCTGAATGCATGTCTTTAAGCAAGGAAGTGTCACTGGGATAGGAGAGGTGTGTGACAACTTCACCACTTTGTAGAGGAGAAGGCAACAGCTGTTTCTGCATTCCCCCACTTACAGTGGCACAACTTCCCTCTGGTCTCCAATACATATTTCATTCTCTCCTGGAAAAAGAAGTGAAAAAAAAACCTCTTAAAACTCTTAAAAGAAATAGCACTGCATCTATATTTTGTGTTTTATAGAAGAAATTGTGATGCCGCAGTATATTAGGTGCACCAGGAAAAAATTTTATACTTCTCTGTGTATGCTTTTTTTCCTTGCATAAGGCATTATTATTATTATTATTATTATTATTATTATTATTATTATTATTAT
>QUSF01000073.1:1126231-1178347 GCA_003676055.1 Chloebia gouldiae | reverse complement strand
ATTATTATTATTATTATTATTATTATTATTATTATTATTATTATTATTATTATTATTATTATTATTATTATTAATTACTGTGTTTTTGGTTTTTTTTTTAAGAAAAATATTGCATAATGTTTCACTGTATTATTGCTGCCTCACTAGACCAGACCTTATCACTGCCAGGGACCCAGCTGTCTTGCTGAGTTACTGTCACAGCAAAGGATGTTTTAAACACCAAAGACTTGTTTCATCCTGAATTTGTGGCTGGTCAGAGTTTGAGTTTGGGTACCAGTGCCACCTCAGCAGTTTGAAACCAAGAGCATGACCTAGAGGAAATAAAGTAGTACATATTGTCAACCTCCTGTTTAGTAAAACACTTAAGTACTTATGTAACTTTAAACATGCCTGAACCATGTTAATTCCGTATTAATTGCTGATTTGTTAATTTTAGTGGATTTACTAAATGGAAGACTCAAGAAATGAAGAGCCCCCGTAGGATGACAGGGCTGAGGAAGATCCATACTGAATATCTGAGCTAGTTCCCCTAAGGGCTCACAGCTCCCTGTTTACTTAGGCACACACCAACATGCAGATTTCCTGCTTAGTGTACTGCAGTGCATGGGGAAAATCCTAGATTATTTGCTTCCAAGTTGGTACCTTAGATGTGATACTGTGAAGAACCATCCAAAACCAGTGAATGCCCTGAACGAGGCCCACACTAATGGGGCTGTCTCAGTGCAAAGCTTCACCATGGTCCTTCAAGAAACAGTGCTGGTAATGGTACCAAAGATTGCAATGTTATTAAGGGTTTGGAACAGAGATTGTATTGCTTAATTCTGAAACTGATGGTTGGATAGCAGCAGATAGTAGAGTCTTCTGCAAATGCATGGTGTTTTCAAATGAGCTTAAATAACTGTATGGGACTGAGCCAGAGAGCAGCATTGTAAATGTAGATAGGCAGTGAGGCCTTCAACTTCCACTTTGCTAGCTGTCAACTTAGCTTTTGTTCTTTGTTCCATTTCTGAAACAGAAAAGCTTTGTCAATTTCTGAATTTAGATTCAGCAGAAATGGGGAGAAAAGATATCTGGATTTAAAACACTAGCAACAAAAATAACAATTTAAAAATACTTCTAAGAGGGCACATATAGGAAGAATGGGGAAATCACTATAAATTATATCTCTCAAGTTACTAGAAATATTTGTATTTGCTGAGGAAAGGACAGTTACAGAAAAAAAAACAAACAGCTTAATGAAATGCATTTGGACCCTTGGAAAAACAACAGAGAATGGAGAACTGGCCAGTGTTCAGCACAGGTACAAGTTAAAAGGGCTCCCAGAGACCCAGGATTAACAGTGATGTAGTTAATATATTTATTGGATTTATTTGTATTGTAAAGACTCAAGTGAAGGTGTGTATGGAATGCAAAATAAAAGGCAAAAATATACATGACAACAATTTTTGCTTAGTCAAGTCCATATCAGCCTTGAGGAATTCTGGAGATGTAACTGATTTAGGCAATTAGGGAACAGAAATCCACATATACTCAGTTTTGACAAATTTCCTGCAATGTAATTTTTCTAGAATTATTTGTAGTATTCATAACCATTGACTGAATTCTAAATTAGCTACAATGACTTGATAGAAAGAACTTCAGTGCAATTCAGATCCTGCTGAAGTCTGGGAGTTTTGCCTTTTCTTGCAGTGGGGATGGAGTTTCCCCATGATTATCATTACTGCAGACAGCTCAATAGAAAAGGCTGCTCAGTTCACAGCGGTGGTCTGAGCAGCCAGCAAAATGGTTGGGTGAATACAGAATAGCTTGGAAAATAATACTGCAAATATTATGATACCTATCAGTGATATCCTCTTGCCTTGAATATGCTGCTGAATTTATACCCTTCTGCTTGAAAATTTGCATCATAAACAAAAAGAGTAAAGTAATAGTAATAAAAAGTGTCCAGAAGCATAGAGAATTTTATGTGCAAAGAGGAAAACTAGAGGGCCTTATGCTAAGTGAATGAGAAGATAAGCAAGGTTTTGAGAAGATAAGATTTTGTAGGAAAGGGATGATTTACACAAGGTAAATCTGATTTCTTTCTTGGCTTTGTCCCATACTGCAAACAGAAAAGTGTGCCAACAAATTGAAAATTGATAAGGTGGAGGTTTTGATGGTACGCAGGATAGGACTTAGAGCTGAAGGAATTCTTTGGAGTGAAAAGTGTGGCAGGACTAGAAAACAAAACTGGACATCCATGTTTGTAAGGCAGGTCTCAGAGATGCAGTGGAATAAAGTAGGAAAGCACAAGCTAACACTTATATTTGACAACATTTTCTGTCTCCCATTAGGATAGTGATGAATTTTTTTTTTTGTAGTTTGTTTGGGTTTTTTTTTTTTTTGTAGTTTGTTTGGGTTTTTTGTTTGTTTTTTTTTTTTTTCTCTCCACAAATCCTGGAGCCTGTTTGCCACAGGCAATGGCGTGGGATGCTGAATTAGGCCACACAGTTGTGTGATTTGTGTGACTTCTCCCTCCAGCACCTGGGGCTGTCACAGGGGTGCAGTTTAGGGGGAGGGAGCTGGGCTGCTCAGAGTGTCACAGGCTGGCTCTGCCCTCCTGCTCTCCAGAGCTAAGGAACTCTGGGGAAGTCTTCTGCTGAAGGAGGATTCTCTTCTCCCCGTCAGAGCTCAGGGAATCCTTAGCCTTTGATGGAAAGTAGGATTTACACTTACACATTTGTCTTTTGTCTTGGGACAATAAATAAAGTCCCAAAGTAAAGGCTACAGACTCTTCTGGTGGATAGCTTCAGTCTCTAAATGTCCTATTTCAGCTTTTCTAGTAAAACACATTCTGATCTGATGAATGCTGGTGCCACACAATGTAGTAGGAGTGGAGTCACAACGTCCAGACGTTGTCAGTGTGCAAGTTAGGGGTTTTTTAAGATTTTTTTCAATGAGAGTTTCTGGTGCTTTTTTTTTTCCCCTGCAGTACAGTTTTGTATAAAAACCAGTAGAAACAACTTAGAATAGCTAGAAATGCTTAGTGATTAGGGTGGTGCACAGCTGAAGCATTACTAGTGGAGTTGCTTGCTCACTGATTTGTTGCCAGGTAGCCAGCCAATTAGCAGTGCTGGTTATTATTTACTTTTCATGCTATATATCACTAAAATTGTGCTGTTGATTTATCATTTATATTGTTGTATTGTCAGCATAATTTATTCAGATCATGCTGAGATACCTGGAAAATTAAGTAATAAAGAGAATGGCATAGAATGTGTCTGTATTCAGAGATATTTACTTTGCTTTTAATGAGAATGCATGTTCAGGTAAAACATAGATCATTTAGCTATTAAATTGTTTTTTAAATAAACCTCTTAAAAGTTTGTACCTTGGATATTCTATAAATAAAAAGGCTTGGTTTCAATTCTAATCTGTTTTTTACCATTAAATAAGAAATTTTTACAGATTATGTTGAATAGCAGACCAAGTAATTGTGCCAACTTAGTTGATTAATGATTTGCAGGAAGCTGTACTAGTTGAGGTATTACTGAGGTATCCATTGTTCTTTGATATTACCTCAATTTTTTTTTTGCAAATACAAACATAGATTTTTTTTTTTGTTGAAAGCCCTTCCTAATTGCTTGAATTATTAAAAAAAAGAAAATTGAAACCAATATTTTACATGAAATGAATGTTTTGAGTACATTCAGCTGTCTAGAAAAGGTTGCTTTACAATGAAGGTAGAATGCTTTGACTTTTGAATACTTTTTGTAAATTTTTTTCCTTAGCAGGGACAAGAACTTGTCAGAGGTATATGTATAGCTTCATCTTTTGTCTTCCTTTTAATCATCCTATTTATTTATTTTAAAATCTTTTGACTGACAAACAGATCTCTGTGTGTGTGGCTGGCTCTAGCCAAGAACGGTTCTCTCCTGAGTGTTCCATACAGGAAGAAGGGCCTGGCGCTTCCAGTGCGTGGATGTACTTTTACATGATGACAATGACATTTCTTTCTAAACTCGTGAAGTTTAAGCTCTAAATGAGGCAATAATTCAAAGCAAAGTGGAAGAGGATATTATTTTCCTAAAGGTATTAAAACCCCCTTTACTTTTTCAGTTGCCTTTGCCTTTAGTTTCTGTTTTCACTGATAGCTCTAAGACATCGCTAGATCCAGACAAAATCCACTTATTTCTACTCAGTCTTGATAGGAATCTTTTGAACAGCTCTATTGACTCCAGAACTTGAATTTTTTGCCAGTCTTGTGTCACAATTTTGAGTTTTCACAACACTGCTCCTTTGCAGTGACTCTCTTGGTTATGGTCAGACCTGAGAACCCAAAAGCCCAAGGAAAAAATGTAAGTAATCCCTGAGCAACCATCTAATTTTCTGTTTGCTAAATTTTAATTGATTGTCTTTGCATGTTTGTGGTATGAAGGAATTTTTAGGTGTCTTCAGGAATCAAGGGGGAGAAGTTTCTGTCAAAGGTCAGAACCCTGAAAATGGTGATTTTTTGTTAAAGTATGTCTGATAATCCCCTATATGATTATATGTACATTGATACAAGGTTGAGGTCAGGCTGCATGATGGCATGAATGAAAAATGTCAAGGAAAAAATGACTACTGAGCTGGAAACCTTGCAGTAAGTAACAAGGCTCAGAACAATTTGGATCATCCTTTGTTGTTACAGTTAAGAAGTGTGAAGGGAAATTTAAATGATACCTGTCTTTCATTGCTTGCAGTAGGAGACACTTTTATTCTTTTGCAATCTTGTATAGCAGAAGCACCTACAGCACTTGCTGTAGGTAAAAGTGTTTTCAGAGGCTGAAATAATGGAAATGCTATGGTTTGTGTGCTAAATTTTCTTAAAGGGTAGAAGGTATGTGCATTCAGCTGGATTACCTAGAGGCTGAATAACTTTGTAAATTAAGACCCAGCAGACCTCTAGTGAAATGTTTATTGTATTACTAAAAAAGGATACCTCATTTACTTATTTTGACAACAAAATGTTAGTTTCAGTTGGAAGTTATTCATGAAATATGAGAGCACTTAAGTAATATTTTATGAAAATATTGAAATCTGTACTTGAGACAGGCAGCATTGCATGATAAAACATTGGGAGACTGTGTCTGTGTGCAGAAGATGGAAAAACTCCTTTATTTTTGCCATGAGTTGTGAATCAGCCACTCCACTCTGCAGGTTTACTGGGTGTCTGCTATGAGGATTTCAGGAGGACAGCAGGTTTTCTGCTTTCCACATTTCTCCTGAAACCTCTGCATGTCATTACACAGCTGAAACAGAATACAGGATGGGCTGTAGGAAGATGTAGCATTATTCCATCTGTGAGAGAAAAAAGTCACTTAACTTGCTCTTAGCTGTGTTATTTGAGATTCACAGGATCTCTCTTCACTTGAATGATAAATGTCAAATTCCCACAGAACCCACCCCTTATTCTCTTTAAATATAATGGCAAACATTTGTCCATGGCAGTTAGTGGTTTTTGTACTTTAATTTTATAATATTGGTGAAATTCAAGTGCTTTATTTTAATGTTATTTACTACAAAAGTCAATTGCTTAATCAAAAGCTGATTCCTTTAAGCAGAAAATTTGCTTCCCCAAATTCCAGACATTTTAGTGTTTATTCTTTTGAACTTGGATAATGAGCGTTCTGCATCTTAAGCTTCTGTAGTCTGTCTCAGGATTTCATTAACATTAGTTGGAATATTAGCATGTTTCTGAATTTGTGTGCTCCTCTGTGTTGCTTTTATTGCCAAGCAATATTGCGTTGGTCCCAGTTTTCTCAGCTGCCATGGAGTCAGAATGCACCTTGGAGTATCACTAGCACTGATGGACATATTTCAGTAACTCTGGATGGACCCTATCTGACATTCAGCTAAGATGGTCCTGTGTCTTTAAAAAGAGCTTAAATACCCTTTTGAATTATGAAGTCAAATTTACAGTTGACAGAATGTGTCATATTAAACTTTTGCCAGTTTCATCTTCGTTTTCCTCTTCATGAAAAGCCAGTTCTGTACAGAACAGATCTTTTGCAGTCATACACTCTGGCTTCTCAATGAGTTGATTTATATTAAATCTGGGTTGTTTGCCCAAATTTTCTGTACTGTGTCAAGAGATAGGATAAAAGCAATGAAAATACTGAGAAATATCCAGTTGCCTTTTAATCCTTTTATTTCCTTTTAATAGTATTTTCTTTACATAGTTCTTGACACATGAGTTTTAGTGACTTTATTCTCCTGATCATGTTGCTTTAAGCCTACAGATTGTGGTGAGAAATACTCATTTGGAATGCAAGAGTCCAACTAGATGTTTATTTTGTATTGAAATAAGAACTACTAAGGAGGTAGTCAGAGCAACTGCATGAAGGAGAACTGTCCTTTTATAAGCAGACTTGAGACAGAGAGGTGTCATGTAGGATTCATGAGAGAGATGAATAGAGGAGAGGAAATTTAAAAGGAAAGTTTGCAGATTACAGAAGAAAGCAGATAGGATGATAAGAAAGATGAATTTCTTTGGGTGGAGATCATGGCTTTCCCATGATTTATAGAGTTTTTCAGAATTCAAAGTAAAGCTGTGCTGACTTGTGGCTATCAATATTGAGATGTCTCTTGAATCCAGAAAGGCTTATGGAGCTCTGCTACAAAGTAGAACTTTAGCGTGCCCCATCCCCACCTACCATCCCTCCCCATTCTGAATATGCCTGGAGAATTCAAAAAGTTTCAGGTTAAATAATTATTTTACAAGAGATCACATAAAGAAGTCAAAGCTGAAGGAGAGTTTTTCCTGTCCCTGACTTCTTTTCCTTCACCAGGATGATTCAGGCCTGGATTTCTTGAACAAGAGAGATCAGTAGTTCATGCCTCTTCCCTTTATGCTCCCAGCACTGCTGGCTTACACTTTCCTGTGCAAAATCCTTCCTTTGGATGTACATCCAGGACAATGTGTGCTGTACTAAAGCAGATCTGTTTTGCTGAGGCTGAAATCTTAGGTCAAGAAGCCTTTAGGAGAGAAGAAATCTCATATTTCACTCTATAGTTTCTTAAGGGGAAAAAATTTGCATTAAATATTGTTCTCTAGCTGATTTTTTTGCTTCCATTGCCTTCTACTCTTTCCTATTCTTTCTCTGACAAGTGTGAAACAAAAGTCAGACAGTTTTAGGAGCAGCTCAGGCATGTCTGGCTCAGTTGCCAAATTCTAATGTACATAGCCACTCAGTAACCAAAGCTCCTGTTGTAGTAGGCAGTAGTCTGAGCTCTTCCCTCAGAAACCCATGGAGCCCTAATGTCAAATCATTATCTGCATCTGTGGAGATTGGTGGTGGGGGTGTTCCAGTGTTTTCAGGGTGGGTCTTAATGGTTCTCTGAGGGTAAATGTCAGAATAAGGTGAAATGTCTGCTTAAAGTTACCACTCTGAACCAGCTGTTTAATCACTTAATATCTTAACCATTTATATTTGCATTACTCTGGAAATACTGAAAAGCATAGAACAATAAATGGAGGGTTAAATTAGGAAACAGTGTATTATTGTGTGTACTGTACTGTGTACTAGGTAGATTTATCTCTAGCATTTTCTTCCCCTTCCAAGAGGAAGTGGAAACTGGGCAAAGAAAGATTTTATGGTCACCAGGCAGGCAGTGATTGGGGTGATGTTGCAGGTGTTATGTTGGTTCCAATTATTTCATTCTATAGCAGGCTTTAGTTACATACCTGCATTTTGGAGAAATTTTCAATTTGTCACTTGTTGTGACAAGGTAAAAGTTGCTCATTTAGATAATCCCAGATCATCTTTATCTGGATAATTTTGCTTCCTGTTTAATTTCCAAAGACAAAGCAGAGGTCATCTTTGAGGATGATATGAGTTGTACCTGCTGATTTTGCATTATTCTGTACTTGGCTGTTTTTTACCATAGGTGAAGAGAAAGCCAGGGTAGGGGTGTATGGATCTTGGCTTCATTAACTTTCCTTACCTGGGAACTCTGATTATCATGATTTTGATTTTAATTGTGACTATTTGCTGCACAGTCCAGTTGCTTCACAGTTCGCTGTTAGTCCTTCTGCCCTCTTCTCACAGAAGATGCTAAGGGATGAAAAATGGGATTTTGTCGCCATTCATTAAAATCCTTATCCTATCCTTCAGCTTCTTTAAAATCATGCTTTCCCTTAAGTCTCCTGGTTGTAAGAAAATCACTACTAAAGCAGTGCCTGCACTAGATTATTTCATTAGTGCTCCTGGATGCTGCTACTTCTTAGCTTAGCAGCCTCCTTCACTGGGGATGGTCAAGCTATTTCCTCCAAAAACATGGTGAACATATATCTGCTCTGTGCTTAGAGATGTAAATTGGTTTTCTTGAATAACTGAGAGATATATGTTTGATAAGTAATTGTTGACCCACCTCCTTCTTAATTGTTGATTTGTCTTCTGGCTTTGTCAGCTCTGGAAGCCTTGTAAGTCTGTTCTGCTCTTGTGTTCAGGATCAGAGTTAAATTAAAAAATCTGACATATGAATAATATTTCTGCTTAAAATGAACTACTTTACTTCACATGGCTGCTAACCAGCTTCAAAAAGTAACAAACACAATGCTACCCATTGGTTTCAAAAATCACATGCTAATCTGGAAATTTGGTCCCACTGGGTGAAGATCAAATGAACAATATTATCCTTCTGCACTCAGCCACACGTGCCCTGTGCACACAATCCAGAGGGAAGGTGTAAATACACACTGTTTAGGTTCTGTGAATTGTTAGCTTATTCTGCCAAGCAGGCTGATGTGCTCAGGGTATAAACAGATCAGTCTCCACTTGATCTTCTGCACCTCGTGCTATTTGACATCACCATAAATTCATATTTTATTTTTATGGAAGCTGTAGAAAAGAAGTGAAACAGCCTTGGCACAATTTTATTTTGCATTGACTGTAATATTCTATTTTTTTCCTACACTGCTGTATTTCTGGAGCTCCTTTTATCATTTTGGTATTTAAACCACTCTTGCACAATATGGTTTTTTTTTTGTTAAAGCATCAGTGGTCTTTTTATTTACCTGTGAAGGAGAAAATGACTGTGTTACCATGTGTGTTTGAGTCTGCTACAGGGTCTCTGTCAAATCTTGTCACTGCAGAATTTGGGAAAAAAGCCCTCATAATAAAAGTTATCTTTAAATTCCGTGAGTTTTCCTAGCAAGTACTTGTGCTATAAAACCTGTTACAGAAAGAGTTTAGTTTTTGCAGTTTTCTGTCTTAATGTATCCTTCAGGAAAATAGTATCTCCACATCTCTTAATGGTGTGATAGCTTTCAAATATGTTGTTGCCTGAACCCTTGATTAAACCAAATGGTGCTGATTGCAGCAGGGTGGCTGAATGTGGGCAGAAGTGGCTATTGCAGCCTGCTCAATAAGAAGTCATTTATCAAAGTTTTATCTGATTTCAGAGGCATTAGGTTTATCAGTCACAGTTTATAAATGGCATGTCATCAGCATCAAACCAGAGCAATGCCCTGCTCAAGTGCTGCTGTAGAGCAAGTGTAAACATCCCCTGCAGATGCACTGTGTCCTCACTCTAGGAGCTGTGTCATGCACCACATTGCAACCTTTAGCTTTTTGCTTAGTTCTAGAATTGCTTGGATGTTGTTGTGTTGGTGATCAGACTTTGATTTCTCCTTCTTATCCAACCTAAAAATGTTAACAGTTGAACTCTCGATGATGAAAGCCAAGGCATTTGGTGCAACGTGTAGAAATATGCAGTGGAATGTGTTGAAATAGACAGCTGGAAAAGTTGTAGGTGTTGGGGCCAGCAGGTGATTAAACCATTTGACATTCAAGTACAAAAGGGAGGTAGTTTTATTAAACCTATACATCCATTTGAGTCTAAATTAACCTTGGTGTTTTAACCAGCCTAAGGAGAAAAAGTACTAAACCCCAGCTAGGCAGACACCCTGACTGCTCACTTGGTTTTTGGGGTATGTTTTAAACATTTCAGCACTCAGTTCTGTATTTGCAAACTTAAGCTCCAAATTGTTTATTAATGGTGAGAAGATTGTTCCAGACCCTGGAAAGCATATACAAGTTCTTTAAGTGATTGCAAAGGTAAATCTTATTGTCTGGGGAAATGACTTCTGCACAGCTATTTCTTTTATTGCTGTGCTGAATGTGAAGGCATTACTCACTTTAATAAATCCTACTGTATCTCTCAGTCTGTGTAGGCTGATATAAATATCTCCAGTTATGTCATATTACCACCTTTGTACAGCTAATGTTACATTCTTGATGACTGGTGGCTGATAAATGCAAAACCTCATTTGGTTTGTGAGTGATTGAATGCTAACACTGTTTAGATTTCTTAATATACTTGTATTAGCATGAATAAGTAATGAGCATGCCAGGCTTTTTTGAATATTTGATTGTATCTTTATAATGGATTTGTGTCTCTCTCTTTGTGCTAATGTCATTGTAACTTTGTT
This sequence comes from Chloebia gouldiae, assembly GCA_003676055.1. Lineage (NCBI taxonomy): Eukaryota > Metazoa > Chordata > Aves > Passeriformes > Passeridae > Chloebia > Chloebia gouldiae. Next base: position 1,167,894 of record QUSF01000073.1, on the reverse strand, counting down.
GGTGTCATAACTCCTAGCCCTAGCAATCGATCTTTATCAGAATATCTTAAGTCAATTACCCTCTCATGGCCAAATTACTGTGTCATAATACTTTTCTTATAAAAGTATTCTGCATATTGCATTTAGGATACAAATAGGTACTAATTCTATCTGCAGTATATTCCTCATTTCCTCATTGTGGCTCCTGTGTGCATATCGACCTGTCCTGGCTCTAGAAGCACATATGTGCATACATGAAACATTAAAGCTTCTCCTACTTCTACTCTTTATTAATAGACTGGCTGACCCTCACTACTCAAATTCAGCCATCTCTCATGTGCCCTAGACTTCTGCTGCTGCTAAAGGAATTAAGCCCTAATGTTTGCTGTTTCTTGGAAATCATCATCTTGGGTAGTGACTATTGTAGAGAGAAAATATTAGTTTGCCAGGGACTTGTAGTTATTCCATTACCCTAAAAAAAAATTACACCTGCAGTGGATTTTCTTTCATCATCTTTTGTTTGCCGATTGACACATTTAACAAGTGAAAGAATTAGAAAAAGGCTATTTTGTTAGCTTATTAGTGCTTCCCAAATATACATTGCTATTTCTATGAAAACATAGAAAGCCTTCAAGAGAAGACTGCTGGACCAGTGATTCTGGTACAGACCAGGAATTATCTAGGCATGCATTGTTCTGTCTCAGTGCTTCTGAATTTATGCTTCTGTTCTGAGGTCCCAAACAGTATTTTTGGTTATGGAAAATTCAAGACCTGTTCTGTGCACTTTGGTTCATGACAGACTTAAAACACTGCTGCTTCATGTCAGATGTTGGATCCATACTTTCACTGTTACTATAGTATAGCTGAAACACAGACCCAGCTGCTGTGTTTAATTACCGGGTTTTATCAGCAGAGCCAGTGTGAGCTGGAATATGGGGCTACCAGAGGTGGATCTGCCCCTGTTCTTTTCTTTAACATCAGCAAACCAAAATGCTTCCCATTTTTTAGGATGTATTAATCAAAATCCACTAATAATAATGTAAAGCAAACTATCTCTGTAACAAGGCGCAAACAGAACTGCTGAATGAGGGAAATCCTCCACAAAATGGGATTAAAATAAATTACTCCTGCCTGCCAGAGACTGGTGAAGAGATAGTCTCCTATTTTGCTTTTCAGTCCATTGGCACAGTGGCTTCTGGAGAAACCAAACTTCACAGAGTCTCTCTGATTTCTAGAAAATTTCTTTTTTACTCTTTTTACTCAGCTCCTCAGGTTGGATCCATGATGTTGCCAGACACTTTCTTTTTTTTCTGGAAATTTCCAGTCTGGCTTCTGGATGGCAAACTGAGTGGAATCACATCAGGTTCTTCTCTTTGTCACTAACTGTGACCTTTCAGGATGGGCACAGCACCTTGGTCTGCCTTGTGTCTCAAAAAGAGAGTATAGGAGGTTAAGAACAGTGAATTTTAATATTTTATCTACCGTAATGCAGGAGAATATTGATTACCAAATGAGAACCTGAGAAAATGGCCTTCATGCCCCAAAATTTTGTCCATCTTCACTGAAAAGAATAAAAATGTTTCCTCAGGGTTTCCTCCTTATATTCCTGAAAGCAGTTATGGAGCATGCTTGCTGGGAGAAATCCATGAAGGTACATCGCTGTTTTTCTGCAGACTTAAAACATGTGCTATCAAGGTGTGCCAAGGTAAGCCCATAGGACTGTTACAAAAAGCCATAATGAAAACATCTGGAAACACCTCAGACTTCCACAGACATAAGTCTGTGATTAATCCAAAGATGGAACTTTAGAAAAAAAAGGTGAGCCTTGCTTGCCTGTTTTTTTTTCTTAAACTCCCACTCCACTTTCCCTTCAGCTTGCAGCCTGTATTCCCTGCTTGCATTCACACTCTGCAGCATTCCTTCTTGCACACCATTTGTCCAGGCCTGTTTCCCATGAATTTTTATTCCATGTACTTATGTCCCATGTTTCAGACACAAGCAGCATGGCCTCTGGATCAGCAACAGCTCGCATGGAGTTTTACAGATCTTGTCCTGTTAGAACAAGCCATATATTTTGTAGTTTACAGAGTTATGTGGGAGAATAAGAAGGGTCACATCTCCCTCTGTTTTTCCACAGAAGAAAATGAATGTGGTATAGTTCATATTGATGCCAAGTACATAATCATATTTCCCTCCTACTTAGGAAACCTTAGCCTCAAAATTTTATGGTAGATGAGCAGATGCATTGCATGGGATGTTTTCCAGGTTCCTTTTTAAAAATCTGAGTCACTCAGCATTTGCCATGCAAAGTCCTTTACTCTGTAACAATGTCTCTGGACCATTTGAATGAGCACCAGGAAACATGCTGAGCAAATTACTAGATTGAATTGCTATTCAATTTTTAGTAAAGTTTGTCATTCAAGCTAACAAAGTGACAAGGGTGCCAAAAGAAAAAAGAATATCATCTAAAAGTAAGATCTATGTTTGTACTCACTTTTTAAAAAAGTCTTGTGTTTTTGCTTCGTGGAATATGCCCAACCCTGACCTATGTGATGGTATTGTGTGGATCAGCTCTGGTGATTTGAGTGGTCCATAAACCTGCTCCTTTGAAAGAGTCATAAATGAAATCAAGCTAGTGGAGAGTTTCAGAGCATTCCTAATCGTTGAGAATTTCAGTATCACTACAACTTTTCTGCAATGCTTTGTATTTGCTGTGTTGAGCATCTCTGCATTATGAAGGATGAATTTTGAGGATCCATTTCTTTCTATGTACTTTCCTTTTCTTTCAAAGTACTATGCAGAGGCATCACTGGGTGTTGTTCAGGCATGCAGGGTCAGCCCTCAGGCCCTCATCTTTGAGGAATTATGATGCAAGGAATATCCTGAGGTTTACTTTTTTTGACTCTTGTCTCCTTACTACAGTTTACCGTGCAAATACTTTCCCATGAATGATGATTTCAGTGTTGATAAGATTATGTTCTTTTAGTTCTCTGAAGATTTCAGTGAAGCTCTCTCTAGTGAAAAATAATTCATTCTGTTAACTTTAGAGAAAGAATTTCAGAACACTTTGTAAGAATATGTTTCTGGTGAACTGCATTTGTATGAATTTTGGGAACAAAACATTACTGAGAATGGTGCATGGTTTAAATAGCATGATAAGTTTACAGATCACAAGAAGACTTATGAAATCAAGAGTTTTACAGTGTCCATATACCTATAACTGTCCTTGCACATCTGTTTTGTATTTTTATATTTTCCCAGCACTTCCTGAGCCACAATTCCAATTGTGGTTTTATTAGATGAGGTAGAAAAAGATTGCTCTAGGTGCAAGTGAAAGCAACATCTGGCTTGCTAATGTTATGATTGTCATAGAATAAGGACAGCTTTTATCTCTGATTGTAATGTTATCCCTCTTGTCTTGCTAAAATGAAGAAAAAGGAAAAAAAAAGTATTTTCTTTGAGGTACTTTGTCTATGAAATGGCTTTAGGAGGATATGCCCTTATAGAAATTATTTTTGAATACCTTCTTAAATGCTAGTAACCCAAAGATACAAACTTCAGCAATAGGAAAGAAAACCTAATTTCTTAAGAAATGGGTAACATTTCATCTATGCTATTTGAATACTTTTCTTCAATGGAAGATTGAGAGTGGCATTTTTCAAAAGAAGGCTTGACAATGATCAGCAGCTGGAGCAGGAGGAGCTGCTGTGCCTGGCAAAACTCAGCCCAGAGCCCCATGCTCACTGCTGCTCCTCAGCCTGGCACAGAGCACCAGCACGGCAGTCACATAGACAGAGCTCTTTCTTACTCTTTGAGGATTTATTGGTTTTATTCTGATTGCTATCTGTCCCATCTGATGAGGAAAAATTCTACCTGGTCTTCTAGAGAATCCTCCCTGGGATGTGCCTTCTCTTGGGGCATGAGACAATCTGTTTGGCAGAGTTACAGGCCTTGAGAACAAGACCCAGGTGGCTGAGGGATGATCAACCTTGGAGTTAGGTAGTCCTGGATTCCTGGCTCTGCAGCAGCCCACTCTGTGAAGTTTCATTTAATTCCCAGCCCAGATATAGGCTAGAAGTCATATACTCTTTTGTTGGATACCTTTTAAATTTTTTCTTTAATAAACAGTGTTATGCTTGTCAAGATTTTTTGAGAATTGTCAAGATGCTGTATTTCCCTTCGTTGGAAAACTTTATTTAATTCAGTATTATGAGATGTGTTAAGTTTGAAACTTAGTGTCTGTTATCCTTAGGAGCTTATGGATTTATATGTTGTAAACTTCTCTGGGTGAGCAAGACTTTTTTGTCAAGTTCCTTGGCAGAGTGATTTCTCCTATGTTTCCTGCTGAAAATTCCTTCTCCTTTTGATTGCTGAAAGACCATTATCAGCTCTTTTTTTTCCTCCAATGATTTTTAAGTGAATTAGGGGAAGTTAATTAACAGTCTGTCCTTTTCCATATTTAAAGGTTTTTAAAATATGTTTAGCTCCTGGAAGAAGTTTATATTAAAATAGAATATTGCATGGAAAAGCCACCTACAGATATTAGTTCTCTAGTAAAAGACACAATAAAGGAGGCAGTGACTTTGTCTTTCTTGATGGAGATCTATACTAGGCATTTCCATGGTGATTAGTGTTTTATAAATGTCAGAGATAAATGGTCACAAGGAACTGCTGTAAACAGCAAGAAGTGTTGAAATAAAGGCTTTAAAAATTTTTCCCAGTTTCCCTTCTGATTCACTCCCTGTGAAAATGCAACTTGTGGACCTACCTGACCAAGCTAAAGAGCTCATCTATAGAGCTGGAATAATTTTCTGAGCACCTGACACTTCTCTATTTACACTCTACAGTGGCTCAGATTGTACCAATACATTTATATATGATAATGTTGGCATCACTCATAATCAACATGCACTCTCCCTTTGAGGGAGAAAGTCACAAGTAGTCCCCAGGTCATGGAAGTGGTAAATGCCCCCTGGCAGTCGGTGGAGCCCTGCTGGAAGGCAGAGCCTGTCCCTGCCAGTGCCACTGGAGTGGCAGTGCTGGTGCCAGCTGGCAGGTCACCAGGGAGAGCAGAGTTGCAATGATGATGTTGTTGGCACCACTGTGTAATGCAAAACTTGTTTTACTTACAAGCCCCAAACTCTATAAAATTGACCAAATCCCAGACTGAACCTCATCCCCAAGTGTTTTTGTGTTTGTACCTGGAAGTCTGTGGTACTTGGGAAGGGAAGGTGGTGCCAGTCTGGCTCGACTCCTAAAGAGGTGGAAATGGAGCCAGTCTCTGTTTACTGATAAAGAAGTGCTTCTAAGCAGAAACTGCATTTATTACAATAAATGCACAGTTCAAGGGTGAGACTTTTCAAGAGAATACTTTCTCATTAAAGGGATGAGCTTAACTCAAACAGAATTAGTTGAAAATAGGTACCTTGATTTCAAGTCAAAATCAACATTGGTAAAATCTGTGATTAACGTTTATCTTATTTTTTCTAGAGTGGTATATTGTCTTAATTTGCCATGGTCAAGCATCTGAAGCTTATTTATTTCTCCTGTGATGGCAGTTTGATATACAAATTCAGAAAGGAGTGTCTTTGTGAGTCCAAGATTTCCAGGACAGAATCAGCACCCAGAGCCTATTCCTGGTCTCACCACAGTGTGTGGGAACGCTTTACCAGCTATAGAAACATCCTATAAATGAAGAAAAAACTTGTAACTTCAAGGCTCCCATGTTCTGAACTCTTATTTCATCTTGTCTAAAGCAGCAATAGTAACATGAGTATTCTACTAATTTAGTCTCTTTTTTTTCCCCTACTGTGTTAAATTTTGTTTCTTTCATTGTGGACACCAGAGGACTTAGTTCAAAATGTGTGTTTAAAATGCCATTCTATATGGTTTAATCCCTCTGGTGGTTACTGGGTTTGAATGCCTGTAACAAACCAATTGCTCTTAGTCTTTTTCTCTCATTATTAGATGTTTGATGGGATGACTTAGAACCTTGTAAGCTTGAGATTTTGAGGCAACAGTAACGAAAATAAAAATTACCTCATCTCTTTTGATTGTTATGTGTTCTGCATTAATTCATACAATGGATTTTTTTATATCAAAGTTTTCTTAAGATATGACAAGTGATTATTTCTTTAAGTATGTACTCTATCCATTATTAAATTGATTATTCAAATCTCATTTAAAACAAGAGGCCAGATGGCAATATTCCAGTATTTGTTGCTACTAGCAACCAAAAACCCCAAACTGAATGATTTTCCATTTTTCACTGTGGATGAAGGAATCTCTTCATTTTGTATGCAATAAAAAGAATCTACAGCTCACCAATTATGAAACCAGATTGTTATACTAATACTTTTTAAAAATCATTCACTGACATTCTGCTACACTTGATGACCTCCTGATGTATGTGATCTAATTCTAGGTTTGTTAACTTTGTTACCAATTATAATTTTTAGTTAGAATAATATTGACAGGAAAGGAAGGCTTTTTTTTCTCTTTTGTTAGCTTGCTCAGATTATGAGACTCTAATTAATGAGATTATGGCTATTCTAAGAAAATATAAGAAAAAATAATATTAAGAAGGGCTCAGAACATAATTTACCTGGTGGCTGGTATGTGTGATTAAAGTAAAAGAAATGTATTTTGAGTGTGAACCTTAAGGTGATATAAAAATGTCCTTCAAATAATAGTGACTGGGGAATGAGTGATTGATGTCTTCAGAAGTATCTGTGGTTTAAAAAATGGAGACTGAGACAATATCTAGAACTTACTTGATGTCTCACTTGTTAGCATTTAGAAGTCCCAGAGCTGACCACTTTGGCTAATTAGCCAAAAAATGACAGTGAGGCAGGGACTCTGGGTCTTCTCCTTAATGGGGACTTGCTGTGTAATGGCAAAATGTGAAGTCAGCCTAACTCATTAATTGGTATCAGACAAGAAATAATGACAATAATAAAGACAAATATGCAGAAGCAACTTTTTAATTTTCATAGAAGGGCTGTTTTGCATACAACTGATTTCTTCATATGCACTTATAAGCATCTAAACATGATCCCTAAATTTGTGAACCGTGTCACTGCAGATAAGAAAGCAGGGTATTTTAATAATACCCTGTTGAAGCTCTATTTTGGCCATAGAATTAAATGGTCTTGAGGTGCATTTATTTTGTTACTTCTTGCCTGTTCTTGATTCCCTATGAAATCCATAGTAAAATTCCCACTGACTGTGGCACACATCACTGGCCCAGTTCTCCTTGGTTCCTTTATAGGCAGTAAGATTTTTGGGCAATGGCCTGAATTTCTGCAAAACTTTAGGCACTATATACTTCATACATGTACTAGATATACTCTGTACAAATGTTTAGTGTTATTTATTAAATATAATTTGACCGTTTGCTCACTCTGAGTAGGAGAGGAGAAAAGGGATCCTAAATGGCTGATGAGACATTGCTTAATGTGCTATCAGGAAGATCTGAGAGGTTGTAGTAAACAGTGTAACACAAGAAAGGGAAAGGAGAGGCAAAAATAAAAGTACCCTTTTTTATTCAGTGAATTTAGGAAGAGATTTTAGTAAGTTAAAAATTCCCACAAATAACTTTGGAAATAAAATGCTTGATAAATAGTAAACATGCTCAGCCCCATAAACCAGGGACTGTTTATACTTTAGTAATTTCAAGAAACAAATATTATCTTATAAATGCAGTGGTGGCAAAATGTGCTAGCATACATGTTAAGTTTCTAATCAAACATTGCAAAAATTCATTAATCAGTATTTCATAGTTCATTACAGTCTGACTAATTTTGAAATCCTTCATGTAAATTGATTAAATGTCTTCAGTATTCAGATAAATGGGCTTTTGTTTTAAGCAACCTTTACTGTGAAGTCCATATTTCTCCAGGATTGAGTTCTGGTAACATTTGACTGTCATATCTGACATACTAGACAGTTGCCATTTCACCCCTTCTCCTTCCCCTCCTCTCTGTTCCAAATATCTCACTGAGCAATTGTGAGGAAAATATTCTTAAATCTTCTTTAGACATACCAGGTCATGGTTAGAAAGTGCTCCATCTTCTGCTGTCATCAGTCACCAAAGCTTTTTTTTTTTTTATCTTTTTATTAATACAACTGTGCTTGTGTTTGAAGGAATTGCTTTGGTGCAAAAACTGCAGACGTGAACACCTCAGGTTGGTGATCAAGCCTTGTTTTACACAAGAGAATTCACATGAAGAGTACTCTGGGGACAGCAGCTCAGCTGCTGCACTCAGATCTGTGTGCTCAGCCACTTAACCAGGGGAACTGTCTCTCCCTGTGTCCCCAGCCCCAGCAGCAGCTGCCAAATTCCAGTGCCCAGGCAGACAGGCACAGCTTGGTCCTGCCTAGGCTGAGCTCCCTGCAAGGAGGAAAGGCTCTGCTCCTACTGAGCACTGTTAGGGCTCAGATTTTACAGCTTTATGGGAGACTGTGATGGGAGATTAATGGAGCTACTACAGCACATAGTGCTTTTTATTAGAGACCCCATTCCTTCTGTGTAAACATCCAGCAGCTCGTCTGCATGGCAAGTGCAGAGAACAGTCTCACACAGTCTTCTGCAAAATAAATCCTCCTGAAAGCAAAGTGCTGGCTGCAAAAGTAATGGCCATGTTCTTGTTTGCTTTACTGGACAATTGAAAGCTGCTACTGTGGATTTTCAACTGGCTTTTCAAAAGTGTTCATCACAGTTTAATTATTTCAGAGCTCACACAGAGTGAATGTAAGGGCCCAAGGGTGGCCAGTATGTATTAAACTCTCAAGTCAAACCCTGACTCTCAAGACCAGTGCTGTTTAACAGACCTTTTTTGAGATAAAATGGGTGTTAAGTTCTTATTCATATGAGTCTTGGTTGTTTCTTGGAACTTGTACATGAGAACCATAAAACAAAGCCCAGTAGACATCAGCCATCTCAGAGATGTATCTGCCTTCCTCCCAATCAGTGTAATTAAAAGTGTAAATGTTGGATTCAACAGAAGGAACCTGGGAGGAGTTCAAGGGGATTTCATGATAATCTTTGACCAAGCTATTAAAAGGAGGCTTTCAAAGGGATTAGGTACTTTCCCGAAATCCCTTGGAATATCTGAGCTCTGATGCTCAGTCTTGTCTATTGCTGGATTTTGATGTACAGCTGATACCAAGAGCTGTCAGAGTTCATGGGCATGTTGACCATAATGAGCAGGGAGAGAAAGGCATTCTTCCCTTTTTCAAACTTCTCTTTTTGCAGACTCTTTGATCTTAATAGTAACATTCCATCTGTTTCCTGTCATGTCAGAGGAAAAAAAGGAAAAAAAAACTGGAAAGGGACAATTTCAAGTAAATAGTTTTACACTTAACAGATCCCAAATTACATTTATTTCTGCAATGCTATTCCTAGGAAGCATTTTATTTAGCAAATTAATAAATCTTTCAGAAATCACTTACATATGATAGTTGTATGCCAATTTGGTGGTTTCTGGAGTAAATTCTTCTTGAAGGTTTGCAAGTATTATTTCCACTGGTATTTTTTTTTTTTTAATCTTCAAGCAGTGGCCTGATCAGTAACTGTGCAATAGTGCTTCAGCCTCGTTTCCTTTTGTAATTTCATAGCAGGTGCCTTCAGTAAAGATGTACTTACAAGTGTAAGGTGAGTAGAATACAGAGAATACACCTTTTAGATATCTGGGAGAGATACCAATGTGTATGAGGGAAAAAAATGTTGAAGAAATATGTACTTTTACCTAGCTTTTATGAACATAAAGTTTTGGAACAATTTATCCCTCATTTCAGTAATATTTGTGTCTTTCATAAATCATATTTACATATATTTTATGGAAAAATAGCTCCCCTTAACTGCTTCTGTAATAAAAGTCTTTACAAATCTGCTCCCTAATAAATTAAAAGTAGCTGGCCACATCTTTTTTGAAAGTCATAAAGGGGAATTAAGTGCCCATCTCCTATTAACTTTTGATGATGCCTGAGAAATTCTGCCAGAAGATTTCTCACAGATGCCTCCAAAACTAGTAGTTGAGAGTGTATTTTGATTTTAGGAGCAAGAATTTTCTGTGTTACACTCAGTTTATTGTCTCAGAGAGGAACTTTATTTGGTGATGTGCCCATGGCTGACACTGTGGTGTTTTTTCATGTTGGCATTCAAAACCTGTGGGAGCTTTCTTTTCCCCAGTGCTGGCTTTGCCCTTGGAGGTGGCTGCAGACAGATGTCCCTTTCTGCTTGTCTGGTGTGCCTTTGAAGAAATATCCAACACTCCCAAATTCGTGATTTTATTTCCTTTGACTGTAACTATGCTTTTTTTCAGATCATGATATGTCTATTATTGCTTGCTAGCGTGTTTTCACATTTAGCTACATATTCCATGGGCCAGCCTCTCCTACCAGAGTGAGGTGGAGAAATCAGCCTTGGGAAAAGGAAAGGTCTGGGCAGGGTGGTGCTTGGAAGTGTTTCTTTCATGTCATGAATTCCCAGTTTCTTACCTGGTTTATAGGGATCCAGGCAGTGTTATCAAAAGAGAGGGGGAAGAGTTTTGAGTGAGCCTGTAGTAGAAGATGGCACCCTGGTTTCTCCCAGGTGTCTAAAACTGGAAAGGCCATCCCAGTTAGAAATGTTCAGGGGAGTTATCTGTTTGCTTTAGGAAAGAAAGGAAAAGCTATAAAAATCATGAATGTTTTGTTCCTCTCCTCCACTGATGAGTTTTCTAGCCCCATAGTCCCGTGTCTGTGTCCATCACTGTCTCCTGGTGTATATTTTGTCATTCTGTTGCAGAGGAAAGATGGAAAGCACCAAAAGGCCAGAGTCCCTCCTATTCTGGACCAGGTCTGACCAAGCCCAGCTCTGCAATCTCAGAGATTTCAGGTTTTTTATTTTCCCCCAGCTGAATCCTTTACCCTTGGTGATGGCAGCAGCTGCTGGAAACGTGGCCACAGCAGAAATAAAATTGCTGTAGTTCTGTAGGCAATGAGCTAAAAATGAGCAATCATGGCCTAAAACAATCTTCAGACTTGGGGAGTAAAATATTCCAAATAGTTTAATTAAATCTTTGTGTAGTGAGTTGTTGATCCAGAGATGAGTGTCTAAAAAGGGGGTTATTTTCCTGGATTAAAAATTGTGAAGTAAAGTAAAAAAAGAAAATAAAAACTGGAGGTTTGCCTATAATTAAAATTTCTTAATGTATGCTGAGATTATTTTCCTTCTCTCATCAGACTTTAAACCTATTAAACTGAAAAGTAAAGAAAACTACTGAAATCTGCATATGTGCAGTACCCAATAGTTTTATTTGAATTAATTTGCTTTGGAAATGAAAGTAAACTATAGGTAGTTTTTCAAATAAAATCAAGAGAAACTTTGCAATTTAATGGCGATTTAAGTACTTTTTGTTCTCATTTAGACTGGCAAATTTGAGCTGGATTAGGTAGGAGGACCTGCATATTTAATAAAACATTTCACAAAAAATTAGAGAAAGTGTCATTTTATCAAAACTAAAAAAAATGCTTTCTGAAAATATTGTCAATACAGTAATAAGAATTATTTGAAAATGTTTGGCTAGACTTTGAATCTAAGCAGCTAACATTTGACAAGGGCTATGTAAATCCAACTTGAGTTTCCATTATTAACCATTTATCTTAAAATAGATGAATCCACAGACACTGGAATCAAACACTGATAATTTAATATAAATGTATTAGACTTGCTAATAATATTCTGCCAAGGACTGTTTAAAGAATCTGAAAAAAAAAAGAAAGCACAGACTAATTCATAGCAATAAAATAATTTTAGACAGCATCTTAGTTTGAGGAAATATATTTTCTGTTGCAGATTTTCAAAAGGTAAAAAATATTTTTAAGTGTTCTCCTTATGCTTCTATTGTATTTTTACTTTATTGCTGGTGATTTCTACTTTTGACTAGCTAATGGGAATGTATTTTTTCTCTGTATTGCTATTACCTCTTCCTGCTACTTTCCAGGTCACTAATTTTTCTGCTTAGAGTTCATTCTGCTTAGACCGATATGCTGTCTTTTTTAATGAGGTTATTTCTGGGTTATTAGCCTTCCTGTTATATGATACCTTATGTGAAAGATCTAATTGATGTAAATCAAACATAGCTTGCAGAAAAAAATCAAAATGATCCTTTAGATATTTTTCAGTTTCATGTGTATCTCAGAAATTTTGTATTTAAAGCTACTTTTTAGACAAGAGGGTTATATGTGGCAAATAACACGAATAAATCTATTTTATTCATACATTAACAGGTTCAAAGAAGTGGAAATTGAAGAAATGCATTGGCATTTTGGTTTGCTGAATAAGCTTTAGATGGAAATTGCACTGAAAAGTATTTAGTGGGAGGGGTTTAATTGTACAGTTCAATAACCTCAGTAGCATTTTTTTATTAAAGCATTCTTACATAAGCCGTTAAGCTTTAGGTTAATTTTTACTGTTATGTTCTGGTTACATTTAAAAACAGAGTTTGGAGATACAACTAAGACTCTGCTCTACCTTGTTAACACTTTTAAGTGGATTACATGTGTGCTGCCTTTTTCTAATTATTTTTGATGCAAATTTTGCAGTCAAGAGGATTGTGTTGTTGTTTTACAGGAGTTAACAGCTTGTTGTTTGCCAGGCAGTTTGCTTGTGGCAATCTGTAGAGTCAAACTGAACTGTGTGTGTTTGTATGAACATTGTACATACATAGGAAAGTAAAATGTGATTTATTCTTTTTCACATTGGCTTTCCCCTCCTTTACAATCTGAGGATTTTTTGCCTCAACTGAAATGTCCTAGTTTAGAGATATGTGGGTGACTTTTATGTATATACTGTTCTACATTCTTCTATAGTACCTGTGCATGTTTTACATAATATACACAAAAGACATGTTGTTTCTTGCAAAAATATCTGGCACAATATAGCCCAATTTATCTAGCTTTGAATGTGTAGATCTGTATTGAGTTCGGTTTTCAAGTTTTCTTGCCAGCTGTCAAAATTTTTGTCTATTTTTTACTTTGCCTGTGGTTTAGGGTTGGATTATATAGCAATGTCAACCTCTGCTGCCACACCTTAGTTCTATTTAATGCATATACAAAATTGTTTTTCGTGCAGAAAACTGGGACAAAATCCCATTTTGATCAGCTTTACAGTTCTATAATGAGAGGCAGTCTCTAATAAAAAAAAGCCTTTCAAGCTAATAAGATGCATTTTGTTTTGCTTTTGCTCAGAGCTAGCAAGCTACCAGTCCCTAGATTTTTTTTATTTCCCAAGATCCTGGAAAATTTCTGGTTTGGTGGAATGCAAACACACAAAAAAATGTTGTAATCTTTGCTAAAACCTGTGCTGATGTTCTGAGCCCGCTTAGAGTCAATGAAATATTTTATTGGTATGTGAGTGGTGTGTTCTTGGAACTAATTAGATTTATTTAATTTACTTTTTGTTTTCACACAAAAATTCCTGGTGAGTTTTTGATGAACAGTAGATTGTTTGAGAAATTGTAGTGAATAAAAATATCCATAACAGAAAATGACGTCAATCTAAGCAACAATTTAATATTTACTGTCTTGTTGCTAGTGAATACAGAAGAAATCGCAGCAGTTCAAGTAAAGACATTTCCCTGCTGAAGGTGAGTTAAGTGAAATGATGATAATAATGTCAGCTGATTTCCAAGAAACCAGAGTTTTGTGGTTGTCAAAACCAGACGTGTTTTGGCAAGGAGAATTAGATGTGGTAGGTTCTAATATAGTGAATTCCAGCCCACCATTTGGACATTGCAGGTTTAAATTACTGGCATTACTTTCACTGACGTAGTTTGCCCAAAAGTTGCTGTATGGTTCATGAAATTTGAGAGTATTGACATCTTGATGTTTAATTTGAACTAAGGACCTCAAAGGACATAGGAAAAGGTCCTGGCAAGAGATATTACAATTTACACTGTGATATCACAGTGAGATATCACAATTACACTGTGAGTTATTACAATTTATTTTCTTTAAGCATGCAAAAAAGGCAGAGGAAAAGGTGAAAAAAAAAAGGCAAAAAAGAAAAAAGCTGACATTGGGAATATCTGGAATTCCCTCTGCAATATAAAGTTAATCCAGACTGACATCTGCTTGGGAAATCTTTTTACAAGTACATCTGATATAAAAAACTCTTGGGAAAGGTGTCTGACAGTGGCATTGTCAAGCATGTCAGATAGGTGTATTTGTGTTTCTAAAGCTACAGAAAAACTCCTACACTGAGTGAAGTTGTGAGCTTTCTGGAAGGTTCTTTCTTCAGTCTCTTGCTGGTCTGTGATGCTGTGACTGCCAGAAGGTCCTCTACAAAGTCCATTCATATTGCATCAATATTGCCTCTTCCACATGCAGCAGCTGCCATGAAGCACCCTCCCAGCAGAGTCCCATTTTTCAGCAGTTCCAGAGGTGCAATGCACTTCTGACAGCCCTGGAAACCTCTGGCACATATCTGGGATCCTTGCTAAAATATCTGGTGTCGTTTTATATGTTAATCTGAGTGTGAAATTGCTCTGCAGGTTACAACAGCACCAGAAAGCCTTTAATCCTGAATGGTATCTCTTCCAGTTCAGCTGTGTCCAGCCACAGGAGGGTGTGCTTTGGACTCCTTCAGGAGCAGAGAGGCTTAGGGGGTTGGGGTGTGCTGCCCCTGACCTGATCTAGGAGCCTGGGAGAACCTGAACAGAGCTGGCTGTAGCAGTGCCCCTCTCAAAGCTGCATGTGCAAAAAATATGTAGAGATTCCTGAGTCTTGCCAAGACTTCGGTCCTCAAATGTTGCCATAGCAGGTGTCTGTGTGGAAGGTGGTGAGATCTACCAGCACCATGCAGTTGAAACTGCTTTTATTTCTCATTCTTGGCTAGTCAGGGCTCCCCACTGAGGAACAAGGCTCTGACACATAGCCTTAACTGTGATGGGCTGCTGAGCAGGGCAGTCCTAGGGCTAACAGGATCACTTTGGCACTTGGGATACCAATATTTCTGCAAGCCCTTAAAAAGTGAATCCTTATAGAACACTCTGTGTATATATGTGTGTTTTGCCTAACATTTGAGCTTGCAGGTATATCCTTTGCAATATAACCTATGCAATATACTATAGTAAATATATTCTATACTATATGGTATATTCTATGCAATATAATATAGTAAATGTTTTTCTTCTTCCTTAGGCCTTGTTTTTTACTGCCCACAGCAGCTCAGTTCTGTTTAACTGGGGACTGATGGTCTGAAAATAGTTTATCAAGTTCTGATTTTATCAGATTTATCTGATGGTAATTATTTTAAGGATAGTATATTGATAACAGAGCCTGTGGCAAAATACTGCTGGAACATAGGAAGTTTTTATTTATGCCAGCAGCCAGTTTGCATTCTTTTATATAGTTTCTGTTGCTTGCACACATCTACATGCAGTCACACAACTGCTGAGTGCTGGAAGGTCTGTGCATTGCTCAGTGACACAAGACAGGCGCTGTAAAACTTCCAAAGCATGTTTCCATCTCTTTCTTGTCACAAAGGAGATGGGTGGCAGACTGTCCCAAACTGGCCTGTTAAACACACAACAAATGTATCAAAATTCATCCTCATAATGCTTAAGAAAATAGTCTGAAGCAGCAAATATTAGTAACTTGTTTGCCAGAAGTTAAACTGAAAACAAATGATGGCATTTTTTTCAACCTGTATTTGTTTCACTTGTAAGTGGTATTAAGTGAATAGTTTACATCTGGCTGATAATAGGGTTTGGGCAGTATTAACATTTGGGCCAAATGACATAGATTTATTCACAATATGTGGGAAAAAAAATGGTTATGTGACTTTGTTCTTTCCACACTTTTCTGATCCATGCTGAAGCAGTAATGAGAAAGAAAATGATTGGTTTTTTATCTTGTGTAATAATTGTTTGAATTCCTTAGATGTTTCATTACATTGAGTATTGAAGAGGCAGATTGTTCATAATTTAAAGTCCACCTTTGCAGGACTTCAGCCGTTTTCACATGCTCGAAGGGAAGCCTACTAACCACCACACTCCTCTGCTGTGGAGCATGTTCTTTCTCTACATCGTAGACTTTAAAAGGTTGAATGTTCAAAACTGATCATGTAGCAATTTTATGCTTTGTTTTCAAACAGAAAAAAGCTACTCCCTTTCATTAGTATTCTGGTCCTGGATTAAGTTTCTAGGTTAAAATGAGCAGAGAATTTGTGAGGTTCAAACACTTGGGGTTTCAATCTTACAGCAGGAGAACAGGTGTGATGATTCAGGAAATGTCACTGATGTTTCACCTTCTGCTAGAAACACTTTTGTCTTTGGGTGATTTGAGTTTCAAATAAATTTCTGGACATTTGGAAGGAATCCTCTATTTCAGTTTGCTTCCATCCCTCTCAAGGAAATCTTTATCTTCAAAGTAAGGGTGTAATGGAGGGTTTGTTTATGAGCTCTTTAAAGTGTGAAAGTGTTGGCGCAAATGTCTTGGGTCTTCAGAATTCAGTGGTGAATCCTTTTTGTTTTGTTTGGACACAAAGGAAAGGAAGTTGCTTATCAAATTTATGGAAGTACTTAAACATGTGCTTTTTCAGGTGTGTGAAATGGTTGGCACTTATATCGAGGTCTATATCATAATCTAATAAACCTTTAATCCAGAAGAGTCTTTAAACTACTCTTTCTGAGTAATTTGAACTGTTGTATCTTCCTGCCTGTAAAAGATGGATAATACTACCATTCACTTGGGAACAATCTTCATTAATAAATTTCTATGAAATTCCATTCAGTCTTTTCATCTGTGCTTGACACAGAATTCTGCAGGTGCAGTCAAAGGTGAAATTGGGAGGGAAGAGGAGGAAAGAAGAATGTCTAATTTCCTAGCAGAATGTTTTTCCCTTTAGTTTTTAACATTCTGACATACAAGTTTGAATGTTCACTCTTCCTACTGCTGCACCAAAACTAGGCATTCAACAGGTTCTTATAACATCAAACGTGAATGTTCTTTTTCTTGTGTTGATAGTAATTAAATGCAATAGAGATCATTCCAAATTTGAAATCACAGGCCAAGGTTCAGAACCGGGATGTACAGTTTGAGAGTATCCATATTTTTTTGTCATTTACATTTCCCAAGTATGTAAAATTCTGGGAATTCTGCCTTGCTACTTCTGTGATTAATGTACAACAAAAAAGGAGATAGTGGAAAGACCTCATCTGCCTGTTAGTAATCAAAATAATAGAAATCTAAGCTTTTGCTCCTCTGTTTAAAGCAAGATTCAGTAATCTGGATATGTCCTGAAGATCATATAACTTACTTTTGTTCAGTTCCCTACTCAGCAGAAATAACAACGCAAAGAACATTTCATTTTCTGGCCTGTGAAATTGTTTACTTTGTGGTTATAATGAAGTTTCTTTCAGGGGTGCATATCCTTCTCCAGTCGGATAGCACCTCTGTGCCAAAAAGTGCCCATTGGAAGCCCTGGCATCCTGCCCTGTACACAGTGTGTGTGTTGTGCCTGTCCTGGCAATCAGCCCTGTGGGAACCCCCAGGAGACAGTGCCAGGAGCAATCTGGAATGGCTCACAAGTTGTTGTCTGACGTGTGGGTTGGTTTGCCAGCTAAAATCACCTCAGATACATGAGGACACCAAAGTCACTCTCCTTTTAAAACATGCTGAATTTCATCTCTGTGAGAGCTGAAATGAGAAGGGCTTCTACCACTTGACAAATTTAAATTTGGTTGGAAGAGGCCGAAGGTTCAGTGGTCAGTGACATGTCAAATATGAGCAAAGGTAGTTGCAGAAGCCTTGCTTTTTTAAGGAGGGAGTTTTCTGCCTTAGGTACATTAGGAAGTAGTGAAATATTTCTAAAACTTTAGAAAGAAGTTTCCATTATTCTCATTTTACATCTGATAAAAAATGATCACCACACCCCCTCCTCACCCTGGATTCTGCCAGCGAGAAGGAGCGGATGAGCCAGCTGATGAGCATATTTAGCCTTTAAGTGCTTTAGAACTTTAGAATCACCAGCTCTGGGTTCATCTACAGATGATGAAGACTCAGGATAATTATGAGTGTCATATGAAAGCAGATTCTACTTCCACTGAGTTTATAAGCTTAACAATGTGAATATTTTAGTTTTTCTCAATATTTTCTACTGCTTTCTATCGAAGATACTGAATGGACCAAATTATGCTACATGCCCCATGAATGCCAACTAGTTCTTTATCCACCTACCACTGGAACATTATAGGTCAATTTAGTAAGATCATTAACAGCAACAATTTTTATTCCCTTTGCTCCTATTTCAAATCCCAGAAGATGAATTCTTATGCAGTCAGTTCAACACATAGATGACCAATTTATGTTGTAATACCTAAAACAGTGTGTTTAGAATTTATGCTAGGTATGATTCACCAGTACTGAGCATTCTGTTTCCTTGTCTTTACTTGCATGGATTCTGGAAGGAAATAATATTGATTTTGGTTAACCTGTCTTTCAAAGGTAATTAATTTGTATTTAGAGCATTCAAAAAATTAATTAAAAATTAGATTTATGTCAAAAGGTTTCCTGGGATCCTGGGTTTTCTTGCTGTTTTATACTGTTTGTGTATATTTTTTCAGAATGCTGCAGTTATTCCACCATCATGTAACATGTTCTGCACCTCTTAGAGATATCCTAGGAAAGTCAATTCTACCTACTGTTTTTTTCCAGATTAGATTGGTTTATAAATTGGTCTGGAATGTGAATTTCCTTCTCTAGTGTGGTCTTTCATTAAAAGCTATCTTTACATCATGATAAAACTTTTCTGTAAAAAACAAAATACTTAATTTCATTAATCTGTTTAGCAATACCAATATAATGAGCCATAATATTGATTTTTTTTACTTAGGATTTAAAATCTCTATTTCTTTCCACAGAATTAAATGCTTCAAACTGATACTCAACCTCCTTACAGTCCCCTCTTTAATTTAGTTGTTATAATTAGGCATTAACTGGTGTCGGTGGTATAGCCAGTTACAAGCCATTCTGTTCTGCTTGTCTTGATTATCACAGTTTGGATGTAAAGTAAATTAGAATGAAAGACTATACAGTCCAATTACAGATAAAAGCAGCAAACTCTACGGCTGTAATTAGATGCCAGTACTATTTTTCTTAGATATTCTATCTCTGAGGGCATTTCTTGTAGCTACTTTACTGAGGCTAATGTTTAAAGATTTTATAAATGCTTTGTGTCTTTGTGGCATCATCTTTGCTCCTTAAACTTTAAGTGGCATGTTTTGATGTGCAGGATCTCTCTCTATATATTCCTTGCCCATGATTCATTTTTTATTTCAAGCTGATGTAATGTGTTATCCATATTATGAGTGTGTGGACCTTAATAAGCAGGAGTGTTAAATAGTTATCATCCATGTGCTCAGACCTTTCCAGTGAGGAGGTACCTGCTTTTTTTTTTGTCACAATGCAAATGAATTCCACCCATTTCTCTGTCACAGCAGATAAGAGTGGCTGTGTTGAGGGTGCTGCTGTCTCCCACCTGTGTGACTTCTTCACCAGGACAGTTCTCTTGACAGAGCTGTTCTGAGTCTCTAGTACACCTCATTGACAGTCACAAATGTTAAATAGCACCTCCCAGAGTTATTCATTAAAAAAGAGTCTTTGGCTTCCTGGGCAAGGAAAACACCCTCAGCAGGCAGTGGACTCAAGGTGATGTAAATTTTCTTGACTGCCACTCCAACATCCTACAAACCAGCTATTGTCTTCATCAGGAATCTTTATAAATTGGCATGCAAGAATCCATAAAACAGTGAAAGACAATGTAAGTTGGATAGGCTTTGCTATAATTTGCAGAAAAAAAATCTGGCTTGTTTAGGAATGGCAAAAAAGCTCCAAAATTACTGAAAAGTGATGAAATAGACAAGAACCATTTAATGCTCAGCGAGGTCACTGTAAATACAATATTTTTGTATTTTACTTGCAGACAGTGTTAAAACAATCCATAGATGCAAGAAATACTTTATGGCCAGCAAAAAAATACAAACTCTGCTATATTCTTCTTTTAAGTCCTTGAGATAAAAAGGAAGTACATTTCAAATAATCTAGGGAAAATCTGGTTGCTGTAGCTGATCAAAAGCCTTACAGAATAATTTTTGAACTGACAAATTCAAATGTATAGTTTTGTTGAGGGAAAAGCTTAGATTCAGTTAATATGTTGCTGGAACACTGCATCAAAATAATTGGCTTCAACCGTTTTGTTTTGGCAAAGTTGTTTCAAGTAATTCCAGCACATTTTAAGTATTACAATTAGTGACTATTAGTATTACATGTGCTACCCAATATTTCACATGCTACAAAATCTAAAACTATTTGCATCAGAGTAAGTTTGCTGAGGAAATAATATCTTTATGATTTTTTTTTGGTGGGATAATATTTTACTAGGAAATAAAAAATTGTTATTTTGTAATAACTGCAGTTCCCTTTTTTTTCTATTGAAATAATTGAATAGTCAGTTATTGAGTAGTTTCCTAGCTCTTTAGCAGCCACTAATATAAGTTAGGTGACTGACTGTACATATTTTTTCTGTAAAGTCATAAAATACCATTTATACATGATAAACTTTCAAATTACTACAAATGTGTATCAGCAAGGATAGCACCAGAAACAATCTCAAACAAGGAAAATGAGAAGCACATTGCTCATTATGTGTGAAATTTGCCTGTTGAGAGTAGAGTCCACCTGCTCAGATGTGAGGTCAGTGTCACAGAGTCTTACAGATGAGCTGAGCTTCTGGAGGAGAGCCTGGGAATCAGCTCAAATGGCAGCAACATCTCTCCAGCACTACCTGAATTACATGCTTGAAACATCAAAGGCTTCTGTGTAAGAGCTCCACAATGGACTTTACATTGTCTGGAGACAGGAAATTTAAAGAAATTATATGTGAATATCATGATATTAGAGACAATTATTGGGCTGATGTTATAGCTGGCAGTAAAAGAGATTTAAAAAACGTACTTGTATTATTGATGTTTCTTCCTTACACACCGTGTTTGGGTATGGTTTTAATGTACCAGTACAGCATAAAAGACTCACGGTGTTTGATTCTCTAGGGTAAAGTTAATTGGTAATTTAAACAAAAATGATAATCAAAAAAACATTTAGCAAGTTGCATTTTTCAAAGCAATGTTAAAACTTCCCGTTTCACAGCAAAGGTGCAGGAAATTATATATGTTGATTTAAGGAGATTCAGCTTTACATGACTAATTTTATAAAGATCATTTAAGTGTAAGCAAAGCCTATATTTTCTTGTGAAACTGAATTGGTCCGACCCCTCGCTAATTTTGCCTACAATTAGACTGTTGTAATTATCACAGCATACAATTTAGTCTGCTTCCACAAAAAATTATTGTTCACAAGACCATAAAACTCTTTAAAAATTGCTTAATGAACAACTCAGCCATGAGTATGTCTTAGAAGATGAGAACTGCTATAAAATATGTAGAACATGGAGATGTAATATGTGTACATTGCACATAACAAACTTGGTATAAAACCAACCTCCTGGACACTCTACAGCGTGGAAGAATAGCATGAGGTCACAAAATGAAAGGCTGTATCCAAACACACCAAACTGAAGCACGATGACCTGCAAACTAAATCCTGGTATCTCCTGATTTCTGAAGATTTGGATTTTCCACATTAGTATTATCTTACTATGAAATCAGGTTTTGGTGGGTTTTGTTTGTTTGTTTTGTTTTTTTTTTTTTTTTCATTGTGGTTGTTTTTAATGAAAATGTTGCCATCATTCATATGTGGGATTTGGACTGAGTTACACACTAATAGCTGAGGTAAAATTGATTGGTGCCACTGCTTCCTAAAGCTATAAGACACACATGCCAAGCACCAGACATGGTGATTTTTATTTCCTTTTTTAAGTAAATTCATGAAACATCTGCCAGACTTGAACCATCTGGCAGTCCAGAACCAGGGATCAGTCCATAGCAAGAATATTCAGACATCCATACAACACTTGTACATTCACCAGGGATTGTTTCATATTGTATTTTTGCTTCATAAATCCACAGAATTCTCTTCTGATTTATAATACTTATGCTTTTCTCATAATAGAAAGCAAATCAGCTTTCTTGTGTCATTAATTCTTGCAAAGACGGAGGAAACTTTTTTTCTTTATTTCCTCTGTAGACAATGGGTAAAGAAAAACATAGAAGCTCTCCTTGAACCTTTTTTTTCCCTCCCCTCCAGGTTCAAAAGCAAGTAGAAAAAAAAAAAAAAGAAAAACTATCTGGAGTTTTATAGACATGGCCAGAGTGATACACCTCCCTGAGCTCTCAGCTTTGTCAGAGATGAACCCTTTCCATGACATCTCAAAGGGTACAGAGAAAGTGATAAAGAAACTCATATTCTGTAACTGTTGACTTTCAGCACAAGAGTTACTGGTATTTTGTCTCCTGCTATGGGAACCAATGCTACTAGAGGGGACTCATTCCTTGGAACTGGAGCCCTTTGTGGGACAGCTCTGTAGATAGGTCTGGATTGACTCTATGTGTGTAGTATAGTCCTATTGAAAAACAGCTCCCAAACTGGCCAAAGGGTCTGAAATGAAATTTCCAAAGAGAGACAAATAGTCCCTAAACAAAACCTGGGTTTTTAGGTAAGGGTTAAACCACATGGTGTTTGTATTACATCTCCAAAATTAAGGGGAAAGAATAATTTCTCTCTTCATTTAGCAAGAAAAACTCGAATTTAGATCTTAACCTGTGCATTTCCTATAGCATCTATTACCACAGCAGCATAATGCTGACTTTGGATTTCTCCTCTTTTAAAACCTTTTGCCTTAAACCACTTTTATGGGTTGAAATCTGATCATCATTTCCTACTACCACAGCATATTAAGAAACCTGTTTCCATTGCCAGTTTGTAGCAGAAAAAATGTGATTGAGCTTCAAAATATTGTTTCTATTCTAAGTTTTGTCAACAGTGTACAATAAAGTCTTTTGGGTGAGATTTTCAAGATGCACACAATATTAGCCAAAATAGTGTCAGTCATAAAACTCTCCTTGTCTTTAGTGGACAACTAGGTAAATAGTGAATTTTATTTTTTTTTAAACCCTACTGTCATTTATTTTAGTACTTTGTGGCTTCATAAGATCTTATTTCATTGGTTGCCATACAGCCAAAACATCTTGTGCATGACTCAAGACCTCTTTCCCTAGAAAATGAATGGAGTACCTTTTGGAAACCTTCCAGCTAATAGTCTGCTCCAGATGGTGTTGCTTGCAACTTCTAAGAAGCACAGGAACAGACAGCAAGTGCCTTATTCTTTCTGTCAAATAAACAATCCATGTTTTGGTAGGTTGGGATGTGGTAAAAATAAATCAAGCTTCACAAGCATGAGCAGTAAGCTGAACCTGTAAGTAGAACTCGACTTTGGAGGTCGAGTCACCTACTATCAAGTTCAGAAAGGAATTCCAGATAATACCTTGTGGCCAGCCAAATGGAGGGCTCAGTTTCTAGCCTGGCTTCTCCCAAAGGGAAAAAAGAGCCATGCTTTAAAAAGTGGTGCCTGGAGGTGACAAAACTAGCAGGGTGAGGGCTACTGTCAAAATAGCTCCACAGCTCATCTCTTTTGGCAGTTCAGATACTGGAAGTCTAATCATGATATATTGTGATGCAGCT
Organism: Chloebia gouldiae; assembly: GCA_003676055.1. Taxonomy (NCBI): domain Eukaryota; kingdom Metazoa; phylum Chordata; class Aves; order Passeriformes; family Passeridae; genus Chloebia; species Chloebia gouldiae. The sequence goes on along the minus strand of QUSF01000073.1, from coordinate 1,144,233 downwards.
GTGTGCAGTCTGGTACAGGCTGAAAGTGTGGGCAAAGGTAAAACTTTCTGATTGCTTAAGTAACACTACATCCACCATGTTATCAAAGTGGTTAGTCTGTAAGTGCAATTAACAATTTGCTTTTTCCTGCTCGTTTATTCCTTGCATACTGTAAGTAAAGATCTCTCAGCAATTCATGAGAGTTAAACTCTGAAAAGCATTGTTATGAGTCTGTTGTGTAGAAAACGATGGTGTAATTGAGATATTTTTGTTCCTTTCATAGGAAGAGTCACAATACCTGTAAATATCGTGATTCTATCTTTAATTCTTTGTTTTCCTTGTATGTGCTCAGTGTATATCATATTCGTGGTCTTTCAGAAGGCCTCAAAATAGTAATTAATATTTAGTGCTACTGAGTATTCTATAACTTTTACTTTCACTAAGAGAGGTTTTTTTTGTGACTTCTGCGGAATGCAAAGTATTGTTCTTGGTTATGATGATGAGAGAAATATAAACTGTAGTCATGGGGAAGTTACTATAAGCCACTCAGACCAAATGTTTAATTGGCATAGACTGGCCCTGCTCCATGTTTTGTGTGTAATTATAGCCTAGATTTGCCCTTGTAGACAGTAATTTGACATTATTTTTTCCCTACACAAGTTTTTTCTCCATGTATGACTGGTTGTCTGCACAACTCACAACTGTATCTGGGTATCAGACTTGGGGACAAAACTCACTCTTTTTTGGAGATGCAGCAGAGAAGGATTGTAGGAAACTTTCATATTCTGTAAACAACTACTTGATTGAGCAAAGAATTACATTAATATTCATTGCAACATATAGATTTCATGTTTGAATCTTTCCACAGAAATGAATAGAAAAACTCACATAAAAATTATGTTGGAATCAAGAGCAGTCCCTGGCTCTAAGGATTTTTCTCTCTATCATGGTCATGTCACACTTTACTTTCACCTACAAGAAAGACAGTCATGACTATTTATGTTGGAAACTACACTTAAGTCCCCTGGAATTTACATGGCCCAAATATTTAAACAAGTGGTTGTAATATTTTACAGTCTTTTAAGTATTGGATAGAGTTCAAAATTTTTTGTGATTTGAAATATGAATTTAACTAATTTCATTGAGGAAATTGGCTCAATAATTTAGGGTTGGGAATGATAGTTTAAAATTTGTAAATACTGCAAAACTTCTATACCAGTTAGGTAACAGTTTATTGTTTAGAGCAAATCTACTTCTTTCCATCAATAGAAACAATACAAATTACTAGAGATTTCTGAAAGAATGTGTATATATATATGTGTGTGTGTGTTTGTAAATGTGTTTATATATATGTATATTCGCTGTAGGTGCACTTGTGTACACAGTAAATGGTATCAAACTAATGTGAAAAGTAGTAAACAATAGGAATAGGACCAGGATAAAAAAGCAAGAAGAAAAAAAAGAAACCAATAATGATTCCATTCATTCTGAGCACATCACGCAGAATTGCATTAGGAAAAACAATAAAAAGTGTGCTTTTAATCTGATAGTAAAAAACCCCAATAAAATAAAAATGAGATCCATTAATGAAAATAATGGATTTTATCCAAACTAGTTAAACACTTAGCTTTTTTTTTTTTGATACAGTACTTTCAGCTAAATACTGGGTTGCTAGTGTGCAATTAGTATCAGTGTATAAGTTTAAGAACAAGATGAATTGAGATAGATAGATAGATACATTCTTAATGATTCCAAGATAGCTGTGGTTAATAAAAGAGAAAAGAAACTTTTTGTTGGATGGCATCTTAAAATGAAATGGCTAAGACATTTTGGAATGTGTTAAGTCCTGAGGAAATGGATTAATGGGCCAATAATGTGATAGTACTACCTAAAGGCAGTTTAGTTTAAGACATACTTCATTTTTGGTCACAGAATTCCTTCTGTGGTCTGAGATTCTGGAATCCTTTCATTTGACAAGTTGAAATTATTGTTTTCAAAAATAATGGATCAGAAGCTAAGTTATGAAAAGGCATTTATACTGATGAAACATTTTCTGTCTTTACTTTGTCTCATTTTGGTCTTTCTTGTGTTCTTTCCTCTGTTTGGTCTTTTGTGTCCTGAAAGACTAGATGTGATTAGAAGTTAAATTTAAATTGCATGGATAAATGATTAACTTATTAGAAATCACAATTCACAACTTAATTTATCACATGCCTCCCTAATTTTTCACATGGTGATTACAAATGGGGACTATATGGAAGACTTGAGACATATAAGATAAATTGCAAACCCACGTGATAAATGTACTTATCATGCACCTTTTGGCAGCTTTACCTCCTCTCTGCTCGCTCATCCATCTCTCCTGGGACTTATGGAGAAACCTATGAGCAGAGTCAATAAATCACTGAAATTTTAAAATCAAATTCTCCTAGAAATATTTTGTCCCCTTTTTGCCAGGTGGAGGTTTGCCTTGTCCAGCGGCGCTCCTGCCACGTTTCTGTGCCGCAAGTCTGTGGCCATTGTATGGTCAATGGCTTTTTGACTGTGGAATGTGGTGATTCCTGACATCCCAAAGGAATACAGACTTTGCTTTCTCACACTTTTCCTGCAAAATACTTATTATACACATGGAATGAGATGCCTCTGTGCATGCCTACTCTGGAGCTAGCTAGTTCTGTGTGTAATGAAACCTTCTGGATCATAGTTTACATTGTGTTTTACATGCCTGTGATGTAATTTGCAGAAATTTATCACTGAGCAGTGCTCTAACATGCTTTCAGAAACACTTTTCTAAAACCAAATTTCAACTTGTATAAAGAGTGGCTATGCAAAACATAATGCAAATCATTCGACATAATAAATAAATCTCTTTTTATAAGAAAACAAGGAAAAAAACTTTCTACATTTTTCAAAACAACTTCCTTAACTCGAAAAATAAACTATTGAAAGGGAAAAAGGTAAGGGGAAAACTAAGTAAAAATAATTAAAACACAGTAGGAATTTTCTATTTTTAACTATTATTTGTATTCCAGATATATTGCATATTATATATAGTCACATCTATTAAAGTATGTTATTATTATAATTTATATCATACATGTTTATGTAATGTATGTAAATTCATATGTTATCTATGTTTTTAGATATTTCTGTATCATGTAAACATTTTAAGAGTAACTTTTTTTCCACAATGGCATGTTGCATTTCCTGTAAAACTGAGTTAGAGTTTAAGTTTGTCAACTCATTTACATAATATTTTTCTCTGTGCAGGGAGGAATGATTCCTTCATGTCTTTATATTCTTTGGATAGTAGCAGAACCAGATGAGAGAAATGCTTGTTTTGGCACTTCCCCAAAGAGAAATATAGATTTTGATGTTGGCAAAGATGACTTCAGCAAATAGTGCACATAAAAAGCCAGCATTTCATGCAAGTTCATAAGGAAAAACTACAGAATAGAATAACTTTTATGAAGAAATTCTATGTCTTACTTTGTGAATAGGTCCCAGTGCTACCATAATAATGCCCAGTTCTACAACTACAAACACTTATTTGTTCAAAGTGAATATTAACATTGTAATTTACTATCTAATTACAATTTTATAGTAATAACTGCAAATGTGTTGTTAAAAAGCATTACATTCACTGCCTCACACTCTCAGGCTGTTCTTAGCAGCATAGTGTGTGATTTTGCCAATCTGAAAGGACTCATAGAATGCATTGATGTGGATTTTTTAAATTTTCATGCTAAAATCCTTTTATAGAAAAATGTTTTAAAAAGCTGATCTAAATGCCCCAGTATCACAATCACATTGCAGCTGAGGAATACTTTCTGTGAGCTTTAATGGAGCAGGATTGAGCCCTATGAAAAATCAGTTTGCATGGCAAGTCTTCTTCATGTAAAAGGCCATTGCATTTTATTTCTCAAGGAAGAACATATCTCACTAATTTGAACATTCCAAAGGAATGGGTTAATCTTGTAAAAGGTTATTTTTGTCAACTAATCTGAAAGACCTTTCACTCAAAACTACAGAATTAAAAGCCAGTTGAAAAAATTAATGCAGTATCGATACTTAGAAATAAGTCATTCATAAAATGTAGTTAGCTAGTGGTGATTATTACCAAAAGATGGAATTTTTTGGATAGGAACTTATTGCAAAAGCATTGCAAAAATAAGATTTACTAGTGTTGTACTTAAAAAAAAAATCAACTGGCTTAATCATAAGTTACATCAACAGGAAAATTTTCAGAAAATGTTAAATCTATTAAATTTCGTTGATTTGATGTTGATATAAATAACTGTTGTAGTCAATTATATTCATAACTGCTATTAGCAATAAAAATAATAATTGATAATTTTGGTATGATTGTAGTGCAGACTGAAAAATAGCTGATGAATTTCAGGGTGTAAATATCCTGATGCATCTCAGATAAAAGTATGCCAATAGATTTATCTCTCTTTTAAGACCTACCCTAGTTAATTATACCAGGATGCTTTTGGTAAAGATGAAGTAGGCTTGTAGATTTCTTCATACACCTGGACTGTGTGTGAGTACTTACACATACCTCTTTAATCAGTATCTCTTAGGTGCTCCATAGAGCTTTTTTTCTGATAGGCAAAAGAAAGTACATTTTGAACTTCTTGTCTTTAATCTTAGAGCTAAAAATGCTGTCATAATTCAGCAGTTATTGTTTCATTTGCAATAGGAAATATTGTGAGTTCCACTGATGGTATCAGATTGCTTCCTGGTAGAGCACACTGTGATAGGTTTTTCCCACATGTTTATGGATAAATGCAGCACCAAACCCCAAGCTATTGTGTGCTATTTACAGAAGAAATTAATCATTGCTTCTTATTATCAATAAGGTTCAAATGTAAATTTCCCTCGGACACAAGAGTGCTTTTTGTATGACATTTCCCCTAGAAATCCTTCCTGCTGGTTTTGCTCCTGAGAGAAAGGTGAAGGAGCACCATGACCATAGTTTCCAATCTTCCTCTTGTCATTTATGCCATCACAGAAAGAAAGGCTCCAAAGTTCAGATGGGAGAAAGCAAGCAGTAGCTTGGGGAATAGCTGATATTTAATTGATTTTGTTGCTTTGCTAAATTGATTGTTTTCGTGCTAAGGAAATGAACAATCGTGCACCATTCTTTATTGTTATCAGCTGATTGTACTTGTTTTACTGCACAATTTTGCCAGAGAGGGGTTTTTGCAAATATTGTGCAGTGGAATGAGTCTGAACTAAAATGAGAGCAAATGTTTAATGTTCACAATGCAGCATGCACAAAAGCCTATAAGAATTTGCAGATAAATTTGCCTAGATAAGCACTTTTTAAGCCATCATAAGATACAGGGATTCAGCCTCATGAAATTATGCATGGAACAGACTAGGTTTGTTGAAGACCAAACAGGCATCTGTGTAGCTGGTTAGATGTAAGGTGGTACCATTATCAGTGGAGGCAGATACAGGTAGCACTGGGGTAGGCAAGCAGCTTGAGGGACAGGCAGGGGGATTTTCAAGGGATAACAGAAATTTTTTCATCTAAATAGAATTCAGTTCATTAACCAGAACAAAACCAAGCCAAGTGCCTGTGCTGCATGTGAGGAGTGGGGCTCTGTGTCCCTGGGGAATGCTATTCAAAAATTATTAGGCAGTGGTGGGAGGGGCACCCTGAAAAGCTGATGTGTGAGAGTCTGATGGGAATCCTATCTTTGTGAGGGATAGAAAATATTCTTTTAGGGAAATGTTGTATTATTTCTTATTCTTCAGAGGGACTTTCTTTCTGTGAAAATCCTGCTAAGACAGCTGCAGTCATCAGAAAAACATCTGCTTGTAAGGTCATCTTCTGTTGAAAATGTTTTGTCACAGAATGGAGAGGGCTTCTTTCACTGCCAAAAAGCCACTTTAAAAGATTGACAAAAGAGATTAGAGAGGACACAGAAATTTTGGAAGACGTTCTTTTAACCTTTTTATACAGTGCCATCTTGGCAGTAGCAAGTCTATGGCAGGATTAGTTAGGGACCAAGCATTTCTGGAATTGTGTTCCTTTTTTTTTCATTTCTCCTTCCATTTGGGGTATCAATTAACTGCAATTTTACCAAGGCAGTAAAGCAAGAGAGTAAACAGTAAATAAGAAGCAAGCAAAATTATAAACAGTAGTGAACCTTATGAATATGGGAGTGTTAAAATGTTTGAGATGCATTTATTTTGGGGCATCACATGCTCTGGGAAAACATGATGACTTTGTGAATATATGTCTCATTTTACATGGCAGAGACTCTGTTTCTTGGCCCTGGAGGCTGACAAGGAACTGACACCTGTGCCCAAATCTTGGCAGCAACAGGAACGTTCATTATGCAGCAGAGTTGTAGATTCGTGTGTCCTCAAGGCAGGGGAGAGGAGCAGACTTTACCCTTGCAAGGAAAAACAGGTTAAGTAGCAAAATGACTGGGGCAGTGGATTTACTAACATGGCTGATCTTCATGGAAGCTGGTGTGTCTGTGCACCACAGTAGTGCCAGCTACTACCTGGAGGAAGTTTTTATGGGAACTGAATACTGGGCACAGGAGAGCCCACCTGAACTGGGAAACCCCAAGATATTCTTTCTCTACCAGTTAAAGGAATTTAAAAAATGCATGTTTATAGTGCCTTTTTGCATGGATCTTAGCTACAAATTGTATTTGCATACTGAGAAGAGAGTAGGTTTAGATTAGATATTGGAAGAAATTCTTCCCTGTGAGGGACTGGCACAGGTGGCCCAGAGAAGCTGTGGCTACCCTCTCCCTGGAAGTGTCAAGGTCAGGTTGGAGGGGACTTGAAGCAGCCTGGCATAGTGGAAGTTGTCCCTACCCATAGCAGGGGTTGGACCTGGATAGTTTTTAAAGTCCCTTCCAATATGAAGCATTCTATAATTTTGGGATGGGGAAGCATTAATTGCATTTTTGTGGCCCCTAAATAACATGTAGCAGAGAAAGGTGAAACAATACAGATGTATTAAATGAGGTTTATAAATATTTTGAATTATCTAAAAAAACAGTTCAATGAAAACTTAGACTAAAATACACAGTTGGGCAATCCCAAGGGTCTGGCAAAAGAGAGATTAGTGTTTTACCAGTTGATAAGTTCAAGGTTGATTACTTTAGAAAAATGTCAGTTTTCATAAAAAAAGAAAACCAGCATTTTCAAGACCTTGAGAACGTCGTGGTCTGTAATGTCGCTTCCATGGTTTCTGTGTGGCCATATTTACAATAAGGGTAGATTTTCATTAAAGTAGGGCCTGAAGCACACACAGGTAGATTTTATTTTAAATAGGACTATCTACATAGATTAGAAGAGGAAAGTTTTGTAAATGTGTTATTTCAGAAGCAGTGGGAAGCAATTAGAATCATACATTTAGTGAGTTTTGGTGGTCAGAAAAGCATTAGCTAGGATCAGGTTTGCTCATTCATCATACCCTGTTACTTATGGATAAACAGGGTGATATGGTGCCTTGCTAATTTCAGATACCATTATATAATATAATTGTGTTATTGAGATGCTGTTGAAGGCCATTTGCAATTACCATTGTGTATAGGAAACACAGGTTTAAAACTTTGAGGTTAAGTGTGACACAGCAAACAGAGCAATTGGGTCACTGGTGTGTGGGCTGCACTGGGAGCATGGTTATTCCTCTGTGTGTGCTCTGCAGCAGAGAGCAAGTTTGTATTGAAAGGTTGAACCCACCGTGACACTAACAAAGGTATTTAGCTTTTTAAAGATAGAATTCTAGATGCCATGATCACTGGGTTCATACTACTACCCAGATGAGCTTGGGAGTGTGCCAGGAAGCTAAAAGCAGTTGATAAATCCCAGAAGAAAAGTAGTAAATCAAAAGCAAGAAAGCTTTTGAAAAATTTAAAAAGTGGCATATACGTAGGATGATCATATAATTCTAAAAAAGAGCTTGATTGCCTCACAGAGATTGCTGTGTGCCAGCATATTAATGGTCAGACCGTGAGAGCTTTGCACTTTGATTCTAATGAATGTCCCAGAAGTTTGGATGTTTATATGAACATTATCTCTGTCTAAAATGGTGAGCTTAAAACCTTAACTCTTCTGGGGTTTGATGTGTATCCTTTAATCTAGACCCTGTATTGATGGGATTATTCACATGAGTGAGGTTTTGCTGGCTTAGTCCCAGCATTTATGTGATGGATTATATTGATGCATTTGTTCCATCATTGGTAAGAATGATTTCAGCTGTGGTTTTGCTGTGTGAACTGGAACTCCCTTTCCCATGAGATCGTCTGGCAAAGAACATGGGTTAAATGCTGCACTATTCTTCCTTACCAAAAAAGCAAAAGGCACATCTCAGATCCTCTCTTCCACTGCTTTCAGCTTCATTCAGGAGTGTGATCTGATACTGAATTGTTCTCTAACTATTTAATTAATTGTTTTAAAGGCATGATCCCCATGTGCCACTAAGCTACCAGTTCTAGAAGCGCAAAAGTTCTTGCTGAGTCTTTGGGGCAAAAGAGAATGAAAAGCTTTCTATAACGTTTATGTACATCTTGATTATGTGCTCTTGAAGTGTTTTTGTGACCACTTACTAATATTCTTCTGTCTCCTTACATCTGTTTGCAATGCCAGTAAGATGATAACATCCTTATCATACTTCTGGCTTTTCCTCTGAGTTTAGACTGATCTCTTACTTGGCATTATGGGCATGTGGATGATTAATTTCAAAAACATTGTCAATTCCACTGATATCAAAAGTACTATTAGAATGCAATTAGCATGCACATACCTAAGTACCTGCTGGGTTGTAGCTTTATGCGTTGAGAAATATGATGTACTTGCAAAGTCCAAGGATTTCAATCCACATCAGTTGAACTGTTCCTGTTTTCAGTAATGAGATTTTGAAAAGGGTCTGCATGAAAAAGGTTTTAGCTACTTATACAATGTGCAATCTCAGAAAGTGCCTGATAAAATGTTCGCATATTGGGAAATGAGTGTTACTAAAGAGCAATTCAGATCTGAAAACTATGGAAGATGCCACAGCAGTCATCACAACTTGTATGCCATGGGCTTTTCATGACTGTGCTTCTAACTTATCAGTTCTCTTGCATCAAAATCAGTTAAATAGGTTTATGGTTCATTATTACATACAGAAAACTGCATTAAAAGAAAACCTTGCAGCTGGAAAGTGGGTAATACCTAATTAAGTTAAGAATTAAGTTAGTAGCCTTACTTCATCTCCTTTGTACTTACAGTGCCGCATCCTGTTTTGTGTTGGACACACTCAGCTATAGAATTTGACTCCCAAGTCTCCTGCTTATTTACTCTGTTTCCATCTTAGCTGTTTATTGGATTGCTGTTGCTGCATTTTATTTCATGTAATTCCTCCACCCGGTCTCTATAGTACTGCAGTTTTAATGTCCTTTCTTTTTCTTTTTTTTCTTTGTATCCACAGCAGCTTGTCTGATCATGGAATTATTTCCAAAACTTGGAAGACAAAAGAGGAGGAGGCTGAGAACGTACTGAGGTTCACAGTGGCAGGAAAAAAGTAAAGCTCAAGCTGGAACTGAGGAGTATCTGCCTGTATTCAAGGAAAAAAAAATTGCTAAGAGGGTAATTAAGCTTTGGACCTCCAGAGTTGTGCACTCTCCAGTTTATATAGCTTTTCAAGACCCAAATGGACAAAGCTGTGAGAAATCTGATCTGAGTTCTGGACTGACTTTTCTTTGAGCAACAAATTGGTCTGAAGGTCCAGCGAGGTCCCTTCCAACTTGAGTGATGCCACAGCTCTGTGGGAGCATTGCTGGGGCTCTCTGCTATAGCTTTGTAAGTTGCTATTAAGTATTAGAGAATTGGTTTTCTTTTTTTTCCCCTCCAGTTTTGGACTTAGCTAATTTGATTTATTGAAGAGAGTTCTCGCTCAGGTTCTTTATTTCATTATTTTCCTTTTACAATTTCAGCTTCCCCTTCCTTCCTCTGTTTCTTATACCTTTGCCCTTAAGTTTGGGAGTGCAAAAGCATTTAAAGGAATGAGTTGCCAAATTTTGCTAACCCTGGCAAAGCGTCTTTGTTGCATTTTTGAAATGAACTGTTTTGGCTGCAGCTTTGAGAAAGTATTAATAATCTGGAGGCAAGCACTCAGAAGAGAAAATAGTATCTTGATGCATTGTAATTCCTTAAAGGGCAAATGAAGATTGTGTTATAATTAGAAGTCTGAAGAGCTTCATTTCTGATAAAGCTGATTGGGAGCTTCAGCTAGGATCTAAATTAATAAGAGATTCCTAGTAAAATGTTTTTTAATCATAGGTGTTAAAGAGATTCTCTACTAAAATTTCCCTGGAAAAAAGGTTCATACCAGGTGTTTGAATACTTCTCTTGCTTGTGGATATGCAGGTGTCTGCTTGAAGATGCATGAGAGGAAGCTCACTCCTCTGAAAATATAACATGCAATTAAGAAGCAAGCTTGGTGTTTGAAATAAATACTTAGAAATAGATAGAAATATTTAAAATGGGAGATGAAGTTGATTGTGAGGGCTTTATGTAATACATTCAAGGATTTTGGTTTAATCTACTATTTTGAAATATACTTTTCTAAGAATTTTTAATAACATTAACATGGCACAATTCTTTATATTATATTTATAAGAGACTAATTTGCCTTACAGCTACATAATTTAGTTAGCAATTTTCAAAATGCTAAATGAAGTGCAAAGGCATTGAAAATATTTTTAAATTTTTTCAGCAATTTTGGTTTTTCCAAAATAATGTTTCTCAGTATATTGGAATTATGTGCAATACCAGATGAATTAATGGAGTTAGTGACACTCATTATTGATTACTGTCCATCCTTACAGCTATTTATAGATGTACTTTTTTTATGTCTCAAATGTGTTTACATTTTCTCAAGGTTTTAACATCATTGATATTTTCAGATGTATTAATGTACCACTCACCTCCAGTAAAACTTTGCCTAGTTCAAAACCACTAAGTGAAGAAGAAAAAGTCTTTTTTTTCTCTTACTGGAATTTGGTTGTTGAATCTCACCTTGAAATCCTGTCCCTTGGTAAAGGAATCTGAACCCGTTGCTAAAGTTTTCATTAGTTTTATAAAGAGAGGATTGTTTATACAGAGAATCTGAAAAAGTGAGTTGGAGAGAACAGGAGTCACTGAAAATGTCTTCAGTGAATAAACACGTAAAATTCTGTGTGTCACCAGGAGGGCTGATATGGGGTGTCCTAGGAGATGGGGTGTCAGAAAAAAATTTTTTGGGCTCCCTGCCAGTGGTATGGGCAAAATAATGTAATAATGAAAGCAGAGGAAAAACCAGCAGGCACTGGTGGTGGCTCTTCCCCTCACACGGCCTCTGCACCCTGGGCCTGGGGGCACTCATGGCCACCAAATGGATCCCACCCTGCGTATCCAGGCCAAAAGGTGTCCGTGCTGGAGCTACCAGGGAATTCCAGAGGGGATGCATCACTGTCCGGGCTGGGAGCGGGGCTGCTGGGAGGCACCTCTGTCAGGGAGGGTGGGCAGCCAGCAGTGTGTCCTGGGGGACACGGCCAGAGGATCCTGGGGTGCACTTGGAAGGGCACTGATGGCAGGTCAGGGAGGGGATCCTCATCCTCTGCTCAGCCCCATGTCCAGGTCTGGGCTGAGCCAGCTGGGCCTGTTTGACCTGGAGGAGACTCAGAGGGGATCTTATCTGTGTCCATCAGAGGATGGACCAGGCTCTGCTCTGCGGAGCCCAGAATAGGACAAGAGTCAATGGGCAGAAACTAAAACACAGGATATCCCTTCCACCTGAGTATGAGAAAAAACTCCACTTCCAGGGTGACAGGAACAGACTACCCAGAGACCTTGGGCACTGGAGACATTCAAACCCCACCTGGACACAGCCCTGTGCCTTGTGCTCTGGGCTGGCCCTGCTTGAGCAGGAAGGTCAGACCAAATGACCTGATGTGGTCCCTTCCAACCTGACCCATTCTGTGATCGGGAGAGGATACACAGCCAAAGGCCATTTAATTGTGTGCTCTGATCTTTGTGCCTTTTGAACATAAAATGTGCTGTTCCCTCCTCTTTTCTCCCTAGATCTCAGAGGCATTTCTTCATAGCAGCTCTGTATTTAGGCAGCTACCTCATCATTATTCATCCAAGTCATCAAAATTGTAAAAAGGACTAAAAACCCTGATGTGTTTTAAATAAAATATGGGAAGGAGGACAGTAATAGAATAGGAGTTCATATATTTTAGGGAATACCCACCCAAAAGCTGTCTCACAGCGGTTGCAATGTTTTTTCACTGTTTAAATATTTCAATCAAAGAATGAAATGTGATATGATCGATAGGTGAAGCTGAAATCCTATAGATGTGTGACAGTATATGTACTCAATCTTCATTCAAAATTTACACAGTTTGTATTTCCTCTGATGTAATTGCCTCTGTACTGTGGCTTTCAATAGATGTAAATTAACTCTGTCATATTTGCTCTCTTTTGTTTCTTGAATATTTCTATCCTTGCTGTAAATTGTATTTCTGTTATTTCCAGTATTGATATTATGACATGTCCACAAGACAGCCCAGTATCTGGAGACATGTATATATCTTTTTGGAATAGTTTTCTTTCACCCTCCCAATTTTATTCATGCAGTTGATTTCTCTTGGCTCTGAGCCCAGTTTGGTTTAATTTTTGTTTATTTTGTACAAGATTCCAGACTCTGCTTTGAGATGGGCAGTGTATAAATTAATAAATAAATTCAATATATGCTTCCTTTAAGTGGATTGCTTGGCACATCTGTTTCTCAGAGGTTTCTAAATCTTCATAATCTGTATAAGATAAATTTAGTTACATAGGATTAGGAAGTGTATCATATTTTTAACATGTACAGGGTTTCCCATTAAAAAGTCTTTGTTTACTAACTACTACAGTGCTGTGGCATACTGAAGTATGTCTCAATTGTTGGAATGTAGAATAATGGTTCTATTTAAGACACTATGGGTATCTTAACTATGGTAAATACTTGTTTTTGATGCTGAAAACTTGTTTGTTCTCAGAAGTATTTTAAGGACTGTTGTATATGTAAATATAGATGTTGCATCTGGTTTAAAATACTGACATTCCTTCAGTATTGTTAAGAGCTTTCACAGGCAGAACTGTAACAAAACAATGCTTAACTTATTGTTTATGGCTAGTTGCATTGCTTTGGCATAACCAAAAGCATTTTAATGGAAAACCAGGGGCATTTTCTACTAAAAAATTCCAATTTGAATGATTATTTTATGTCAAGGTATCAAGGAGACAGTTAAAGAAGTACTCAGCAAACATTGTGGCACCAAATTAAGTCATAAATAGCTCAGAAAAAAGAGACTTCTGCTGAGGCAGGCAGCAGTTAGAGAGATTGTTCTGCAGGAGAGCAGGGAGATTTGAGACACACAGACATGTATCGTGTAAAGTTGAGGGTCAAAGATGACATTTGTGAGGAATGGAGAAAAAGCTTGCTCTGATGAACTGTATAATCTCAGGGATTTCCTTACTCATACTAAAGTCAGCATCATAAATTGCTCTCCTCACAGTGCACCACATTCTTCCGTGCTCTAAATGGAATGGGTAGGTTCTATGTATGACTCGTGAGTCGCAATTTTTATTGCAATACTTGAAGTGAAGGTGGGAAGAAGGGCAAGGGGCATGGAGAAGGATGGTGTGCTGATCAATGCATGCAGAATGAGCAGTTGGCACTCTTAGTCACTAAGGTAGGGATGTCACAGGTGTTTGTAGGTGTTCAAAACACAAAGGTGTGCTACCATCCCATGATCTTCTAACTCCATACTTTGTAAGGAACCTAATTAGACAGGTGATGAACATCCACTGAAGGCAGTGTGGGAGGCAGAGGAATACTTGTGAATCCAGTGGGGTTTAAAGTCTGACCAGAGCATTGAGTTTATCAGCACTGAGAAGAGGGAGTGCTTCCAGGCATGCCCAAATATAAACCCTCAGGTACGTAAGGAGCTGTCCAGGAAAGAAACATTGATGGCTGTGACATTGGCAGCCATGGTCCATAAACTGTGGGATTTGGTGCTAATTGAGCTGAGATTCTGAAGGTTTTGAATTCTGTATTAGTGCTTGTCTCCTATCTAAGACTTCTAATGGCTTATGGGTTTAACCTTAAGCCTTTTAACAACTTACCACTCTGGAGAAGTCTTTCCAGATGTGCAGTTAGTTCCTGGGTAAGAAAACACATATATTTCAGTAAAATCTCTGCATCTGAATCCTCACTAATACATTCATCAAATCAGTTCTCTAATATCTGTGGCTTCTGATACCAACGTCTTCTAGAGCTCTTGACCTCTGCTGGAAAAAAGGATTATTTTCCAATATATGGCCCATTTATGACCCATGCAGATGGCAACAGGTATGTGCACAACATACCTTTCATGTTCCCAATTATGTTTACACTCCAAAAGGCTGGAAGTCCTGGATATTTCTAATTTATCTGTGTTATACTTGGATAATGTTACTGCCTCTAATATGGCTAGCCTAAGACAAGGGAAAATAGTCCCTGGGTTTTTCCAAGGTCTGTTAGAGAGATGGCAGTGAACTATGAGCTGCATTCACTTCATGTAGTCCTAGTATGATGTCCTCAGCTGTATAAAGCCCCACAGTACAACTGTCTCATGGGTAAATGGAATGCTGTAGCAGGAGCAGAACCACATTTTTGCTGACACTGTGTCATGATATAAACAAAAAGTTTTAAAAGGCACTTTTTTGGTGCTTTATCATTATGGTGTCCTTATGTTGAATGGCTAGCATTTTGATACAAGACCTTATAGATAAAATAAAAATGAAAAATGTGTGGAAAATTAGTTCCTAGTTGCAAAACATAAGTTGCTCAAAAATTGAGAGAAAGAGGTGGGGGGAAGATCCATGTGTCTGGATACACCAAGGCATATTAAAATACAGTGCACCTTAAATACAGCGACATAAACCAACCCTAAAATGTCTTTATTTGTGAAGGGAATACATGGAAACATTTCTTTAGAAAGCTATTTGAAATTGAAACATTTGGTATCAGTGCTACTGGAAGTAACCCAGTCCATGGCCACAGGGATGGTCAGAAATCAGGAACATGGTGATGAAATGGAAGAAAAGGGGCAAGAATGGGAGCAGAATTAAAATGGTGTGGGCAGGCAGATCTTTGAGAGGCAATGTTTCCCATTTCTTTCCTAAGCACATCCACACTTAGTTTCTGAGAAAGCAGGAAGGACACATAGGCAAATTGCCAACCAGATGGTGCAATCGAATAGGAAGAATGCTTTCAGAAGGGCAGTATAACACAGAATTTAAAAATGCTATCCTTTGCTTTCCTGATACAATATAGGAATAATTCACATGGAAATAGTTAATTTTAACTATATACTCTTGCCTTCTATTCGTCTTTGTGACTTAGCTTCAGAAAAATGTCTACCTTTAAGTTCTCCTGTGGTATCCCCTCTGCCAAAGTAATTTAATGCGCTCCAATTATGTGTTTCTTTGCAGATTTTTTGAAACTGCCTTATTTTTCTCTGAATATGTTTCTGGAAATATACAAAATTTAACTCTTGGAGAAGGGAGAAGTCCATTTTCAGGACTTCTGTAGTTGTTATTATAATATAATATGAAGAAAATAGAATTTGCTATGTAGGCTTCTATATAATCATTAGGTAAAGATAATATCAATATGGAATTAATGGCAGACCAAGGAATTATTGTATTTTTTCATGTTATGTAATTCCCAATTTATTACTGAAACCATGTGGTGCATATTGTTTGCATTTCTTCTTTAGAATAATTTTATATTCTTTTTTACTTACAATATATTTCATTTCATTTGGAATGTATTTTCTTTCGATCATAATTTGGCTCTTTCAAAATCTGCCTGAGTGTCTATTGCATAGATTATGCACATACAGAAATACAGATTCCCACCCTGCTCTTCTGACTTGCGTTTAAATTTCAGAAGATACACGTAGAAATGCATAGATTTGTAGCAAGAGTATTTTATACTTATTTTAATGCAATTTTTTCTATTAGTAGTACAGTTTTGATTATGTGATTGGATGTAATAATTTTATGTCAATACATAATCAGAACTTGACAAATCTAGTCGTAATTGAAGAGAGGATGCACATCCTGGCAAAAATGTAAGAACCAGCCATCTGTCCTGATGTCAGCCTTTTTGTTATGTATTTTATGTCTATATCTTTATGTTCTATAAATATATATATGACATATCTATCCTCTACCTTAATTCTTGTGAATGGCTTCCAAATGAGATTCAGCATATGAACATTACCTTCATGAATCTAAACAAGAGCTGCCACCTCTTTTCTCTGCCCAGTCCTGGCTTGTCTTTATGTACTCTCGTTGACAAGCATTTGTGGACTACAAATAAATCTGGAAATAAAATGAAGTTCATAATCCATTGAATAAAATTTTTATTAATAGTTTTTTTAAAAATTAATTATTGGAGCACTTTTTTGTGTTTTCATGATCTGGATTATGGAGAACTGTGTTGTCATGCTTTTTTTAGACTTACTGATTTCTGAATCTATTTATTTAGATTAGATTTTTTTTTTCCTTCAGTGCTTGAAAATCCAGTCTGGATTGTGAAAAACCAAATATAATGTTCATTCTTTCCTTCTTGGAAATCCCTTTTGGTTATAAAGATTTTGCAAGTGATTTTTGACAGTGATGGGCATAGAACTAGCTTTGTTATATTCAGATTGCATTCCCTGTAGTACATGTATAACATTATTTTTTTGTCCCAGGTGAGATAAAGAATATTTGAAATCTTACCTGTAATGGTAAAATCTTACCTGAGCAGGACAATCAGAGACAATGCTACAGTTCAGCTGCTGGAACTGCATTGCTGATTGAGTCAGTGGTAGGAGTTTTTGTGAAATTCATATAGCTTCTGATGGTTTTGCCTGCTGGTGAGAGAAGCTAATTTCCATTTCACTTTTCTGGGTTCTAAACACCTCTGTCACTGTTTCCACTCAGTTTCAGGGTCCCTCTAATCTTTTGAGTTAAGTTAAATCAACCATTGTTTAAGACTTTGTGTATTTGTCTGGACAGGGCACAAACATTTTTGCTTACATCAAAGTCCCCATAGGTTTTGTCTTTGTCCATAGTAAGTAGTTTTAGCCTCAGCTTCTCTAAGTAACAGCAAACTTCACTCTTGCCAAGCTTTTCTGTGAGGATCTGCTCTTATTTTTTCTACATAAAGTACCAAGAGAAATAGTTGACAACTCATCTTTCGATAAATAGAAGAGTTTGATGTCATGTTCTATGTGAAAAAAGTCTTGAAAACTTATCTGGACAGTTGAAAATCAGAAATAGCAGGCAATGTCTTTTAAAAGAACCAGAAGTATCACGGTGTGACATGATCAATGTTGGTAGCTGCTGTGGGGACAACTGGGCACAATGTCAAATAACAGAAGTTGAGTAATTCCCAACTCCATTGACTTCATGTGAATTGGTCAGAAAAAAAAAAAAACACAGAAGCTGAGTTAGGAATTATTAGAAAAGAAATTGAAGACAAATTGGAAAACATGACTCTGTGTAGAGTTCTGGTTTTTTCTGCTTCTTCAGTGGTATGAGTAATTCTCATGCTTCCATTTCAGAGTGAATATGTGTAGAGTGATAAAGGTGATCAGGTTTCTGGAGCAGCTTCCATGTGATGAAGGAAATTTGACACTCTTCAGCCTGGAGTAGAATCAACTGACGGAGAATTTGATAGAGATCTACAGGACTGGGAGTGACATGAAAAAGGTAAGTGGAAGATGACTGTATCTTCTTCACATGTAAGAGCTGAGCATCAAGTGAAACTAATAGGGCAGTTCAAAACATAGAAATGTTTTTTTTTTCATACTCACATCTTAATGAATCTCCATTTCAGAGGTCATTAAGGGTGCTGAAAGTTGACATACAGTCAAAACTGAAACAAAAAAGTTCAATCCATTCAAAGCTATTAAATATAAACATGATGACTGTTC